>JASANN010000125.1:375507-532772 GCA_031762395.1 Calameuta pygmaea | reverse complement strand
CATTGTCGACGGAGGCGATGATCACAAAATCCTACTTCCAGACTCGCCGCTACGATTTAGCGCCATGATTTTGGTATTGTCTAAAATCGTAGCGTTGTGCATCTCCCTACTCATCTCTGATATTGGCTCTCAAACTACCCATCTTTGTTAGAATTTTCTGTGCTTTTGAACATGGCTATTAAAAACACGAGTAGACAGCTTTGTTTATGACATTTCTGCGCTTTGACGTTGCTCGGACATAATTCTGCTGCTAGAAAATTTTAAATCACCCCTAAGGGTTGAAACTTTACGTAGACGCAAGCTGCTACTTTTTTGGTAAGATGAAAAGTCATGTGGAAAGTCATCGTGACAAATTCATTTCCCATACATGTGACGTATACTCTAGTGATTAATGGTGCAATGGAATAGTGGTTATTTAGCAGGAAATCTTGTTCTTTTTTGATTGCAGTATTCTGCATTATAATTAAAGCACCGCTTTAATCCGTAGGCATAATGAGTTTCTCAGAAAAACAAGATACTGTTTCAAAAGATGAGTGGGTTGCGAAACTGGAGGAGGGCTCCCATATTCAGCGAGTTTCTATGAACAATCTCATTATGAATTACTTGGTCACTGGTACGATTTTGTCTGCATATGGATTTCATGGTGTGTTCCATAGTTTGTCTGATTGATGTTTCATCTTATTCTTGTATAGAAGGGTTTAAAGAAGCTGCAGAGAAGTTCCAACAAGAGTCAGGAGTTGGTCCTACCGTGGAACTTAATTCTTTGGATGATCGAATTCGAATTCGTGATGCTATCCAAAATGGTCGAATTCAAGAAGCTACGGATTTAGTTAATCAGCTGCATCCAGAGTTATTGGATAATGACAGATATCTTTATTTTCATCTGCAGCAGTTGCATTTGATTGAACTTATACGTACTGGCCGTATCGAAGAAGCACTGCAATTTGCTCAGGACCAATTAAGTGAAGCTGGTGAATCTGATGATAATATTTTGAGTGAGCTAGAACGTACCCTTGCTTTACTAGCATTCGATGAACCTCACAAAAGCCCCTTCAGTGATTTATTACATCCTACGCATAGACAAAAGGTAAATGCTCCTTAAAAAATATAAAGCTATTGCAAATATGCCATTAGCATCCCTCTTATCAGTTACCTTTTTCATACATTCTAGATAGCCAGTGAGTTGAATGCAGCCATATTAAAGATGGAATACAGAGAATCAACTAGTCCAAGGCTGAATAATCTTTTGAAAATGATACTTTGGGCACAGGATGAATTGGACAAGAAAAAAGTGAAGTATCCAAAAATGACAGATTTAGGAAGTGCCACCATTGAGACTCCTAAGTAATTTAATGTGTATAAGAGAAAAAGAAATATCAGAATCTTATTTATACGTTAGGTTATCAGAAATATTTGTGATTTTATTATATTATTAATGTCCAGTAGAAAATTGCAATCTTGTACAAGGACAGTAGAAGTACGTGATTGATTTTGAAGAAATATATACGATTGACATTAGTCGTTTATTTTTTACACAAAAAATATCTACAATCTCGTGACTTTGACTTGGTTTGCTGATAAAGACTAAGCACTGTATTGAATACTACGATTATTCTATTATTGTAGCGGGAACCAATTTGATTAAGAGTCAAGGGCATTAAAATGTGTTCTTCGGGACTAATTTGGTGCTCAATGCATAGCTGAATTTAGGAAACTCAGTACGCACGATCATTATAATAGAATACAAAGATTTATAAGTTTTTATAATCTTGTCAATATTGTATTCCTAAGATTTTCCTTGTACCTATAGAATAAATCAGAGAGTGTAATCTTTTGCTGATAGTGAGTCCGAATTTATTGAAAAATGATCATGGTAATGTTAATAAGACGAGTTTACAGGTTAAAAATTAAAAGTAAAACGATTATTCATTCAGTACGATATACAAGAGTGGCAAAGGCAAAATGATTTCTAGAAGAAAAACCGACTGTACAAAATTATTCACGTTTGGCACTTGTGAAAAATTGTTTCATCGAAGATATTATGAAAAGGAATTATACTAGTTTCACCAACCAAATACATACTCCATTGCTTTAGATACCAATCCTGTGGATCTTTGTGGAATGTTTTCTGGTGACTTAACTGACTGAGGACTTAGGTGTTGATTATATCCTGAAGCAAGTGGTCGAGCGTTTTGTATTCTAATGGGTGTACGCGGTACGGTGGAATCAGATTGTCCTTGATGTACTCTACCAGGAGATGAGAATAATCTCATACTTCCATTCAATTTAGAGTGATTTTCCTTACCAGAGATTAGCAAAACACCTTCATCAGTGCATGGGATCACACCGATCATTATAGATCCAGAAACAATATTTCCATTACATGAGAGTGCTCTCTGAGCCTCTTGCTCCGAAGCGCATTTTATATGAATCCAATTACTTTGAGTATGGGGTGCAGCATGCTTGTCTACTACACGTACTCTGCTGGATATATGAGAGAGCACTGCATTGATTGCACTCGATGGGAACCCAAAGACTGTCACCCACTGAGAGAGACCTTGGGATTCAGGTGATGTAGCATTTGTAGACGTATCCAAGAAGAACGAGTTGCTTCCAACATTATTTCCTAGTAATCTTGATTGATTGCTGATAATGCTTTGGTTATTCAAGGATGTAGGTGATCCAACTTGATGTATAGTCTCCAGAGTATCAAATAGGCCTCTTGTAGGAGGACCACCGGTATGACCTTCTGTTCCTATTTGGACTTCCGAAGGACTTGTAACGTTTCCAAACATAGATTTTTGTCTATTTGTACGGAATTCAGGGGTACCATAGTGTGATACAGGAGATGTCATACCTGACCCACCAGTGTTTAACAACCTTGATGAATCATTACTTACTCTTGCATTCTATAATAAAAGTAAAGCATTGATATCAACATAGTCAAAAATAAATTAACCTAATAAATCTATACATACCGAATGAACATCTCCAAGAAGAAAACTAGGTAAATATGCAGAATTAGTTCCAGGACTTCCTGGTGTCTGGGCTGGACTGCCTACAGGGGACCCCAAAGCCATAGGTTCCATCTTTATAAAGAAAAATAAACATATAATTCCAATAAATAATTATACTATAAA
The DNA here is from genome assembly GCA_031762395.1 of Calameuta pygmaea. Taxonomy (NCBI): domain Eukaryota; kingdom Metazoa; phylum Arthropoda; class Insecta; order Hymenoptera; family Cephidae; genus Calameuta; species Calameuta pygmaea. The sequence goes on along the minus strand of JASANN010000125.1, from coordinate 529,632 downwards.
ATTTTTCAAATAAACATACTGCATTAGGTTTGTTCTCGTTATCTACACTTTCTGCACTTTTGAAAAAGGGCAATTTCTTATTGGTTACTTAAAAATATCATTTATATCATCCAATATAAATTTACACTTTTTCAAAAGCGCAAAAAGTGTAGGTAACGAGAACAAACCTATTGTTTCTGGAGTGCTATAATCTTTTAAAGTTACGTGAGAAGTGTATACAGGCGGATCTACATTTAAATATCATATTCTAAAATCTCTTATTATACGAGGTATCAAAACAAGACGAAATCAAACTTACTTTGTGTTATCAGATAGACTTATCAATTAGAAAAATTCACTAATCATCGATTGTATCACAACCTTCCGTACGTTACAATCAAATTACAAAATGTAAAGACGACATAACGTACAAAACTAAAAATGAACATAGATTAGCATTCAATGGGGTTTTCGATGTTCCAATCTACTTTATCGGCAACAGCGTGAGTTAATAACTCTGTAGATATTAAATGGGGTCAGTGAAGTAAAAATGTGATAAGTTGTCTGAAATGGAATTCCCAATTATACCAAGCCATACTTTTATTATAAAATTAGTAATAAAGCAAGAATTGTCTAACTTCAATTATATATTCATAAATATCACTATTGTATAAATAATATTTCAAAATATTTCTATTTTATTTTTCTAACGGCCACGCAATTACAAATCCACTGACATTCCTTGAAATCAAAAGTGTCCTTTTCCCCCTGTGAATATTTTTATAATAATTAAAGCTTAAATGAACGTATTCGAACATTCCTATGATAATGCAACAAGTATTCCACTAAAATGCCAATAAAACAAACATCTCAGAAAGCTATGAGTAAAAATAATAAAAGTACACCAGAATTAAAAACGTATATAAAAGCAAATCTTTAAAAAATATTTGCATACTAGCGAATCGACAAAAGCAACAATACCTTATTATTGAATACAACAAAATATATGTTAAAACAATTCCATAATTGCATAAGATAATTACCACGACGCATATACATATCAATAAACGAATCATGTCAATACGTCTAAAAAATTCTGTCTGTCCATCCTATCAATAATAACACAATATCAGGACTGTCAATGACAAACATTAATCCTCCACGAAGCAAAGCAACGCTGTCATCGATCGAGACCAGCATATTCGACCGCCTAGATTTTTCCATAATTTCACTCCTAATTTCAAATATATAAATAAATAACCAGTTGCGTCGATATTTCTCCACCTTTCTCTCCAAGCGAGAGTATGCACTCTCTTATTTTATAAGTAACACTTTGGCACAAAATATATATAAGTTGCCAGGTCGAGGAGAAGCGATGGCGACTAGCGGGAAGTTCGAATTAAAGAAGAACACCATCTTCTCGCTGATTTGCCTGTAAAGAATTTTTCAAGGAAATGTTGTATTACGATAAATTTAAGTAAATAATTTAAATATATATATATATATTTCAGTGTAGCTTACTAGAATCCTTGTTTGGCAAACAATTTTATTTTACTGAAAATTACGATTGATCTTGCAGGTTTCAGCGAAGCTACCATAATGTAGACTGTGAGCAAGAACTTTCTCGCCTCTCTGGATTCCTGTCAGCCACTGGGCCTCCCTTCCTATCTCCAGGATCGTACCTGTTATCTCGTTCCCGAGTACCATTGACTTCTGGGGACCCATAACAATGCACACCAGACCTCGATAAAACGTTCACACCAGAAACGTCGCAGTAGCGAACATCAATTCGAATCTTTTTATGATAAAACTATTTAGCTTATGAATAATTTTTTTTTCACATTTATCCCATCCGATTGAGTTTTATAATCACTTCAGAAATACAATCAACACCTAAATCATTCTCTTCGTGCGGAACAGCGATTTGAATGCTTTAATCGGTACATCTCTATAATTAAATACTAAAGAATAAAAATTCTCAAAAAATTAACAAATCGAATTATAATAATTCAATAAAAAATAATGCTAACTCATTAGCATTCGGCTTCTCTGTATTTCAATTTCTTAATCGTTTGACTTCGTGTGCTTCCCATGAACCGAAGATCGAAGGTCACGGCCAATCATTCTGGACTTTACTCATCCTCATCGAGTAGGATATGTGAACGTATGTGACCAGTTAAATTTATAAAATAATTTATCCCTCATTTCACATGTTATATTTCGATAGGTGGCCTGCAGTTATCCAGGTCACGAATAAATCCACTTGTGTGATTGGACTTTGGACTAACAGTCAGAACTATATAGAATCATACTGATTGTTTGATATACTATATACTAGTAACAGGCAATGACGCTTTTCCTACAACTCTTCTTATCCGTAAAGACTTGCGTCAAATTATCATATATATGTATACAGGGTGAAGCATTTAAATCGAGACTGTCAAATAACTTAAGAACAGGGTCTTATGTGAAAAAAGGTTTAATTAATTAAACGTGGTTTAAGGGGTATACCTTCCTATAATAATTTCTTTAAAAACAATATAGGTATATAACACGTGAATATCGATATCGAACGATTTAGAAACGATCGGAGGATTCAAATGGTCGATGACAGCTATCAGACATGTGTTAACGACTTTTGAATTAATTCAAGGTTTTGTTTGCGCACGTCTGTTGAATAATCTCATGGGCATTGTACGAATATTCAGAATACTACAAAAAAATAAGTTTAATGTTAATTATCTCGACTTACCAAAAAAAAATTGTACTGGACTTTAGGAACATCCTGTATATCAATATTTACTGAAACCTATTATTATAAGGTATGTATATACGTATCGGAAACAAGCCAATGACGCATTAGGCAAAATTATCGAAATAAAATGAAAAATGCAAAAAATAAGCAAGTAAAATGATAACAATAACACGGATGTACGCGAACTTTTAATGTTGATAATGTTGTCGTTTATTACAAGATAGCGTTTTGCGATGTCGTAAGGAGCGTGTGTTCGAAGTACAGCCGTACAAGAGTACGAGTGCCGAATAATTTTAATGATCCGAAACAAATAATAATTTTTGGTTGACATCTTCATGATAACCAATAATCGTGTGCGTCATTAGATCAAAGCATACAGATCCGTTTAGCATGAAAATTGATCCTTGGGTCATTCCTCGGTTACTTATATGAATTACTAAAGGGTAAAGTATGCAGATAAGTTAGGATAGGTTAAACAACCTCTACGGGGTTCACGAGTAGTTCCCCATAAGTTACCTTCTAACACCTTCTGCTCTCCCCATAAAGTTGTTTATCCGTTCACTGCTTTTGGTCCTTTAGCGACGATGTTGTTCCAGGTTGATTCCAGTTTACATGCGGATGGATCTCATGACGTATGGTAAAATATCAGTTCTCCTTCGTTTCCTCGGTAATTTCTCCATTCCCGACAAAATCATCCATCTTTCTTTCATTTTGTTTCTGAAATTCTCGCACTACACGATCTCTGGAGTACTTCGTATACTCTCTGTATTCTATAGACTCCTTCTACGGTAACCATGCACATCGGCCCTTATCCCTGCAGCAGTCAGCAGCTGGTGTAGTTGCTACGAAAGCCCACGAGGATGCGCCCTACGCTGCCATGCTCTCCTAATCATGTGAGGCCAAATATTTCAAGAGTCATCGAATGGCGATCGTTTTTAATAAGACATTTTGCATCCACGTGGAATCCCATAGAATTTTGAGAACGTCCCACAACCTGCAGGTGCATCTAGTTTGATGATATTATATATTCCTGATAGATTAAGTGCGTCACTCTGTCTCTCCACAACGGATGTCAATTTTTTGAGGTTAAGTCGCCATGGCCCTTCCAATAACGAAAGCCATGGTGTGTACAGATCGTGAAGTATGGTCTATGGGGTTTTTCTTATAAATTCCTAATCGTTGTAGGCCGGGACTCTGTTTCTTCTATGGTACGTATTACGTGTCTCAAGATGCCAAGATTCCTGTCAGCAACACACATACTGGGGACGACGCAAAGGGCTTCTATGAGTCGTGAATGCTCTCCAGGATGTTATGATATCCTTGTAGGACAGGATGAATCCTGGTTCAAACCTGCTCGAGCATGACTGATTCACAAAGGTATAAGTATGGCTATGGTGAAACGTTGCAGCGGTGTTTCATCCAGCAAGAAAAATGTTAAGGCCTTACATATTCTCCTGGTAGGAGTTCCTCTTAGTTTGGTATCAAATGGCTGCCAAACGATGGACGGTGGACAAATGGACGAATGGATGTACCAGAGAGAAATCCAAGGAAGCTGAAACAATCTTCAGTACCATGGACCAATCGACCTTGCTTTCGGCAAACCTGATGGTTTTGAGGTAGCCCTTATATTCTCCTGATCATGTTCACGTTCTCGTTTCTTTCAAAGTCACTGAAGCGTTTAATCTTTCACCCTCTAGGGGATTAACGAAGGGCGGACGATTAGGCACTCATGAGGGATCTTACTATGGTGCAAGGAGTACATGGGAGGACACCATAAGGATTCAGGAACCTTGGAGACGGTACAGCTTGATCATTGGATTTTCATACGTTATATGACTATGTTACTATTGGCTTATATTCTAACAGAAATATACATTGGTACAAAGGGATCAGGATGGATTCTACGTAAACTTCACAGCGAACTGCTGGCATCCAGGACTCCTGAAAGAAGAAAGGTTTCCCACGGGATAGAAACGACTGTATATAGCTGTATAGTTTCCTGGTCTCAGCTGTATCGTATTACACGTGACCGTAATCACGCAAGCATCAATATTCTAGAAGTCAGTCAGTGTCATATTTATAACCAGGAGCAAGAACCAGTCGTTACTTAGAATTCGTAGCTAGCTCCCACCAAGTAAAATTAGCATATTAATAAGAAAGCCGGCGACAAGGGCCAGGGTAGCAGGACTAATCCGCAAGGATGCAACACGATTCTATGTCCCTACACCAAGGATCCTCCCATCCTCCTCAGAGTGTCTGCATTCCTGATGACCAAGTCTCCGCATTTAGAACTCAATGGAGCGAAACTAATTGCAGGGGCATTACGTTGCGCCGGTATTTACAATGGGGGTAAAGTATGAGAGCGGCTACGAGTAGTGGGGAGTCCTGGGGAGCTCTAACCTCAGACTTGATATCACCAATACGCTGAGGGGAAACGGCGATCCTTGCCACTCCCATATTGATCCTTTTATGCTTTATTTTACCGTTGCACAGATTCAATAGAGCCTCGCCATTTATCGCTCTGGATTTTCTACATTCCTGAGCTTCGTTATGCCGCATTTGTATAGACTGCTATGGAAACAACTACTCCGTCACCCTTTTAAGAGGAAACTGTTTTGGCATGACGCCATTGAAGATTTCATGGGTTAACGAGGATGGTGAAGACTTTTGGGACACGGCCAAAGGAAGGTAGACACAGGCAAATGCCAGCAGTTTTTCCTCGAAGTATAAACTCCATGCTGACTCTGGTCTCCTGCTCGTGCGGATATCACTTTTCATTTTTTTCATATCTTGATGCTGCCTCCAATGGAACCAGTCGTGCAGGCCAGTTTGGTCTCCTGTTTTGGGTCATATGTCACAGCTGTATGTAACGTATTCGTACAGTGTTGATTTATGAAACCACGAGCACTCGTGGCAACACACTTATCTTCGTAAATACCCTGTTGCCAAACAGGACAGTTGATCCTTTCATTTTTTTTTTAATACGAACCCAATTCTCCCTGGATACCTAGAAGCTGTTTTAAGTATGGACAGAGTAAAATAGCAACCGTTGAACAATTTAGTACTAGTCCATTGCTACAGGAACCGTCCTGTAGCGACGGATGCGATCCTGATTGTCGTTGTATCAGGAATAAGTAAAGCCTTGGTTTATTTAGGAGTATTTCTTTTTCTCAAGGCATGATATCCTGGCACTGTGATATTCACCTTGCGTGGTTTCGAGTCTTTGACTTCCCAGGTGTCCGCCTTGCAAAGTCCTACAGGATTGGATGTTATCCTGGTGCTGGTTGTATCGCTATTCGCTCTCGAGATCCGTCCTTTTCCACACATCCATCCTAGGGGATGTTGCGTTAAACCATTCTTATGTCTAAACCTATTATATATTCCTTTACTAACAAGTCCTTCGTTACCGGATGCGATCCTGATGAGTGCTGTATCGTCATTCGTTCAACTGTTCCTTTCACATTCTTCCTGTCCCTCATTCCCATCATCGGGATAGGAGTATCCTTAACGGGAACCTCCCTCCAGTACATTTCATATTCCTTCCTACAAGGATGAGGTCCTGATGAGAAGTGTATCGCCATTCCTTGAACTCTCCTCCATTTTAACATACGCTTTCTCCAATCTCTGGAGCAAATACCGGAATAGGTGTGTCCTACAGGAATACCAGGATCCTCCCTTAAACAGAAACATCCAGTCCTTCCACAAGGATGTCATCCTGATGAGAATCGTATCGCTATTCCTTCGTCCCATACCTTTTATCATTAATTCTTCCTTTATTCAAAATACTGAAATCGGTGTATTCTCTATTCTGATTTCCCTTAACAAGGATACGTATCCTGTCCCATAAGGATATCATCCCGACGAGCGGTGTACTGCTGTTCTTTGAACTTTTCTCTTTTCACATGGTCCTTGTCCTTAACACCAGACACCTAAGCAAATGCTTCATGCCAGGATGTGATCCTGATAAAACCCGTATAGCAATTCTCTTGACTTCCATTCCGATTCGACGATTAGAATTTTATTCAGCTTCTATTTTTCTTCTTCGTAGACTTCCTTCGGTGTATATTCCTCGTCGCTTTGGCTCTGTTTAGGTCTGCATCGAAAAACTGTTTTTGGTTTTTACGCAGAGGCTAAAAAAGAATGTACGAGAACCTTACAACTCTTCTTCAGGTACTATAATATTTCCAGAGCTCGACAATCAAATCCCACGTAGCAGCCGTCCTGCTGAATAGTAGTGTTTTTCATTACAGTCGAAGAACTCCTTGTCTTTCTTACTCTCCACCGCGTTACTTTGTCTCTTTGACAAACGTTCACTTCGGGATTCGGGACTATAGGGTAGCGGGTTTCACTGCCACTTCTTGCCCTCGCGTGTTTTCTTACTACACTTGTTTACCTCTGTCTTGTCTTCAGGGTCCCTTCTAAGCAGCCTCTTCTCTACGTATACTCACAGTAATCCTCCATTCCTCCAGTTCCTGCAGGTCAGAATCTCTTGGTATTTTTCTCTGCAGCCATTTCTGCTATATTCACGGGAACCGGCTGGATCTCAGTTACAATGATAATAGTAAGGGTCCCAGCGAAGGAATCCCATTGGCTCCTTATGCGTTCCTGCTGTTCCAATGTAATTACTGTAATTTATGTCAGATTAAACCGCCCTTCGTACTCTGCTATCCTGATCTTTCTCGATTAAATCGATAGACTTGGACTGTCCGCCCTTTTTTCTTCTCCTCGCCGTACGAAAAAGAAGCCATCATTTTCAGCCTCGATAGGAATGACAGTAATTTTCAACTTCGCTCAGCTTTCAATTAATGAATCTCACCATCAGAGACCCTTAGGTACAGTAGCGAACACAATTCTCCAATGATTTAAATTACAATATTTTTTATGAGAATTAAATAAAATTCAAATGTAAAGTTTCGCTTAACCATTTTCTTCCATCCCTACGATTATGGACTCCTGTTTCCTTGGGACGATTAACTGGAGACATATTCATTCCTTCTTGGCATCTCTTCTTGAATTTCTGGTAACTCAATTCCAAAATGGCGCCGTCGACATTGGAATCAAACAGGTGGAAGCGTTGAAAAAAACTTGCAACTTGTAAAGAAAAATAGGGTTGCTAACGTCTCTCCAGCCCGTGATGTACGAACGGGTGGTAACGGGCGGGCTAGTATGGTGGAATATTACATGCGCAGTGTAAACAACTCCGTTACATCGGCGTAGCAGGAGAATAAACGAGTGAAAGAGGTGCCAGCGCGGGAAACTTGACGAACCAGAGTCGCATATTGCTAACGGAGGAGGTGGAACTTTCTCGTGGTAAACCTATCTACCGTACCACGTATATATATACAGGGTGTCTCATTTGAAACAGTACGGTTGAATATCTGTTTAAGGAAGAGCGAGAGAGCAAAATGTGTCAGACGAAAGTTGTAGGATACGAAGGGGGAAAGTCAGTAAAAATAGAATTTATGCTCCTACTGTTTATGCTTTTATGTTGCAAGCATAAAGCCAGTTTTTTTAAATGGCAACAACATTTTTGAACCCCCACAAGTTGTGCGTCTCATCGAGACGATTTCAACCATAACTTATTTTGTAATTTTTATTTTATCGATCTTCTATGAAATATCACACAAAAATGGAACAAAATCGCATCAGAGATGCGATTGCAAAAATTTTACCTGTAGTTCTTCGGTCTGTTATTGGAAACTTTCGACGTCGGCTGAAGCTGTGTCTTGCTGAAAATGGTGGTAACGTCGAATATCTTCTGCAATAAGTGTGCCCTGCACCTACACAATCACACACGTGCAACATGTGAAATAGAACATGTAAAAAAGCTTTAATAAAGATAATCAAATTTTCTTCCATTTTTGTATGATATTTCATAAAAAATTGATGCCGAAAATAGGGCATGGTTGAATTCGTCTGGATGAGACGCACAACGTGTGTAGTTCAAAAATGTTGCCATTTAAAGAAACTGGCTTTATGCTTGCAACATAATAGCATAAACAGTAGGAGCATAAATTCTATTTTTACTGACTTTCCCCCTTCGTACCCTACAACTTTCGTCTGACACATTTTGCTGTATCGCTCTTCCTTAAACAGATGTTCAACCGTCCTGTTTCAAATGGGACACCCTGTATATATATATGCACAATATGGTGCTTGAAGAAATTGCTTGTCACCTCACGAGAAAAAAAATCGACGTACCTGAAAGCAAAATATTCGCCGTTTAAAGGAATTCAATGCCACTATACATCTTTCATTTTGAGTAGAAGAAACTGTAGTCTAGATCGATCCTTTGTAATTGTTATTAATCGCGCAATTAAAAATCTCTTTCTGCGAGGCTGCAGAGTGAGGTTCGATAGAGCTATCTTTGTTTCCTTCAATGTCCTATTTTCTTGTATACGAAACGGAGATCTTATATGTTTGTAAATGTATACGTGACGCTTGTTAGACTCGATGGGGAGGGGGGGGGGGGAGATATGACGATTCATATCTTTCATACTCGGGAAAATAGGATAGCAGGAGGAGTAGGAGTTCGCGTTATGGCGTAGCTGTCATATTTCGTGAAAATCTTCCTGAAGCCCTAGCAACCCCTTATCAGGATCGTCATGACGACCCTTGTAGCGGCCCTTCTGCTCCACTGCGTCACACGACGCCTGTAATCTATTACGTGAAGTCATAAGTGTCTTGTGGGCGTTAATATAATAAAAATGGTATAGCGTCGAAAATTGATGTTGATCCTGATAAGATATTTGTTCACAAATAGTCTGGGCGACCTGGTCTGAATTTGTTGATAAAAAAATATCGGTATCGATAATATCTGTAAATTGAGTCTGAAACACTGAATCAAAGATTAACGATAACAGAGTGTGATAATCTAATTAATTAATCCTTTCTCAGTTAATTTTCATGTCGTGAGCTTGATTAGTCCCTTTAAGGGTTCCCACCGTCTATGCATGCCCTATGGGTACCTACCCACGAATTCTGAAGTCCTGTTCAAAATGCGTGGGTGGGTTCTCTCGTTCTCAGAGAACAAGCGTAGGACTATAAAGTGGGATATACATAAAGTCAAAGGTTACGAGGATCCTAAAACGCACAGGGCCGTTAACATCGGCCATTGCTAACCTTTCAGGTTATAATACACCGTAAACCGGTATCCAATTGGAATAGACTTTTTTTACAGGTAAAACATAAAATAGCGTAAGCTTTCGATTCTACGTGGCTTTGTTTAAATATATTTTTGTACATTGTTTTCAGACTCATGTATATCAACAGTGACAACAGCGCTTACCACCTGCGCCTGTAGAAAAAAGACACGGGAGTTCGGGACATGGCAGTGGGAGAATGTTGGAACTAAGGGGCAACCAACTCCCATTCACAGTGGCAATTATCCATACACCAGCAGCATGCTTAGGAACGCCCGTGGGCTTTAAAAACCAGTTTCTCTCCGCCCCTTCCGATGAAATCGGCCGTTGCGGCGCGAGAGACAAGTAGAAGGGAGCAGCAGAGTCCCTTGGCCCTTCGAAGGTCCCCGCGGCGGAAGATTCAAGGCCAACCGAACTCTTGTCGCATTCTGTAATCCTGTTGAAAATGCGTGGGCGCGGTCTCCCCGAGGGCTGGCCGTGGATGAAGTCGCACCCTTTTGGCCACACGTGCTCGCCCTTCGTCCAACCCCATACCACCCCAGTTTAGGTTGATTTCAATATAAAGTGAATCTCCATCCCTCTTGAGGGTTACCACCCGGGTATAATATTCTTCTAGGTCATCAAGTTTCCCCCCTTAATGTCTGTACGACCCTTCGTCAACTCATTGGCATCCACGCACCCACTTGGCACGCATCGACGTTACTGGCCCTATTACGCATGCGGCCCTTCGTCTGGGCATGGACGGCCAATTCTCTCCTCCCTACTTCGCCATATTTAGCCCATGCGCGTCGGCTTTCGGGTCTTCCGCCGTTTCAAAGACACGTCTCATGCTTGTGTACGCCTCCAGGCCATTACAGCCTAATTTCTACGATACTGGACGGATACTGGTTAATGATACGTATGAGAACTTTATGGGTCTTGGGGTTGCTGATGCGATTGCTACTATAGCGCCACAACGAGGGAGAGCATCGTTTACATATCGATCCATATTCCATTAGGTGAATAAGGGTTGACGGAGGATCTGCAGCACCGTCATTAACCTATCAGTAAAGAGTGAGTAATCAGTAACGAAATGGAAAAAAAATAATGATTGAATTTTAGAATATTTTTTCTTGCTTTATTTATAATTAATGAAACTTTCAGGAACTTTATTGCCTGTGAAATAGGACTCGAGTTTGACGTACCTATTCCATACTTAAGCTCCTGATCTCTGAAGTATTGCAAATGGCTGTCGCTAGGAGGTGGCAATGGGATAACGAAGGAGCTCCGAGGGCAAGAAACTTACAAGACCAGGAAGGTCTTCTACCAAGCCCAACCACAAAGAGCCACATCACAGTTTCTTCAAGTTCCTGTATTCCTGTTCGAAGAGCGGGGGCGGCTCCCGCGGAGGGCAGGCCGTCAAACTCGCGGGGCGGAACCCCGACGTCAAGAGGCGGTGCGGACCAGCCGAAGGAGCACACTTCGTGTCTGAATACGATAGGTAGATACCCTCGGTTCCAGGAAAAGCAAGCCCCGTCCGCCCTGGCCACTGACAAGGTACCATCCGTCGCACGATTATTCTTCCAAAAACAGAAGGCAAACTGCGGGGCGACATCTACGTGCAAGAAATTTTATAACGAACCACCCAAAAAGTAATTCCACGTCCAATAAAACCGACCCGGGGATTCGTTAATTGAAAACCAGCTGACAGAGAAGCTGTAATCTGCGGAGTCGCATGGATTAAAAATTTTTGTAAATCAGCTCGTCTAATCAGGCTCCAATCGTGCCTTGATCTATAAGTAGAACGAAAATATCCAATCTCACAGCAGGAACAGGTAGCATGTGTATATATATATATATATATTTAAGATTTTTATTGCTCACTGACAGACCACAAAAAATCAGATAACTGCCAACTGCCAACTGGTAACTAACATTCTAATGGAATTACGAAAGCACGTCGAGAAATGAAGTTTTTTAATCGGCTTTCTTCCTGCTTAATCGACGAACCACTTTCACCGACCCGAACAACAGTCCAGACTTTGTAACACAGAAGTCCCATGGACGTTACCTTCGAGCGTTCTGGTACTGCATCGAAAGATAAAATCAATACGAGAAATCTTACAGGAAGTCACCACCCTAGTGACCAACTGTACCGAAACGCCCCGTCGCCGGGGTGGATCTCTCGAGCCGCCCCTATTTTGGCACCCTAATTCACCCATAAACTACCTCCCTGCAACACATGGCTACCTGCTCCTGTTGTTTACTCTACTATTATCTCAAAGCTTAGTGACTTGCACACGATTGGCATACCTAGACTTCATCATCGACCCTGAACCCAGTCACCCAACAACCCTCCCCTCTCCCAACACTACCAGAGACCCAACGCGTACAAGCTCAGGGGTAGCTTGTGTCCCACGATCAATTTATACTCTCCTACCACTTTTGTGTGTCATCCAATAATCTTGGTCCTGCATCGCATGGACTCCTGGTATCGTCGTGCCCTCGATGGGTTCAAGGGGTTCCTTCTGACAGGACAAGTTCACACTGACGCTAGTATAGCAACGCTATAAGAATGAGGCAGGTTCAAACTTAATAGATTAACTATGTAAATCCTTGTGAATAATTATGTATACGAGAGTGACGCATCTATACCTTGTAAACTGGTAGCAGCAGAGTATAGAGGGATCATACCCATAATGCGTACGTATGAATATTAATTACACGATGGGTGACAAAGCTCAGGACCACATCAGATGAGAAGAGGTAGGTAGTCACGAGCCGAATAAACGTCGAGCCCTTAATCCCTTTGCTCTCTCGATCCTTCCGCAGCCGTACGAGATATTGACGTCGGCTTTGACAATTAAATTTTATCCAGAGGAAGATGCCGACGGTGAAATCAATTGGCAGCACTTCCTTGGCATTGATTCTTTGATCCATCATTCCTATAGGCGCAGCTGTAACGATATTTATCATTAGACAATTCTTAGGTGTATATACGTTCTTATACAATTTTGAATATTTTTCATTAATTATTTTCAAGTACGGCGAGCCTTTTATGGTACAATTAATAGACAGGATATTTCAGTACGCGTGATAATGTATTGAGTTTCTACAGTCAGCTAGACCCAACTTATGGCTACGTAAGAGTGATACAAGATTTTTCTATAAAAGACGTTTTAAAGAATTACATTATTTCAAGTAGTGTATTAGGCATTACTTTTTTTTTAACAAATTCATTCTTCAAGCAGTTTGTTGTATGCAGAGCATATATCTCAACGTAAGAGACTACCAGTATAGTCAGCTTAGTCGAAAGCCCGAAAGGTTTCTTACGGAGAATGTTATCCTGTTAGAAAAGCGTGGGTGGAATCCCGTTGAGGAAACCCTTTGGTATCCTAACCCTGGCTGAGAATCCGGGAGGGCGATGACGAAGGCACGTATTTACATATATATATATATGAATATATAGTTGTGCATTTGCAATGACGATCTCGACCGAGTCTCGAGTCGTGGAAAACGACAGTTTCCGAAGGGGCCGAGGAGTAACCAGAGTAGCATGACACCCGGTTGGCGGCATCCGGGAGGTTCCCGAGGACGAGTGCTGACCGGACAGAGAGACCAGGAGGAGCGACAGTCTCGCCACCTACTCGAGGAAGCTACTACCCTGCTTCGAATATGTGAATATATTTTATTCAACCCTTTCCCTCGGGGCCTGGATTAAATTATTCCAGTACCAGGGTGCGTGCCAGGGACAGATACAATCCTCGGAGACGATCATTGCCAAGATATTCAGAAGTACGAGGTCTGTACAATGCATGCCCAGTGGTTGTCAGACATCCGGCACGTATGTTTTCTTTTGTTATTTAACGGCAACCAGGTCTTCTTCTGGGAGAACTTTTGGTAACGTTAAATCGAATTTGTACCACCTTTCTTTGTCTCTTCTTCTTCTTCTTCTTCTTTGTCGTGCTTTCTCTCTCTTTCTACGCTCCGAGCTTACCGGTACAGGGAACTCGCACACCATCGCCTCGAGCACGTACGAATTTCGTATAACCACCGGGCACCTCCTGTTAGCCTGGCACCGGGGGATCAAACCAATAGACTGCCGATAGCCCTTCCAATTATCGGCTCGATTGGAACTCGCGAGTCCGGACTTCTTCTCCCTTTGCTACTGAAAGTAACAATGAACCGTGAGCGACCTCTTCGACCTTATGAAATATCAACGCTCGCCGCTTCCTGACCTGCCATTCTTTCCTGGTCGGAGCTCGTGTTATGATGCCATCGATCTGACACGTTTCCGGACAGTTCTGACAGCACGACCACTCAATTAGTACTCGATTAGACGGTACCGCGGTATCTAAATCTCCGATATACTTATGAATATATCCAATAGTCCCTTGGTTTAATTTTCTAACGATTTTTTTTTATTTCTCGCCAGGTTTCTCTCCCTATTGGCCGTAGTACGTTCCTGAGGATTCTTTTTTTCGGGCTAACGACCTCACGAATATTAGAATACCTCTTTGCTTGTTATGACGTCCCTGGAACGATGTGTGGCTCCGAGCACTTGAACGCCTCAACCCTTTCTTCGTGTCTTACCTACATGCATGGTTTCATATGTGAATGAGAGATATTGCTAGTCTGCTGCAATATTCTTAGAATTCTAAGGAACCTACTGGTTTATTGGGACGGAAGACAGAATTTTCGTTGCCGAATTGATTTGATATGTGGATGAGCTATACGGTTTGGAGAATTTCTTCTCTGTTTTTTTTCTTACTCCGTGAATCGAATGCGATAGAAAAGTTCGGTTTTCCCGTGGACTTCATGCTGCTCTGGTAGTCCCGCAAGGAACCGATTGATTGGAAACGGCCGGAAAGTATTTCACACTGATTGTCCCTGGGATGGGCGGGGGGAGGGGGTAAAGCCGGAAAGCTCTCAGTATCTGATAACGGTTGCATCCTATGACGTCCTGATACGGAAAAAACCCAGGGAAAGTTCACGATAGAAAGAACGGTGTACGCGGTGGAGAGAAAGTAATATAATTTTTCAAGAATTTCAGTACAGTGAAATTCGAAAATTGAATATCACCGATAGCTACATTTTCGTCACACGAGACTGAGTTCGATTTAAAATGGGATATCTTAAATTTTGTATATTCCGAAAGTTGTTTAGGACCTACGACATTTTTTTTGGACCAATGTTTTTGGAAATCTAATTTTTCTATCACCTACTTCTACATTCGTCTAGTCAAATTTTGTGTACAAATTTCTTATGCCGTTATGAAAAAATTTTTTTCTCCAACTTCTAATAATCGTTATTCAGTTATAGAAATCACTGAGAAATTTGCGGTTGACATCCAGCAATTTCATCTACTAATGACGTAATGAGGTATAATGGTAATCTCACGAACAAAGGAAACGCATGGAAAATGCTAGGGTTGCATAGGTTAAGAGGTGGTAGTAGCTTACGCCCCGACGAATCCTGAACAAAGGGAACGTAGAGACGTTCTCCTCAAATCTACTATACGGTCCTGCATGCGTATTTGAGTCAAAATGACATAACAAAATGATAATTGAAAAACTGAATTTCTATAATTTAACTTATTAAAATTACATAATATCAATTAAAGAGTGTCTAGAGAGAAAATTCAAAAGCAAAGTACTAGAGATGATAAATATCATAATAATATCTTATCATAAATAAAAAAAAATCTTATAAAATAAATCTGTACGGTAAGTCAAGCAGGATATATATAAATTCTTAATGAAATTTAATCAAATTAATTATCTAACCAGTACCTGCTGAAGATCTATTAATTACAAGGAATCCTGAAATTGGATGAGTAAATCCATACAGGAGGGGATGAAGTCCTCGATGAGAATGCCAACCCCTCAGGACAAAGAAATAATATATGCTACCACTTGAAACCCTTGGTGGGAATGCCTGGCATTCGCACAGCTGGGGGAGTAAATGCCGATTGACCTCTTCCAGGTCATAGTTGCCGGATGCAGTTTCTACGAATGTTCCATTGCCACCCACAACCCTTTCTCCTTGTTATTTCGTTCCGACAATTCCAAACGTCCATTCGAACAAGAACGCAGTCACGAACGATGTTAACGATCATCGAGCCATTTCCCGACTTCTATTCTCTCTATGCTTTGGCTCTTTACAGCTGCAGCTAAAGAAGACCAAGAATGCCGAGCAATTCAAGAGCAGTAGACGGGAACCCAAGCTTCGCAAGAGGGCTGACTAACAAATGAGGAAAGAGATTTTCAAGATACTCCGTCGTCATAACTTCCTGGTAGATGTCACCACGTTCCTTTTATGCAAAGCTATTCATTCGTAGCCACACGGTTTCTGATCAAGCTCCTCGGCGATAGTTGCCAAAGCTTTGCAGGTCATACCTACTTGACACTTCTATTGGATTTTTGCTCCTAGTAGATTACTTGGAAATATCCGTCAATATAAAAGGTGTAATAACGAAGACTGAATTTCTCTTCCGTTCAGATTTACGTAATAATTGGACAGGCGTTCGATGCAACTCTGCAATGAAAATTATACGAATCAGTGTTATGATTTGATAAAATATTTTTTTTAGGTTATATAAAACTACCACGAGAGCCTTTTCACGTCTGGTGACAAAGTTGACCGTTGAGGAAGGACTCGGTGTACGTACATGCTACCCTGTTACCGCACCCCAGAATTCTTTTGTTCTCGAATAAAAGCATGCCTGGGGAAAATCGTCCCGGTCGAATCACTATGCCGTCGTTCAACGTTGGGGTTGCTGGGTCTTCTTGGCCGATTTCTCGGGGTTTATATTTTCCTGTGACGCGGAGGAGTTACTCCATTGTCCTCTACTTTCTTGGAGCCGCTCCAAGACGTCGCTTTCGAGTTTCAAGAATCTCCAGACCCTTCCAGACGACGTTCTCCTCGGCTCCTCTGTTCGCAAGTCGCCCTCGCCTCTTCTCTAGCTAACCTAACCTAACCTAACCTAACGTCATCTCTCTCTCTCTCTCTCTTGGACTCCACTCACGTTAACCATGAACCTTCTATCGATTCCATCAGGTTCCTCTTCTGTCTTCTCGATCGGCCGTTACGTGTTTGCTCTTCCTTCACATGATCCAACTCCACCACACTTATTCGCTCCTTGCACCTGGTTTCTGCAAATTGCTCCTCACTCATGGTATCCTGATCGACAGTGGCAGGACCAGCAGATCGAATAAACCGCTCGACTGTCTGTTTTTCAATATTTTCTACCGTTAGACTATACTTAATATACTGAATCTTAGGTAAAAACAAAAATTTGATACAGGGTTTTAGAATATCACCCGAGTAATCAAAATTCTGTCAACGAACCGCCAGTTGGATTAGAAACGTCATCGATTCTCTGCAAAGAGTAAGAGCGAGAGAGAGAGAGTAACAGAGCGAGAGAAAGAGGGGAGCGCAAGTTGTCATTACTTGGTTCTACTTCTACGGAATTCAATTAGCTTCCTACTCACCTAGCATGTTATCCTAATACCGTTGACATCTACGCGATTTATCTTTCTCCACCCGGGACAAATTGGATTTACGGGGAGACCTGTTCACCACCAGGTTCACCTGTCCTCGACTTCCTATCACGAAGTGATTCCAGAGCCGCCATGATTTCCTGATTGAGCGTCCGTTCTTTCTCGAGAGAAAAAAAAACTCGCCGATACGTTACGGAACTACCTTAGCCACGGTAACCCTCTTCGTGTCTGTCAATTGAGAACAACGGAGCATCTACACACACGGTGCGACTTCTGGTTAAGGCAGTGTATCCATGATATCAGGACAACGCTACCGGCGCCGTTTTCAGGAGACCAGGAAAGACCAGCCGACGCTTCGACGTCCACATGGTGCCCTATTACCTGCCATGTCTAGGCGTTTCATCTGTACTCGAGGAAGACCAGACGAAGAAGTCAGGGCCGTATACATGGACGTTGTGCCTCACGCCAGGATTCCTATGATTTCCTGGTTGGACGCTTGCTCTTTCATGGAAAAAAAAAATTCCTCTTAACTCCGACTGACGGGGCACAGTGGAACAAATTGTGCGTGAGGATTAATGCGCACGTCTGGAACATACCGAAGTCCTTCTGAATCCTCAGGATATCCTGGTATCCTGATAACGTTGACATTTCACCGATTTGTCTTGCCTCGGTTGGTCTTCTTCGTAAGCCCTTTAACGTTATTCAACCCGGGAAATGTGGTCTTTAAGGAATCCCTACGTTGTTTGCTTCAGGTCATCCTCCTCACTTCCGGTTACTAATAAACATTGAGAACATTGAACCTACTATGGTTTCCTGGTTAGACGTTGTTGAGCTGCCACACAAAAAAAAACATCTCAACCTTTCTTCACTTCTTTCAGTGTTCCTGAAGCCCTGCCCACCACCTTGGGATCTCAGTAAAGACACTACAACGACGAAGGAGTAGGCATGGTTTTCATGGCGAGGGCGTGAAGACCCCCAGGAAGCAGCAAATGGAGGCGTTGCCATAGGAAACGCCTAGAGCCTGAATTATACAAAATAGTCCACTCGTGTAACCGTATTGTCTTCTTAACTAATATGACTACATCTATGACATTTAATTACTGGACCAAGAGACTAGCCACGTCATAATTGCATATTGTACTTAAAATTTTTTTAGGGAAAATGGAAAGCCTACAGTTGCAATGGGGTGCCGGGACGATGCTGAGACCCTGACCTAATTTTCTAGCTGCGAGTTTCTGAAATTACAAAAACGAGGAACAAATAGACCATAACAATTACATCAGTAGTCATTGAGCTTCTAGATATTTACTCTAGTCAACAGAGGCTGAACAGGAGAATCATAACTTGAAATTTCATAATGTTGATTTAATTTTATTCTCCAAGTCGCCGACCTACCTCACTACAGACCTAATGCTATTAAGCAAAGTCTAATTTCCTAGAGCCTTTAACTTATTGACCTGTTGACCTATAGTGGGCCCAATGACCCGGGTTATAATATGAATATACATAAAGCAGGTGGTACCTCGTAACAATGTTATCAGAAAGGGCCAATCAGAGAGGAGAAAAATTAAAAGGGCTCTTGTTGACAGAATAGTACCCAGTCCTACACCCTCCATCACGAGATGGTCGCCTAGTTGGTCTTGGCCTAACGTCAATTAATATTCATGACTCTTTAGAAAATGAAAATTGTGGGCACGTGGCGTGTTCATCCAAACAGAGAAAAGGCCGAACAAAGGGGGGCAAGGGAAGGGGGGACCGACTACCCTGCAGCTGGTTTAAAGATAAACGAGCAAAGCAGGAAACCATGAAAGGGCAAGAAGGGCTTTATCTTCCTGGACAAGTACTCCGAATTCTGGCTGAGTATCGGCCCGTCACAAAGGGTCCAAATTTCATATCTCCATTGTCTGTTCGTTCGACCTCAAGTGGGTTCAACCCTTAAGGGCATACGCCTACGCACTTTGAACAGGGTACCATGAGGAAGGGAGCGGTAAGATTACGGGATGCCCTTCGTCATTGTAAAACCCTTTGATGACCCCCCCTCCCCCCCATGATTTTTATGGTCACAATGAACTGGATTTATGACCCTATACGTTACAACCCTTGGAAACTCTGTACGTGGAATCCAGGCTCTGTTGCTAAGGGCTCAGGATAGTGAAAGTCAAATCGCCGAGAAGGTCTAACAGGACCACATGACTTGTATGGTAGATTTTCAAGATTGATTTTCTCAAACCATATTATCCAAACCTATTCGTTGATAAGCCAATATCACTGAAGCATTGTGCTAAAACAAAACTAGGCGAAGAGTTTGTCCTACCAAAACAAATGGATAAAGCCGACATCCTGTTTCAAATTGAAATTCGTATAAAAATCTTAAAAAAATTGAAAATTGTTAAAAAAAAATTTCAAACGTTTTACCGACTCCATATTTTTCACGTTCGATATAAACAATCGAACAATTTATTATCGTTTATTATTTTACAGTGAAAATTTGAAGTGAAAACAAAGTCTCCATTAACCATAATTCCTATTTGGTGCTTTTAATCGCCCATGTTTACGCTTCGCAGTTTATACAATTACAATGTCATTCGGACCCAGATAACCTACATGCACCAATACTGTTATTACCTGCTTCTAGGATATACTCTCCTAATCAATGTCACCGAGTGGTTTCCCCTTTTCAGTCGTGTCTAGACCCGGTCAAGTTTCCGGTAACGAAATGCATGCAAGCATCGTAACCGCGGCAGTGCGCATGCGCAGCCAACGGTCCGTAGATGGCGGACGCATCGAAGAAGACAACAAGAGACACGCACGCTTCTCCGGAACTTCGTTAAAAGGGCTCCGCTCACAGGAAGGTATAAGTGATTGTTAGTATTTTAGGGATAGTTGGGAGTTGCTCGTGTTGCGCCATAAACCGCAGTGGCCCTAAGCGTACGACATAGGACGATTGCGTAACGCATCGTTTCACTTCAAGATAGCAGCCGTGACCCGAAAACCATTCTGTCCACTAAACCAACAGCGTATAACCACCAGAGCCACGTAGCCTTACCTTGCTATTCCTAGTGCACAGGGAACGGCTTAAAGATCGAAAAGTAGAAAAAGCTCGACTCCGGGTAATTACGTGAAGACAAGAAAAAATTTGCAAAATTCACTAAACAATTTGTGCAAAATAAACTCGTTACGAAATTCCTTTGAAATTCCACGGGATCTGGTAAAAATGTCTCCGAACGATCGTAACGTTGAATTCCTCGAAATTTATTGTAAAAAAAATATTTTTTCTGTTAAAGAATCAAATGTTTTTTTATCGGCTCACCCAGTACATACCACGTGGAAAAAGCTAAGCAAACTTTGTACTACGCATTGATTGATAGTTGGCACGCATACCGGGTACGTTTCACGCATCTCATGTTCTCCTGTTGAAAAAATCAAGTTTGTTTTGTAGCTAAAGATTTTTCTTCTCCTCTAACTTTACATATTAATGACGTAAACGCGATGTCGGGTATTTGACTTCGGAGAAAGAGAGAAGACGCTGCTTCTAGATTGCCGGATGGACCTGGATCTTTTACGATTATGAAGATTCTTACTTGGACCGGGTAAAGGGTTTAGAGTCAAGGCGCACACGTGTCGTTCGGATGATCAGGAATTCATGTACATAGGGGATGTAGAGGACATGACGTATCTACAGGGAAAAAAGAGGCGTACCTTATATTTACATGCCACGGGGTAGATTTCCACGTGGCTCCATCGAGTTAAATTGAGACTTCAACACTGAATAGTATGAAATGTTATTGTGAAAAGTTGTATTTACTACAATGACTGTACCACCGACATTTCTTCTCTTGAACTAAGGTTCAGTCTCGAGAGGATGACGTGGGTCGAGGTACAGCGTGCCATCAGGCTCAGGAGGACATGAAAACAGTTTGTTATTTACCTCAAGAAAGTACTTGCCAACTTCTTCATACCCAAATAAAATAACCCAGTGCAATACTCTACTTCACATTTAATACTATCAATCGCAAGCATCTGCCGTATCGCGTTGTGAAATTGTACGCAGTCCAATCGACAAGAGGATATCTGTATATTACTCCGATATATAAAAAATGTTAAACCCCGAAGAAAAAACATTGAGAATAAAATCTGACGATATAAATATATGGTATTTATATATATAAATTCAGAGAACAGAGACCCCTCTACTAATCCCCTTTTAACAATTTCGAGCAGATGATCAAAGTACGTATTATTATCTACGGTGACTAAGCATTCAAAGAAAAGGTCGAAAAACAGTATTCCGCTGATAAGAGCCTCGTTCCCCCCACGAAGACCCACACGATGAATTCTAATAAATCTTCGTCCATAATTGCATCCTAGTTTCCAGAACGTTCCATACGTTCGTGTTGATCCGTGGTATCTTGTTGCATGGAAATAGATAGAAACGTGTGAAGACTCATGTATAAGACACGTGTGTACATATATCCCATCTGTACGTATAGCCAGTGTGTCACGAATATGCATGTAAATGAATGGGGATTTGATAGGGCAACGTAGCAGGATAACAGGGGATGCCAGGAGGAGTTCAAGGGTCTTGCTGGCCCCTTAGAACTGAATAACCCCCCCTATCCCCCCTCCCCCTGAAATTCATCCACTTCATATCCCATATACATTACTCAGCGATGGTGCAAAGCCTTCCGACCGGTTACCTTCTTACTACCCAAAACCCCCATAAGCACTCAGTGTCAAAACGTACAAGAAACTGTTTTTATGGTGGTTAATGGGTGCACGTGTTCCACCACGTGGTAACCACAAAACAACACAACTACGATCGTGTTACCAAGCCACCATGAGATCCGAGGAGTTTGACACGGGGTGGTGGTCCAGCCCTTTGGAATTTCGCAACATCCCTTGGCAAATCCCAGAGAAATCTTAGGGGTGCAAAGTAATAGGAAGTTATAGGGTCGACGGAGGCGAATCGCGAGGGGTTGCCGAAATTTCTGAGGGATGCTGTGGCCAGGAACCACCCCTCCTTTACTATGGGGTCTCTCTATTGTCACCCTACCCCAACTTATCCCCATCCGATGAACCCTCCCATTTGCCACCGGGGTCAACTCACTACGTGGAACCGCCTTTTGTTCCTTTTGCAAGGGGAATATTCGTTTACTTTCTTCCATGCATATGTACTCTACTTCATCACCTGTACTGTAATCAATCGTTACTTGGGGATCTGCAATTCGCATTTGTGAAATTAGTGAAAATTCATCGACTCCCGATACTGCACCCAGTGTCCTGACTAATTGCAATTTCGCTATTCGCGCAGACGTTGGCCGAGAATAGAAGCGGAATAGCGAAGGAGCATTTTATAAGTTGCGTTAGAAAATGAATGAAATTCCTTATTGTATATGCAGCTCGTTATCCAGCAGATAATTACAGACGAAGACGCAGGTGCAGTCGCAGATGCTGCAGCTCGTCCAATTACTGACGGCGACGTTGTAATTGCTCCGAAGTTATCTCCCCCATACTTTTCTCAGAAACGTTCCGAGTCCTCCGATTTCGTTCGGAGAATTGACGGTCCTGCGAAAAAAAAAATTGTAGCTGTAAAAAGAAACTACGTAGAACGTTAACGCCGCCTTTGTAGTCGTTCGGTAAGGATTCGTCGACTTTGTCATTGGAAATAATGAATTATTAACGAAACTCGACGCTTCGCTCCCTTTCGACGTCTTCCGTCTCTTCGCCGGCATAAGACTTTTATCTCGTCTTCTACGCGTACGCGGGGAAGGCAGGGATGCCAACGGGGAGGAGACGCGACACGTGACCTGCGGTCTGTACGACTTGACGCGCTCGCTTGAGAATTTTGAATTAGTCTACCGACGGATGTCGCGCCGTGAATACGCCGCCTTTAGGTTATTCAATTTAATTAATTAGCATCAAAGTGTCCGCAAACACACGCTCGTATAGGTCAAGGCAAACGGAAATATTCACTAACGCGCGATTGACTATTGTGACAATGTAGATTGACGATCGAACGCGTTCCCTGTTATACTGGTGAACGGATATAAATTCAAATTCTCTTATAAACTTCGTTAAAGTCTGTTAATTAATTAATTAACTTATCACTGAGTCAGAGACGATCGTTCGACTGCCGTTGGTGTATTATATACCGGAGATACAGTCGCCGTGAAAGACTGAAGTTCTTGGTGGAGACTGTATAAAATTTTACTTAATGAGAGACGAGATCGTTAATTAAACTAATTAAATATAATCATTGACAATGTTCCTTAACGAAACGCTACTTATGCTTATGTACACTACCAATATAATGGCCACTCTGGAGAACGATACCAACGGTAACGTCTCCAAGGATAATACTGGCCAATACAATTTGACTACGTTACCGCCGGAAGAGAAAGAGAAAAAATTCAGCGTGAAAGACGGTACGGATATTTGTATTATTAATTGCGTTTATAATGTTTACGTAGAAACAGGAAGCACGCGTCAGACGTTCGTTGTACGATTTGCGGCCAGCTGCGATCTTCAATGGTGAATTGCGGAGACATAACAACGATTTCTCCTCTTCTTCTTATTCGTTGAAATTTTACAAATCTGCTAAGTCCGTTATCGCTGTTATCGTAACGCGGGCGTACCGATAACCCCGGCGGAAAAGTCGCTTGTGTATTTTCTAAATACCGGTCAATGGTAAATACGTACGTACTTAAGTGCACTGGCCTGCATAAGAGTGCGTTGCGAAAATAGATTAGGAACTGAACTATGTGAAGACTCTTGAACTGAACTATGCGAAGACCGGTCTGTGTGTAGCTTAATTGAAAATCTTATTACATAGGTTTCTAGTTGTTAATTATTAATTATCCGCACGGAATTGGATGATCTGGACTCTTTGAGGATCGGATGCATTCGTTATCTTAGGTCATGACTCTGGTGGCCTTGATAAGGTGCAGACATTGTGTGACCTTGGTCGCTTCTTTTTTTTCAAACTTTTATCATGCGACTTTCGGTCATAAAGCGGATGGAGGACGTTTCGAAGAGAGGAACTTCAACCTAAACGAGAGGATTACGATGAATCTGTTAGGGAATGTTTTTTGAATTTTTTGCGAATGACGTTTTTTTTTTTTTTCAGAAAGATCTGAAATTTTTTTAAAACATTTATCACGTTGTACAAGTCGCCTGAAGTATGAGGAAACGTTAGGTTAGGCTGCAAGGCCGTGTCTCGTTAATCAGGAGTTTTCGTAATTTGGTATTGATAAGGACTAAGTAATTTTATAAGACCGGAGAAATTATGAATAACTTATTACTCGAGTCAAGAAACCGCACTCGTACTCCACAGTATTAACTCTAGCTCGTCATACTTATTATTTTTGAACCCTCAGGTCGTCACACATTGTCTGCAAGATCGACGATTTCATTGATCTATAACTTTTGAATCAATACGTATTTTTAAGTTCGATTGTAGTAAAATCAATACGGTAAACTTTGACTGGCACAAATGAACTATGGTTGAACAGTAGTTAAAAATAATTTGTTCAAAAGTTATACAATTAACGAAAAAAAAGAAAAAAAAACCTGTCACGAAGACCAGGCGAAAATGCAATGTTTAGGAGCTAGGATTAAAATTAATTAAAGTGTTTAATTGAATTGAAAAAAAAAATATTTTTAGATTGGGAAATGTGGCGATGTTACCAACCTTATGGATGCTTCTTCATCGGTCCACCATGGTCAGGAGAGAACAGACCAGTTTTATTTCCGGATCGACCGGACAGTATTAACCCACGTTACGTTCTCTATACTCGAAATCACACTGAGAGTCCTGATAACGTGGAAATCGATCAGCTCGACATAATACACCAGTCGCACTTCCGGAAGCATCAGAATCTTTACTTCATTATACACGGTTATCTCGACAGCGGGGACAAGACGTGGGTTCTCGTGAGTTGATTTAAAAAAATTCTTAACTCCTTAAGCACATAATTAAACCACCGTCAATTATCAATTAATCTATCTTCCGTTAAACTGACCTTAGAGAACGATGCGGGAACTTTTGATTCGAGACGATGCCAACGTCGTCATCGTCAATTGGATCGGTGGAGCCGGACCACCATATACGCAGGCTGTAGCGAACACACGACTGGTCGGCGCCATGACAGCCCGACTAGCAGCCAAATTAATAGAAACTGGTGAATTTCAAGCGCACAAGGTACATTGCATAGGGCATAGCCTTGGTGCTCATACATGTGGCTACACTGGACATAACCTGAAAACCTCCTATGGTTACACCATGGGCAGAATTACAGGTAAGAAAATGGGCTGTCATAACCTGCAAGGATGCAAAAAAATATCATGAATTCATTGAAGGGTGAAACGACGTTAATGGCTAGAACGAAAAGTTCATTAGATCGAATAGTAAAAAAAAAAGAATAACCTCAACGTTTTGCAATTCAATTACGATAATATCGTTTTAACATACGAATGAATCCCAGTGACGCACGTTACTTTCGCACGCGTTTATTTGTCTTGGGAACATCGATCTTGGACTTAAGTATCCCCCACCTCGAGCAGATCTTTCGAGTCGAGTAACTCGACCGGAAGCTCACGAAGCATCACCGTAGACGGCCGATCGACTCCCGATCGATTAGGATAGCAGCTGCTCGAAGAGAAGTCCTGCGGGAGAAAACCCCTGGTGTCGTATGCCGGAGCTAAATATATCCTTAACCGTCGGTAGTCCTGAGTGTAGGTTAAGGTTAGGGACTGTTATAACGGAACTCCGCCCTTGGTAGACGGTACATCCCTCTCGAGGGAACTTTCTGCGTAATCATAGTAAAGGTTGTTCCATGCCGGAAGGAATTCTAGAACGTATACGGGACCACACCCCTTTGGCATTAATGCTCATTGGTCGGTGTGGGTTTACAACAGGGAGTTATATGGTAGGGTTGCTTTGGCTTGGTATCCTTCAATGTTCTAGCCATAGCCATTTTTTAATCTAACCTGAAATGTCGAATGCCATAGCTCTTTCTCTTACTTCGATGGCCTTTGACTTGCCCCACTAGCCTGTCAATGGTGGTCGAACACCATAGCACTAGTGGGGGATTGTTACGTAAGCTATCGATCTCATCGGGAACGACCAGGATAACAGAGAACGTAAGGGTAGAACCGATGCTGAGTTACTGGATAGTCTAACGATAAGCTAGTATCGACTACTTATAGCACTATAGATATAGAAATCGATATAAACTTTTTTCAATATGATTTTTTGAGATTAGATTCATTGATTTAACTGTCCTCCTGGTAGTTATTGTCTTGTATCGGTAATGGACAGGGAATAGGTATGGAAAAGTTCGCCCTTGGACCCGCCCGAAGACAAGACCGAGGTAAACAGCCGTAGTAAGAGAACACGTCCGAATAAGAAGTGGCAGGACGCATCTTGTGAAAGGATCCAGTGCGTTAGGATGCTGTTGAATGATAATTTGGACAGGCAATAATTTCATACAGATCATTGTCATAGATAATAATCTTTTTTGATGGAACAAATTGATTTCCTGTATTATATAATTTTATATGAAATATATATGTAACCTGTATTGCGTTTGTTAGTTTCAGTGACGTTGTTTTTTTTTTTTGATAATTATGATTTTACTTTCTCTAACAGGTCTCGATCCAGCAGAACCACATTTCAGTAACACTTCACCTATGGTCAGACTTGACCCATCCGATGCTCATTTTGTCACTGCGATACATACTGATTGTAATCCTTTTATCAGTGGAGGTCTTGGTATTACTCAGCCGGTGGCTCATATTGATTTTTATCCCAATGGTGGTAGAAATCAACCAGGCTGTAACGAAGGTGTATTAAATTCTATTACCTTGGAACGTGGCAGTTTCTTTAGAGGTATTTAAATTGTGCCTTAATAAATAATGCCTTTACGAGGATTGATTATTAATGAGGTATTTTTGATTTCTTCATTATTACAGGAATCAAGAGGTTCCTTGGCTGCAATCATGTCAGGAGCTACGAATACTTTATTGAAAGTATCAACACAGCCTGTCCTTTCCTGGCTGTTCCTTGTTCCTCCTGGGACCGCTTTCAGCAAGGCCACTGTTTTGATTGCGAAAATCAGTACTGTCCAAGATTTGGTTTCGATGCCCAACCTGGAAATCATCATGCATCTACGTACCTGATGACTGGATCCCAGAAACCATTTTGCAGTAAGTGTTTTTATTATCATTTGTTATTTTCATTAGCATGCTCGGGTCTGATATAATAATATTTAATTTTACAGAGGCTCATTACAGAGTGACCATTAATATATCAAAGACTGACGAAAGCTTGGATCATGGCGGGGAAGTTGGAATGTTCGTGATGCGAGTTATAGGAGCCAGTAAAAAGAAAACCGAGAGAATAAACCTAAGCGAAACTTCAAGATACTATGAACCCGGAAGTACTCACACTATAGTACTTCCTGGAGACGTTGTAGGTAAACCGGAATCAGTAGAATTAACCTGGGAGTATCAAACCTCGGTATTCAATCCATTGACATGGAGACTTTTGCACAAGCCAAGAGTTTACATTGATTCGGTAACAATAGACAATTTGGAAACCAGTCGAGGGTAAGTTTAATGCTCGGTGATAAATCATATATTCTAAGTAGTATTTAATTCATCATTTTATCATTTTTAGAATCACAGTCTGCCCGGACGAATCGAAGACCTTATTAGCTAACGAGCCAAAAATACTTCAAGCAGACAATTGTCATCCAACCGACGTTAATCTCGTGTCCACATGACCGACTACACGTATATGTTACTGCAATAGGAAAAGAACGAAATTGTGGTACAAAGAGGACTGAATAACCGAAGCCAATTTTTACATTGAACTACAACCACGTCCTGGCACAAGAAGGATATACCCTCTTGGTGTTCTTTTATAATTTTAGAATCTCGACCAATTCCCATGCCTCATTCTCATTTACGTAATCATGTCACGAAGAGAAGTAAGAAGAGCGCGGAATTAAACTAGAGCAATTCCAAAATTCACTTTGCTATGCTACAACGTGAAGAGGCCGATTCCTTGCATGTATATGAATTCAGCCGAAACAGGTCCCTTCGCCGTCATTACACATATTGTCCGTGTTCTACAAGCTTCCCGGTAAAGAGAATCATGTTTCTTAATTCTATCCTACCTTGGCACTTGGATGCTGCGCGACAGATCATTAAACTACGATTAAACCATAATTTACAGTGATAAGGTCTATGTCATATATGATTCCATTGAAACAGCTCGGCGTGTCTATCGGTAGTCCGACTGCACTAGATTCCAGACCTTGAAGGCTGCCTGCTCCTTGAGTGCAAATATTATGAAGGACCAGTTCTTAGATCAACTGGACCAATCAAAATACTAAGCTTTTAGGTTTGGCTATTCTGAATGGCCGTCACACTGATGAATCTGCCTAATATAAGAATGGACAAGATTAATTGCGACGATCAGATCAATTTTTATCATAATTCGCATTATAAGATTATAAGAATTAATTATAATAGCTAGTGTCTATGACGTATCGGTATTGCGTGTCTTTGGTAGCGCATTTTCATTCCTGTAGATATATATATATATATATATATATATATATTTGAGTTACGAAACGGAGCAGATGATTAAATCATCGTTTGAATTAAATAAAAATTTCATTATGCATTATTCTGCCTTTTTTTTACTGTTTACAAAGTATTATTTTTCCCCCACTATGCGACTGGCGAATATTTGTAAAGCTTTCAGTGACCATTCACTTTGTTACTTAAATAATGTCATAGAAACACGCGACTGGATAGCATTGTAATAAAATGCATTAAGATATCCAACTAGAAGCAAATCGTAATAGTATAAAATCTTTTTCAAAAAGCGAATATATAGTTCATTAATGAAGTCTCGCGATTTATTTTCGCACGTATATGCGTATACGTAATAAAATAATTAATTGTAAACAAATCACTTCACGTTTACACAGAGAAGGAAAAGGCATCATTTAAATTCTCTCCGCGATAACGTATCTCTCGATTTACTCATGCTAAATCGTAATTACGAAAAGGACGTTACGGAAAACAAGAAGCAATACGTAATACGCATAGTCAACCGCATACGTTACGCAAGCGTAACGTATATTGAATAGGTTTAGGTTAGCTTAGGTGATATCTAGTTATCAATGCCTTTATATAAATAATAATTTTTTTTTCTAAAAAAATTACCTCATTTCCTCTCAGTATAATGAAGGACGCATGTTTTCATAAACCTATAACATTCTCATCGATAAACGACCAATAATATAATCACTTGGCATTAACATTTCCATGCTTGTTTGTCATCCGCGAAGACATTTCACGAAGACTGGTAGTTGGTAGTTGGGAAAAAAAAAAATATCACTTGGAAACATCCAGACACCAAGTCACGGCTCTTAACGTTGAGAGAAAATTCTTAAATTATATGAAATTTTCATTTGCCAGTAAATTCCATAGTTTCGACATGTAAACGGTCTTAAGCAATGATGACAGATGGATTCGACAGAGTCCCAGACACGTCAGGTCTATCCCAATAGATATTACCCAAGTCCTATTAGCGACTGTGTCACTATTAATTATACGTAGAAATTGAGATATTAATTAACAATAAAATATTTTATAATTAACAAGATACCTGGGGCAGCGTTCCCTGGCGTACCGTCCTCATTGACTTGTGCAATTGGTGAGGTTAAAAAAATATTGAAATTCCATTAAAAATACTTATTTCAAGCGGCAATGTAAAAACACTATTCAATACCGCGTACTGCACACTGACTACTACACTGTTAGTATCACGCTAATAGTCATAGCTAATACTCCGACTACTATCTAGGAGAAGTGGGTGCCTGCTAGAACGGCAGACACACCGTGTACCAGTAGAGACTATGCGACTGGGCAGTGGTGGGTAAATATTCCAGGACAAGTGAATCCGTCGTGCACTCAGTCGAGCACCGGCCGCTCACCGTGAAACGTTTACCAGTATAACGACTTCGCGTACCTGAGCAGTAGACAGACACGACCATAAAGTTTCGTCGAAGACGTGGAGCAAGGAAAAAAAGAAACAGAAAGATCAAGTCCAAAGCATCGCCGCTTGTCGAATTTCACGCGAAAGCAGAGAAGCTAATTTTAAATTTCGCGCCCAACCTCAAGAAGAATAGTGTCAGCCTGTGCGGTTATGAGCTATAGATAAAGAGCAAAGGTGCATCTGAGATGAGAGAGTGACGTCTGCAGATAAGTAAGTTTTGCATTTAAATCTTGAACAACACTCAGTATTCTCCGGTGCTGGTACGAGTCACTTTATACGTTGCGCAACGTTTCTTTTAAGTTTACAATTTTTTTTTGAAATCCTTCGACTCTGCAGCTATAGAACGTCGCTGTATATCTATATGTACACTGGTGCTTACACGTTATAGGCATGTGCGCGAACGAATGCGCTTTCTCTCAACGAACAAGGCTACACCTACGTATAGGCGTGCGCGCTTATGTATTTTTATGTTTATACATTATATATATATATATATATATATACTAGATCTGTTTTTCTTATTGTCTTCCTGTTTGTTCCCTGATACTTTTTTATGAATTAATCGGCACGACACCCTGGGCTTGCATCTATTTTCTCGACATGAAAAGAGCTGTCCAAAATGGGAAGCATTTAATTTGTGCAATGACCTGAGCCAGTTCTAACCAATATTAACGATTGCCATGGCCAATTAAAATGACGTGCTAATACCACGCTCTAGTAAACACAGTGTATACGTAGGTACAGAGACTATTAAAAAATATATTCAATGATATCGCGCAATTCCAATCAAATCCCATTAAAGGGAACAGATAAGGATACATAAGAAAAAGATAACGGCTGCTGCTCGTTATCCCAACCCACAATTAAATGATCTCATTGAATATAAATCACCATTAACTCAACACGATACGTAGATTCCAACTACATTGTTGTTGTAGAAAATGAAAGAAAAAAAAAGACAATTTCGTGAATCCGTCGCGGTTTGATTCTTCCAAGCTGATTAATCCTCGCACTTTCCTCATTAAACCATCTGCTCGACACGTGTCCAAGATGGTATCGTTGCTTTGAAAGGAAAATTCACTTCCACACGGAAGACGTCCAGCCATTAAATTCTACGTGGTTAATCTCGGCGCAGTCTGAGGCAGATTACAAGGATAAGGGATATTAACGTGTAGGATGATAAATGGCAGAGAAATAAATAAAAAATATATATATATATAGACAGGCAAGAAGATAAACGTCATAACCCATTACTCACTGGAAAACCGTAGAAATCTTAGCTTTCGCAGCATCTCCATCTTTTATCCTTGACTAAGGAAGTTCAATTCCATTCGATGTGAGATCTTGACTGGGTTCTCGTTTCCGCATGCGCTCTAGGGATTAATCAAATCTTCATATATATATACATTAGACTATAGCAATTATCTTCACATCAGAGTGGAAGGCGAAACTTACGGGCGCACGTGTGTTCTTCGATGTGTCCGTACAGTGTGAATATATTGCACGAAGTCCAGGTTCTAATGCACTGTAACAGAAAAAAGTGGATCAGTAAAGAAATTACATAGCTCGGACCCGGGGCACTAATCACTGAGAAAATTATTATCAGCCAACGAGCGTGCAAGGTTGTAAAATTTTTTATCAATAAAATAATAAAAACCTCAGAGAATTCCCCGAGGCGATAATAAAGTGAATTTAGTAATGTAAACGATCGTCACTAATAATCTTGTAATATTAAATAAACTTTCGAATTGACGTTCAATCGTACTAACGTCTCTCTCCGTAAAATCTTTAAGGACTTCGCGTATCCATTATGTATCGATTTAACGAATCAATTATCGATTAAAGACGCTAAGCCTTTAATACGATAACCCGTTAATCGCTTCCTACTATACGCCGGGGTGCCATTGTAAGATTGCTTTACTGACCATCATAATCTTTTGTTCCGTAAACAGAAATTCTTGGCGTGATTTAAATCCAGGAAAATAAAACATACGGTCGTTATACGAATGGGACATCCATGTACGGTAATCTACTTCCGGTGCCATTAGTACTATATTTACAGGAATGGTCATCACTGGCAAAACGTCACATTTATTCGTAGCCGAAGTACCCGACGTACATCACATAACGCACTGAAATAGCTTCGCAGTACGAGATACGTGCGCATGAAGAGACGTGGTTAAGAGATATTGACTTAAAATAAAAAATAGCAAATATAAAAGAGCCTGTACGTTATAAGCGTGTGTAACGAGGAAACAAGTCCGTTTGACTAGGAAGAACTTTCGAGTCCGCGGGCAAAGAAGTTCTCGAGTCTTCGTATGATTACACGGATGAGTGGATCGTATGTAGATACGGAAAGCCACGTGGTAGGAAGAGATACAAAGTTTTCTCCTATTGTGAAGATTTCTCAAAATTGCGAGATCGAAAATTGGACACGTGTGTGGCGGAGATTTTGAATTAGACTGGTGATACGAAATACTCGGTCACATGTGGTTCTTATATAGGTATATGGTTATAAGCCACATACTATGTAGATATATTGACGTGCAGCTTAAATTGGCTGGCTGTACATATTCAAAATTTGTCAATTTAGCATGGCTTCTACTGTACCGCATTTCTATATACGATATTCTTAGTAATTCCAGATATGCGGGTCAGTGTAAAGGCCGAACATTGGAAAGTCACATACGCATTGACTATGAGACGATCCATGTCACTTCAGCTAGTAAAAAAAAAAATTCCACATATAATTTTGAAAAATCGAGTTACTTTATTGAAAAATATTCACCGTGTGTCGAAATTTAAAAAAAATTTCTGACGTTTTTTTCTCGTCTTAATTTCGACACTCGGTGAATATTTTTCAATAAAGTAACAATATTTTTCGAAATTATTTGTGGAATTCTTTTTTTACTGGCTAAAGTTACATGGATCGCCTCCTATTTCAATCATATGTTGTATTTCCTTTTTTACAATTCCTCAATATTCAAATATCGCGCCTCACGTGAAATCCTTAGTTAGGATATACCTGTCAAAGTATGCCGATTTTTACATGCGTGTCCTGGTATTAAAAAACAACAACAACAATAATAATAATAATCTAAAAAGCCATTTAACAGTTTATAACAAAAATTTTATTACTTTGAACTGCTAGATTTTATAAAAAAAATTTTTTAACTCAAAATCTTCCATGGAGGGTGACGCTGAGTCGTTCCGGGTTGAATGACTCGTAATGGGAAGTAATTTCGATTGCAAGAATGCAAGGGTTACGTAACAATGATAATCGCAAGGCTTACGCGTTTGGTTTTCACGATTTCAGGTACACGATACAGGCACAGCTATATCTGTAGATAGTTGTTGTAGGATGAGCACGTGACGAGAATAAGCCACGTGGTTCGAGGGGTATTCTCGTAGAGAAAATAACGAAAAACGTAAAACAGGAAACGAGTACAATAATTGCAAATAGAGTACGCGTCCTAAGTTTGTTTATATGCGATACCGTAGGATTGCCCCATACGTACTTTCTTCGAGAATTGTTACTCTCTAACTGAAAGTTCTATACGTCATTTTGCATCCTTACCTGACGTTAGTCAGTTACTCGCTGCTGAACTCGTCCGGTCGGTAAATCAGTTTGTTATTTAGATTCTAGTTTAAAAAACATTTCTAAATTTTACGCGTACCCGAACTACGTATTATCTTTTGTTTCTATATTTTTGTAAGGCAAAGAAATAAAAAAAATTCGTGACGCTGCAAAATAAATTTACATTAGCCTGTGAAACCTGCCAGGGAATAAGTGGTAGCCCATTATACGGTCCAACAGTGAAATTTATGTGGTTAAACCTGTTTCCAATTGGACGAGATTTTTTTCGTCGAGACGTAACGTCGTAACGTGTCGTTATTACGATGCGTAGTGCATTACGTGCGTTACAAACGTTTTCACATAACCTCAAGCTATCAACTGAACAAGACAAAGAAAAAAAAAAAGTCGAATTTGAGTAGAAAAAATAATTGGGTTAAAAAATTGTTATCTTTAAAAATAACGATCCTCGTTATTTTAAATTCCAAGTAAGACCGTTAGGCTTCTGTTGACACTTGAACCATACAGCGTTAGAAGATGCACGTTCGATACGCATATAGTCAAACCGCGTATACAAAGGTAAGAGTGGGAGTCATGGGAAGGGAGAAAAAAGAGAAAGTACAAAAAAAAAAAAGAATCGCAGCGTAATCGTACCGAGTGAAATTTATTCTGAACTCAGCGAATTCGTAGGATCCTTGCGCAACGTCATGTTCGCTTCTCGGCAAAAAAAAAAAAAAAATACGGGAGAAAGGTATCCTTATGTAATCGTAAATAAAGATCGGAAGTAACGGCGCCTAGAAAGCATTTCTCTTTCCAAGATCGAGATTGGATTAGGTCATGATGACGATTGAGTTTGTTATTTCGGGCATAAAGCACCTTTCGCACGATGGACCCATAGAAAGAGGTATAGCTGTTAAAGCTAAATCAAGTACCCATCCCAGTAGACTGTCCGCAATTCCTCCATACCACAAACAGTAACTGTAGTGACGTCATAGATTATATTGTATCTGTAAATCATGCGGTAAATACGATGACTTATTTTATGTCTTTCCTCTTTTTACAATTTTATTACGAATATATAAATTCCGCCCGTACCACCAGCTTATATTATTGCCCGTCGATCCTGCGAGGATTCTCATAACTTTAATGTCGAATGGATAACGTAGACAACGAGCCTGGACGATAAACTCCTTGATATTCATTGTGACAGAAGGTAAGATGAATCGAAAGTTTTGATTCACATTATTCAAATCTCTCCGCAGTCTCTTCAAGGATGTGTTTGTATATATTCGTCCTTTTCCTATGGAATTAGTAACGGCCTATGAATCACAGGGTAACGGATACTTAATGCCAGAGATTAAAATCGTAAATACTGTGATTTCAATAATACAGAAAGTTGCTGATCGATTCCGCATTAGCGTCGATGCAATCTAGAATTTCTCGAAAGCAGGTAAATTGGATAAACATATTCATACGCATTGTGCCCGCTTTATCTGTATGCTCGCGTGTCAAAGCTCGGCTAGTCAGTTGATTGACAATGATAGGCTTTCACATGTAACTAACAGCTTGCAGAATAACGATTGGTCCATCGATTAATTTTACATCGTGTCGATCGAGTATCGATCAAAACAAACTAACAGCAAGAGCTATCGAATATTTTCTTTTTCTTTTGTACTGTACGAAAAATTTTATATATATATATATATATATATATTATACGCACTACGTGTATAATTCCTGAGAGTGTGGGGATACCTTAACCTGCGTCTACTTTCCCGTTCGTTGATTCGAGTCCACTTTCTTCGTGCGCCTGCACATTCCTTTATGTATACGATCACGTCGCGGCGCCTGTACAGGAAGTGGCGTAGCATTGCCGTGGGGAAGGACGTCGGATCTGGGCCACAATCTTGTCGATCCCCTCTATATATGTATAGGTTAAACACTCTCGCTTTCGAAATATTAATTATTTAATACCCGTAAACACCCGAGCTCCCCCGGAGCCAATTTTTGTACTGTCCTCTTACTGCACAGTGAAATGCTTTTACTTGCTACTCTACTTACTTGGACAGACCTGCGCAATCTGCAGTCACCTGCAGAATCACTTTCCGATTCGGGTCCTACCCGAGTCCTTTTGTAATTTCAAGATAATTAAGACAAACTTATCTGCGTAACTTATTAATATTTGTTCGTGTAGAGTTTTGATTTTTTTTTCATTTGAACACACATCTTGCGTTAATATAATCGAATTTTCTTTGAAGATATCGCAAAAAGAAGTGATTGCGACTTTGGAAGTTTTCAGTGTTACCACGTGTTTGTGTATTCTTCTTTTTTTTACATTGGTGTTGCGGCAGCTGCCTTTGTGGAATGCATAAGGGTAGGTTTATCAGCGAGCGACATTGCCTATTGAGAATCGACATTAATTTTATTTGTTGCGCGTACGTGGAGATTGTTGTAGTGCTGGTGACAGTTTTTATTAAGAATTTACTCTTTCTTTCTTTCTGCCAGACTAGTCGTACAAGGCTAGTCTGATAGAAAGAAGTCGGATAATCGAATTCCTTATCGGCCAGAATCGGTCATCATGTGACCGATCTGTGGAATAAGTTCTTCTTGACGATCGAATTTAATCAATGGGGGATCTGATTTTCCAACGTTGAAAGATACCTTCAAACTGATAATATAATTACAGTAGACACAGGTACGTACCGTTTACTAAATTTGGCAGCGCCTAAATAAAGATGCGGCCGAAAACCAGGATTTAACACGTGCGACAACGATGACTGACAAGCTTGACATTCGTCCGAATTCTTTTTTCTTTCGAATTCTTCTGAATGTCAAGCCTCTCGTCGCCTTGCTGACTGAATTCTGAAAGAATGGAGAAATTGGTACGAGGCTTAAAGAAAAAATTTGACAGTGGCCTCTCGGAAACGTTCTTACCGGTATTTTCATTAATTCAATTTGTCTCGCGGTAGGTGTCTGCTTCTCTTGCGATTTCCCTGATCCATCGAAATAGCCATTCACCATGTCAAGAGGGTGACAAGGTGGAA
This sequence comes from Calameuta pygmaea, assembly GCA_031762395.1. Lineage (NCBI taxonomy): Eukaryota > Metazoa > Arthropoda > Insecta > Hymenoptera > Cephidae > Calameuta > Calameuta pygmaea. The sequence continues at coordinate 492,582 of JASANN010000125.1, read as the reverse complement.
GACTGCTGTGCCTTCTAAATACATGAAATAAAGAGACATATAAACGCAAATGCCCAACTCACCATTGACACTTGAATAAAAAAAATGTCCTTACACGAAGTGGCCGAAAAGTTTTTTGCATCTTGAACTGCCAAGACTTTCTAGAAAGGAAGCGCATTCCTGCGACTGGATTCGCGTCCGATTCAAATTCCGTACTACATACAAGGACTGGATCCATTGTGAAGCCTGTAAAGAATTAGCGTGTAAAAAGAAAATGGTATAAAAAAGAAATAAATATGAAAGTATTCACTTTTATCTGAATGCCTCTCCAGGTTTGGAATAATCGTGGCAACCATGTCTCCTATGTCAAACTCCGTTGCACGAATGTTTATATATACGATTCGCAAATCCTCAGGTTATATTGGCAATGACATAACTTGAAGCATAAACGAGGCACGTTGCTCTCGAATGACAACACCTTGGTTGCATAACGTTGCCAGAGAGAAGCCAGAATGTTCGAACGAGATTGCTCCATGCGAAGCAACGCAACCAAACATGACACCATGGATGGTAACTGCGGTGGGAATTTATCAAATGAAAATAGCGCCCAAGCTGCTCCTTTGTCAACGTATCATACTTGTAACCCACTTATAGCCTGACGAATAAACCGATACGAAAAGAGTAAAGAAAACCTTGATCACTCGTGTCACAAGCTGTTGTTATTCTAGCGCGATGTTGCGCGAGGATACGTGTAGCGGTAATGGCGGATCCCGTAAGATTCTTTATACAGTCAATTACGTCATTGAATAATTTAGTTGCGAATTTGACTTCCGCACTTTCGTTGAATCTGTTTTTTTTTTCCTGCTATCTGGTTAAGCATATTTATCAACCTGCTTTTTCTTTTTTTTTTGTGTTCTTATAATCACTATTACACGATTGAGTACACTTTTCCATATACAAAGCGATAAATTATGGTAATGACTGGCATTGTATTGACTTCGTAAGTGCCCGCTAAACTATCCTACGAAACTGTAAAACATTTACCATATAACGGTTATTTATACTATATAGTATCATAGAAAAATGATAATCAGACTTTATAAATTCAGTTGCCGTACCTTCAATTATACGTATGAAATTCTTTTCGCAATCGTCGTCTCTTGTCGTTTCTTCGTTGCATTATTTAATTCTAGACGAATACGTCCTCATAATTAAGTTAATGACGGTTTCAAGTTTCCCAAGAAGGAACTTGATTCGCTTGATTATTTATCAAGCAACGAATACATTTTCACTGCAAAGCTGCCATCTTCGTGTCGGAATATTTGTACGTGTAAAAAGAACGTTTCTACGCATGCGCAGAAATGTATTCGCTAGAGTGGCAAAATACAAAGAAAGTGAAACCCGTCGATGTGTCGCTAAGAAATTTACATCCCTCGGTCGCCGTTGCCAAATCGAAATTTACCACTTAGCACTTTAGACAAAAACCAACAGCTGACACTTCGCATTAACAAGATTTGAATAATCCGTAATCTACCTAATGACGGAATTATTTCAACGATCTACCTTTTCACTGTGATACACGAATGGACACTGCATGCAACATGTAAATACTCGATGTCTGAAAATGCTGCGCATATATTTAGTCATTGTACCAAAATTATAAAGACAGAACTTAAAGTAACAGTCAGCTCATGGCATTTCATCAAGTGTCATTATTTAACTTATCACACTGATAAAATAGCAGATTGGGCAACTAGACGAAAAACGGAAGGGAGCAAAATCGACACATAACCACTGATTGGTCTATATGAGAATAATATTAACATAAACTTTGCAGGACGCACCTTAAATCCATTCACAACAGCTAGTTGACGTAATAAATTCGCAAAATTATCGAACATTTCTGCTATTTATGACGATACTGTTTAAGGTTATACCCTCTGGCGTACCAACCAACATATCTATATTTTCATGCATAAAAATATTCGTGTTACCTCGATTGATCTTCCACGAAGGACGAGCTAATATCCTCTTCCACTTCTTCCAGGACACGAGGATGACCGTCTAATCGTCACTCTTATGAAGAATCATTTCGAACGTGCCGTTTCACTTTCATTCTATCAAACTAAGCACCATTACTTATTCAAGGTTATTCTTATAGCTTCATCCGCGAAATTTGTTTTCACCGTCTTCTAGCATAATAAATTCTGTTTCCATAGGCACACTCTCTTGGTTGATTAATGGCGACATAAAAAAGAGAGAAAAATTTACTATCTAGATACTTAACGTATACCTATGCGATTGACGTAGATACAAGGACATACTGGCTAGCCATTAGCGCAAAGACGGCAAGTCTAGTAACTAAATTTAAAAAGGTGCAGAAACATCTGTGAAAGAAAGAGCGCGAAAGCTGTACATTTTTAAACTAATATACGTGATTAACGATCGGATAACCTTTTACAGAATGATCAGAATCCTTGCATCGTCCTGACCTTGCACCAGGACGTTCATTCAGGAATCCTTCTAATATCTTTGCGACCTTGTCATAGTTAATAACTGACTAATAATACTGCATCCAGATTTTATGGTCCTAAGGACATTGACTTCTCGAGGCAATCATATGGGATTGTTATTGATCGTTACACAGCCTCCAAATTCGAAAGTAAATAAGATATCTGGACCCCTGACCAATGGTAAGGTCTTCCGAGGTCGTTATTATACAATATAATCCCCACCTCATACCCGATGACTCTCTCAAATTCATCGACCATCCACTTTCCAGCACTTAGTCGCGATTTCTTCTCTGGACTGTACGTCCACGTGCGAAGGACTGACTGTTCCTACGATCACGAAGCGCGTGCACTTGGACTTCAATTATTACTATAGCAAGTTCAACTGTCTCTCAGTCAGTCAGTTAGCCTTTTATATTTTTAATCCATAGTCCTAATGGACCGTCATTCATTTTCCTACGGAGCAAGCAGGCATCGATACGTTTGACTGGAGACGCGTTCAAGCGAAAAGCTATCTACCACCGTTTGGAATTATTTTGTGACAGTCACTTTCGATTTCGCGTGCAAGTACGTACGAAGCACGGTATACTGAACGAGACCCGGTATTTATAATGTTTAAGTCATTAAGTAATTAAATTGTTTAATTAACATGAATGAATAAATAAAAGAAAGAAGAGAGAGAGAGAGACAGTAAGAAGAAACGTGATTCTTCTTTTGGATTAATTGGCTGATGCTGTCTTAAATCCATGCACCCTGTAACGCCGAGTTTAATTAATTAGCCGGAACAATTTACAATGGTTATCGGTAGTTTCATCAATGGTAAAAAAAAGGAAACTATTACTTATAATTTAAAAATAATATCTGTGGAACATACACGCATACACGCACACAAACGAAGAATGATAAGTTTGGCTTTCATTCTTCATGGTGCTATTTAGAACTTGGCTGGAATTGTATATTATTTAATTATACATTTTTATCTTTCTCAGTAAATGATTGATAATTTTATTGGTGCAGGATGAGAAGGAGCAACGTGAAGAAGCACGGGGTCGCCGAGGGTGAGGGTGTCCTGATACTCCTCCTCTTCATAGTATGGGCTCCTGTTATCTGTTCAGCTGGAATTCTCGATCCGTGGCAATGGGCAAGAAGTGACCGAATCGAAGTCAATATACCCTGGTTACCCTGTAAATACTTATTTTAATAAATAAAAATTATAATGAAATAATTCATCGTACCTGTCATAGACAACTAATCATAAAAACTCAATGATATTTCAGTTGAAAATGAAACGCGCTGTTACGAGGAGCTTGGATGTCTCAACATCACCAGAAACTGGTACCACCTCATCCACAGGCCATTTAATGTTTTCCCTCTTCCTCGGGAAATCATCAACACGAGATTCATTCTCTATACCAAGAAAAATCCCACTGAAGTAAGTTAATTTAAAAATATAAAAAAAGTAGGAAATCTGTAATACTGATAATGAGAATTTTGAGAGGAAAAAAGATGAAAAACTTAACATGGAGTTAATGTTCTATGAATCTTGAGAATTGATCAGTAAATCAGAGAAAAATATTGCAGCACATGAAACGTATGAATAATTACAGTTTTACGAAAACGTAATGCAAAGCGCACCATTCTTTTATCAGGAAGTTATATCATTACTTGACTTACGTTGTCTGGATGCACGAACGTTTTAATTGTCGCCAGATGCGGACAATGAGTTTATTAACGGATATCCGTTTATTTCCGCTTTTATTCTTGTCAGATTCCGACTTTGTGGCGAAACTATATGTTTTATTGTATATACATGTGTGTATCGCGTGTCATCGAACTTTTATGGGGAAGCCGTTTAAATAGTTGTGCTAATATGGCTAATGTGAGTCAAGAGGGACTGTTGATCTCATTCTTATTCTTTTCAGGGCCAAGTCTTAATAGTAGCTAAAGATAAATCCATTAAACGATCGAACTTCGATCCCAAGAGAAAGACAAAGTTTATTATACACGGATTTATAGACACGCCACTCAGCAACTGGGTTAAGGTGAGTGCTTTTTTTTTCTTATATTATTCCATACGATGCATAACACGAGTTACCCATACATGATTAATAAATCAGGAACAAGTTTTAGTAAGATTGAGTTATATAAAAAAAAAGTCTTTGATATTCGCGGAATAAATGAATTTTGTAAACCTCAATTCGTGACGAGGGAATCGTCGATGTTATTGATATGCGAATTAAATAATTAAAATATCAAAGGATAATGAGTAAGTACTTTAAATAACTTTTCAATGAATTTCATTACGTAATCTTAGTTCTTATATATTGTGTAAAAAAATCAACGTTTTATTCTACCACAAAATATAAAACACCGCAGAGAGTAATTGCGATACATGCAAACCTCAACGAGCGTCTGTATTAAATGTGACAATGATTACCTACAGCAATCTCACAAACAGTCTCTCTTAAGAATAAAAGAATACATAATTCTTGGGACGTAACGTTTAACAATTTCTCGGGTAGGAAATGAGAAACGAGTTGCTGAAGCATGATGACTACAACGTGATCATCGTCGATTGGGCTGGTGGTAGTCTTCCTCTTTATACTCAAGCTACAGCTAATACACGATTGGTGGGTCTGGAGATAGCTCATCTCATCACACATCTTCAGGTAGTTTCAGCATTCTCTTGATTACGTAGTCAAGAATATAAAATTTGTATTAGTTAATGAACTCTAAATAGATAAAATTTCATGTAGACGAACTATGGTTTGGATACCAGCGATGTTCACCTCATTGGACATAGTCTTGGTGCGCATACAGCAGGGTACGCAGGTGAAAAACTTGAAGGAAATATAGGCAGGATAACTGGGCTTGATCCTGCGGAGCCATATTTCCAGGGGATGCCAAGTCACCTGCGTCTTGATTATACAGATGCACAGTTAGTTGATGTCATCCATACCGATGGGAAGAGCATCTTCTTCTTAGGTAAGGAGAAAGTGAATAGGAAAGAATATGTGATAACCTGAATTATAATGTGACAATTAAAGTTGGGAATAAATAAGTGTTACGTAAGGAATTCCAGGTTACGGAATGAGCCAACCTTGCGGTCACTTAGACTTCTATCCTAACAATGGCAAGGAACAGCCTGGTTGTACTGATCTCAGTGAGACCACTCCATCGTTGCCATTGACCCTGATCCGTGAGGGTCTTGAAGAAGCATCTAGAGTTCTTGTGGCATGTAATCATGTGCGTGCTGTTAAACTCTTCATCGAAAGCATTAACTCAAAGTGTCAGTATATTGCACATGAATGTGGGAGTTACAGCAGCTTCCTCCGAGGAGAATGTTTCTCTTGCAAGAGTAACAATAGTCTGAGCTGTGGTGTTATGGGCTACCATGCTGATACCAGTCCTGCTTTAGTCAGGAGACAAGCAATGGGTCAGGATACATCTGCATTATTAGGATCTAGATTTTTCTTTACTACTGGCAAAGAAGATCCTTATTGCAGTTAGTACTTAACATACTCATATAATATCCTCTATCCAGCTACCCTTAATTATCAAAAATTTAATATTGTATATTCTTTGTACAGGAATGCATTATAGGATTACCATTGATCTAGCTCGTCCACCCACAGCAGAAAGCTGGGTACAGGGATTTATGAAAGTGACCCTACATGCGGATAACGGTGTAATTCGTAACATGGATCTTACACCCAGGTACATAATCAATTTTAATATCCTGACAAAATTATCCCAAAAAGATCCTTCCTTCCTTTCCTTATGGCTGTCTCCTCCAATGAAGAGATGTGCCAGTAACTGGATCCCAAAAAGATAAATATCTAAAATATTATAACAGTGGATATATTCCAAAAAGATAAATATCTAAAATATTCTAACAGTGGATATATGAAGCTAGAACATGGTACTACGGTCAGGATGGTTGTAGCCAATACAGCAGGATCTGGTGGTGAAATTGGTAAGATCAGACGAGTAGAATTATCATGGGCCTACGATATGGATGTATTGCAGCCTAGATCACTCTGCTTCTTCTGGTGTAACGATAGACTGTACGTTAACAATGTAGTCGTAGACATGATGGAATTGCCTGGTAGAGGGTAAGTGTAACTAATGAGTTAAGAGATATTTTATAAAATTTAAAAATAATTTTTAAACAATTCATTATCCGTAGGAAGCGAGAAGCGGATTTTACCAGTAAACTTTGTTCAGCCAGTAGGCAGGAGTATGCAGAAATCGCCAGTGGATCAACAGCCTCATTCGTTGATAACTGTTGATAATAATCTTTAATTGTCGTATCAATTTATACGGCATCAACATTAATAAGGAAAGTTGAAAGTCTAGGAAGAATCAAAGAGTTACTAGAAACAGTTGACCTTCTCAGCTAGAGGGTCGCAGATTCTGATTGATCCAGATTGGCAGATGATGTTCCTCACATCAAGGACTTTCATGTGGTATCATCACCGTTACGTCATCAGGATTATAGATACGTGGAGACGGGGTAAACGAATTTTCTTTATCTTCTCTATTTTCTAAAATATTATCAAGACAGCCTGAGCAAATGATCATCGAACCAAAGAAATTTATCTACTCCGTCATTACGGCCTGATTGATCAATCATGTTCATTCAACTTGAGCTACGTTGATATAATTTATAAGCATATATTCTGAACCAGTATTAATGTGATCGACCATCCTGTATATCTTGTAAATAGGGAATATAGATATAGCGTCTAAAGCAGAATGCAGAAATTAGTCTAATGACAATAATCTGATTTTCCATACGCAATAGAGAGACTAAGCTGAACATACTTATACGCCGGATTTCGTTATTAAATAGAAGAAACGGTTCTTTTCTTCTAGAAATATAATTCGTCTTATTTTTTTAGCTACGTAAGGACGATTTTATACGTATGACGATATTCGTCATCTATTTTTGTTTTTCATTAGTCCAATTTTTTATACAAGATACACACTGCTAGCCCTAAGCTGCATTTATAGCCCTCGCGGTTTATAAAATGTTAACCCTTGTGATATTTTACCTGTAATTATTAACATACCGCACGAGTGATAAGTGTCTCGGATATTTTTGGACACTCGGTATATCGAATTTCCATTCCAAGAATTGATCTTTGATGGAAATTCCGAGTCCGTTTTTCTTTTACTATCCTCTTTTTTTCCCTTCTCTATCTTATCGACAAGACACTGTACAAATAATTGCCGGTATTTATATACAATAAAAGGAAAGTGATATTAAAGGTATAAATCATTAATCAATTAAGATCTCATTCGTTCCCCTTCCCTATTGGTTTCTATTTGTTATTTCCTAAAATTATTTATTTCCTCAATATAAGCGTAACGGTCTGTTACTAACAGAATGCTTTACTTCCGAGTATTACTCTTTAAACAGCTTTTTTTTTTCAAGAGAACACATAAAACTTCAGCGGATAAGTACGGCGTTTCTTTGGTTATTATATATTGTTTACGCACAAGGAAATGGAATGCAGCCTATCGATGTACTTGTGGGATAAACTAACGTTAAATAAAAGACAAACGAACAAAGGAAAAAAGAATGATAAAAAAAAGTGGGAACGCAGGTGTTTCCGCAAACCGTAAATGCAGTAGTAGTGACTAAAGGCGGATGTACAGCTTATACATTTTTTTTCTTTTTCTAATCCTTCGCAATATTTACTTCTTAATAAACGTTGTACACGTTAATTCGTTATACAAAAAGACCTCGCGGGATGCGGCTATACACGGTAACGCATTATTTATATTACACGAGATTCAACAATGATCAAGTAAAAAAGCCATCGCGATTCGCGCGGTAACAAGAATCGGTAAAATATGATATAGCGATATACATAATATAATCTAATAATCTCTAGTATATAACATATAATCTTTATATAAATAATAAATAGGATAAAACGAGGCGAATAAAAAAGAAATGGATCGCGTGATTAGCATTTTTGGTATGGGAGTGAAGAATAAGGAGTTGGCAGAGGGGATGTCTATAGATCAGATTATAATAATTACTGCGGATGCGGGGAGAGGGAGGTTATTATCGAGTAGTCTGGTGATCGCGAACGAAAAGAATGATAGTTAAGAATAATAGTAGTAATAGTGACGAATATACAACTGGTTGATTTGGCATAGTAGTCTAGAGCGTTCTAGCGACAACGGGATGGTCAGTGAAGATCGTCCACCCAAGCGGTATCCAGAGACTCTATTAGAGTGCGCACAAAAGCCATCTCCTTGCGGGCGTTTTCCAAGATCACTCTTGGATCCTGAGAGGTACATCTAAGAATATTGGGTGCCATCACCATCGCTAAGTTATTGGCATCCATCTTGGTCCGGGCGACGACCTCTGGTCTTGCGAAAATCTGTCAAGAAATATAGAGTGCGGTTATGGTAAGGTTTACGAGAAGTATAATGATATTACGAGAAATTGTCTATTGCACGAAAGATAGCCTACCTGAAGGAATCGCACCAGGTGAGAAAGTACCCGACGGTTGAGATCAGGAAGTCGATCGACGAGAGCAGCCACGCTTGCGGCGGACGCTTCAGCGTCATCATGACGCATTGAAACGCACTCCGTGTAAAAGGAGTCAGGAATTAACGGTTCGTAGAGCTCACGAACCCAGAGTTTCAGAAGTGAAGCTGGAGCGTGAGCATCCTGGGATGCAGCAAGTATTGCGCCATCTTCGAACCTGTCCAAGCAAGATTTCAAGGCGCTGACTTCGTCGGCGTCGGCCGATACACGGAAGATACCCTCGGTCAATGTTCCACCACGTACTAGGACTTGACGCGTAAGTGTAGTTTGGACCCAGGGTAGCTCTCTCTGGGGAAACCGGTCGCGTTGCAAAGCCATGACTTCAGAGAGCGTTGCGCCGAACATGGAGGCGCGGAATATTTGAATCTGCAAATAAAGACTTGTGTTATTAGAATTCTGGTGATATTACGTCATGCTCGTGTTCAAAGTCTTGTTTTTTTTTGTACTTACCCTAGCTTGATCTATGTCCTCGATGGTAGCTTTACGAGGCTGTCGCTTTCCATGAGCGCCAATGCGCTGAAGACGCCGACAAGCGACAGTTGCGTAATGGCTAACCTGGACGTGAATCGGCCACTTAGCCACTTCGGGAAATTGAAAATTAGGGTCTCGATGTCTATTCATATAGCCTTCTAGATATGGTTCGAAAGTAGCACTAGGTGGAACGAAGGCCAAACAAACGGCCATGAGTTCCCAGCCACGTCTCAAACTCTCCTTCCTGGGATTCTCAGTGGTCTGACGACATATTTGCACGTAGAGTTCATCGCGCAATGGGGGTTTGGTGAAAGCAGTATTAACAATATCCATAGCAACACCATCCAAGGTCATGCCCACATTGGCTTTCCGGTCACCCATATAAACTTGGACTAGTCTGAAGAGATTGCAGGCTTCTCTCTTCAACAATTTCTCACCATCGACGACCACAAGCATCGGCTGGGGAATAGGATCCTTGGACCAGCTCAGGATGTCACGTACGCTGAACTTCTTACGGAAGAGCAACCTTAGTCCCTTAGGACGACCACAATTCAAGTTGAGGTTATCCTGTGCGTATTTCTCGATATCGCCACCACCGGTACTGTCATCTCTACGCGCCTCGTCCAGATCCACAGTATCAACTCCAATTCCAGCACCAGTTCCTGACACTGCAGTTGAAGCAGGAAGTGACATCGGTCTAGTCACAACCAAATTTTCTCGTGGCTCCGTATGGGAAACTATAGTAGGCGGCGGCGGAGGTGTAGCTTGCGGCCTCGTCAAAGTATCCGCAGTATTATAATATGTGGCCAATCCTGCGGTATCGTAATTCCCCAAGTCTACAATAAACCATTCAATATGCCTTCAGATGATTTACGACAAACGTAACTTAATAATCAATAAGGCCTTCTGTTCACCTGCATAGTGATCCTCAAGGTACTCCTGACTGGACGAATCACCCTGATTGCTAGCAGCTTCGTCATCAGCGAACTGATCGTCAGAGTCGTCATCAGCTCTGCCTCCAATTCCACCACCTCTGCCGCCTTCCTCATCCAGTGAATCGTCACCTTCTTCCACTAACAAAGGATCTCCAAACTTGTAACAACCTAGGTCAAAGACAAACACCAGATGGTCAATCGTCTGTACGTGATTATGGATGTGTTCGTTGACAGATGGGAACTCGTAATTAACATTATTTCCTAAGCATGCTCACACACAGATACTTTAATAGCATACCGGAGAGCTTCGCCTGCTGAATGATGTAATGCTGAAGAGGTAGCAGATGATCAGCGTCCACTAGAAGATTTCCATAAAAGGGAGAGGGCGGTGGACTAGGATTCCCGTTGCTTCGTTTTTTCCCGTTATCGCCATCAATGTTGCCTTCTAGGTCATCGCCAACAGCACTGTTACTACTACTGTTGCTGCTGTTGCTGCTGGTGGTATTACTGCTGACTTGTTGTTGAGATTGCGGGTGAGTTTGACCCACCAAGTAACGTTCATGCATAGAATCATCGTCCCTGTCGCGTCTTCTGTTCTGTTGCTGCTGCTGCTGCTGCTGTTGCTGTTGTTTTTGAATCTTTTGCTGCTGTTTCTGTTGTTGCACAAAGCTATAGCTACGAGCCAGTGGCTGAGCAGGACCTATGGAAAATTACAAAATTCATAAGAAGGTTCCTATCAGGATTTTAATTATATATAATTCTATAATAAATATTTTTCCTTACAATCCAACGAGTTGTTGCAAGCTGTTGTTCTTCTGTAATCTCTATCACGCTCCCTATCTCTTTCTCGGTCACGCTCTCTTTCGGATACTTCAAGACTCCTCTGCTTGGACACGTTACCAAGTACTGCTACTCCACGTACGAGACTCTTGGCTGGCTCGTTCCTCTCAGCTAACATGGCGCCATATTTTTCTCTAACGTTTGCTTCGGAAAGCGACGCTGGGCATCCGTGGTGCAGCCTACCAATACTACCAGCACCTTCCTGCTTATTGGCGTTTCGTGAGTGCATGGAACTTGGATAAAATGCTGCACTGTTAGTTTTATCAAGACTATTAACACGTTCTCTATGATGTAGCTCCCTTTCGCGATCCCTGTGGTAGCGATTACCGGTCTCTACCAGGGAACCATATTTTTCACCCTGAGCTTTGTAACTGTGGCTTAGCTGCACTTCCGGTGGTCTATAAGGTGGCATTTCCTGTCTAAATGCTCTAGACTCTAGCATAGATTCTCTATAGGGTGAGGTGCTGGGCTCTGGCCCATAGGAACCCCTGTTACTCTCCCGACCATTTTTACTCTTCTCCATGTCCAAGTTACCAACTCTGATTTCCCTCTGGGGTTCAGCGAACGTCTTCTTCTTAAATAAAGGAGTGCTCGTGGAGAGTGAGAGTCCCAAAGGCGGTGGCTCTGTAGACGGCACTGATTTCTGATTCTTCGCACTCTCGAGGGTACCACTCTTATGACACCTGATCTCCAGGGTACCCGAGTGCTGGCGATGAGTGGGTTGCGAAGGAACTGGTTGTTGCGGCTGGGCGGCTGATCGATGATGATGACGATGAGGAGAGTCCAGTAATCTGTAGCCAGTCGACTCCAAGGAAGTGCGACTGTGTGATACGGAACTGTCACTGGACCGTCCAGAATCCTGAGAATGATTATGATGACGACGGGTTGTTGGCTGTTCATGGTGCCTATGATGGTGCCTATTATTGTGGTGATGATGATGATGGTGATGGTGACGTCTAGTGGATGGCGACGGAGATGGTGGTGATGTCTGCAGGTCTATTCCTATAGCAGATGAGCGTGGCTTGCATATTCCGCCAACTTGCTGCAATCCACAACGTGCAACAGCATTAATAATTGCTCTAGACGCAGCAGATGGTCAAGACAATCATTACTGTAATTTAATTACCAGCGTGGCAGCTAAGTTAGGATTCTCCTGGTGATTGAAACGTGGTGACCGGCCAACAGAAGGTGTCTGAGTTTGTGTTGAGACAGTCTCCTTCTTCCTGGGCTCGTTCCCTCTTTGCGCATCGCTACAACCCCCAGCCGGTTCTGTATTCTGCTTTAACGTCTACAAGCAATGTTAATGATATTTACAACCAAATTTTTCTCATTTTTACCTCATATGAATAATTAGAGAAAATCTTGACCACTTTTCTTTCATAGGAATTCAAAAGAGACAACGTAGACTCCAGATTATACATCTTGATATTAACATAATATAAACTATAACTGAGTTACGCTATGGAAGGACGTGAGAAGTTGCGATAAGAAAAAAATATGCTGTAAGAAGTTGTACAACAAACAGACCAAAAAATAATGAGGTCAGACGTATGGGAATTGTTGAATAGCGTACTGACGTAGGAAAACAATCTAGAGATCTGTTTGAAGATCTTTCAGGAAACGAATAGCGAATGACAGCATCGTTAAGAAATATTTGCACAACATCAAGTTTAACGGAGGTTTTACATATTGCCGTAGGGCTTTCTCTCCGAGAAGCAGATGGCGCTTTAACCCGTAAACGCTTGTCATTCGGCGCTCCGCATTTCGTCAGCCTCAAGAAGCATACGTAAACGCCAAGTGTAAGTCTACGATGTAGTCTTGAGTTTTTGTAGTAGATGGTACAGCATAATATAAACCAGAGTTTTTTCTCCCAGCTACAAACTTCTATTTATAGCTAAGAAGAGAGCTCACTGCTAGCAAAGTTGTTCTACCTCACTATATACACCATGAGCAATGGTATGCATTTCTTATTGCCCCCACAAATCACAAAATATAGGATGGCCACTCACAATGCAGTATGGCTGACTATACTTGAGCCTTAAATTTATAAAATGATTTTTTATTGGCCTTTCTGATGTATACATGATGTCCTAGGAAGACAGCATTAAATACTCACCTGTAGCTTTGCTAATGGTATGATGTCACAATCGGTTGGTCGATGCCAGACAGTCTTTTGAGAAGTTGCATTGTAGTAGTAGAATCGTGAAGTATTTTGATCAAACAGTTCCCACCACTGATTGTTATCTGTCTTTTTCCTATAATCATTCACATGTGGAATTAGTTTCCAATTTGCACTCAACTTTCTATATTAACTATATATTCATGCACCAGATTTTTTACTCCGTACATGTAGAAATGTGTTGATACAGAATTATGCTATAAGAATCACTTTAGAAATTGATTTACTTGCTTTTTTTATTCATAATAATCAATAAGTTTGAAAGGAAAGAGAAATAGCAGAAAGTCTCAGTGAGCTACCTGGATTTCTAAGAGGAAATCTTAAGAGAGTAAATCCAGTCATTGAGGTTCTAGACTGTAAAAGGAAAACTTTAAAATATGACAACTTTCTCCATACTGATTGCACTTTACTCTAACTGCAAGACGTATCTATTGTATCAAGTACAAAATAAAGATCATATTAAAGACAAAGTCAACTATTTTTGAACTTACACAGGCACACCTGGTGGGGGATCCCAGACACATTCTCCAGTCGTCAAATTAGCATACATATGCTCCTTGGTTCGAGGCTCTATAATTTCCACCCATTCCATTCTGCTGCAATAACAAATATACAAAACCAACTAAATACCAAAAATGCAGAAGATATAACTCACTACATAAAAATCTTAAAGCTCGTAATTCCTCATCCATCTACAAGCATGAAGAAACTTCTCATCGCTTTCTAAGGCATTGACTTACACCTAAAGTAGATAAGACGATAGTAAAGGATCTAGTGTCATGAATCTTCCATTATGCCTGGATAAGAGCTGCATCAATGATAAGAAAAATAAAATAAATGCATCACAAGCAAACAATAAATCTCACAGCAAGACATTTTAAATTACCCTTGTATCATCATCTCACGACCCAAACTTCTCGGTCATTCTCACTTATGTGGCAGCCAGAGATGAAATAAAAGAAACGAAAAGCAAGAACGAAAAAATTTACGATAAATCTGAATAACCTTAAGAAACGTCGGAATAGAATATTTCGTGTCCGTACGTGCCCGTTGCGAATTGTGTATTCGAAAATGGAATTAAAATCTAGGAGTGTTCGCATGCTAAAAAGAGGGAGTTCGCCCCCACCGCCGTGGCTGTAATTGATAGGAATGCTGGCCGCAAGAAGACAAGGAAGTGGCTGATGTCATGCAGGCGATTCAATTGGTTAAAATGAACCGCGGAAACTTATCCACCAGACCGATGAGGAGGCTAATATACTCAGGGAAGTCTGGCTACAATAATAATAATTGATAAACGTTATGGAATACTGTATCTATGTAGGAAGTACCAAGTAAAAGGTCCCACCCATTCGTGTCCTATAGCTCTAGTAAATACTTGTCAGAGTTTAGTGTAATGTCGGAGTATTTTTTTTGAAACAATTTTGATGCATTAGGATATGTATTTTTAATCTAGGATAAGTTAAAAGTGAACTATCTCCATGATATCGGCGCTGTGAACTATCGTACTCACTACCGTGTCCGTGTACTATCATGCACTCGGTACATCGTAAGCAGTAGGTAATCCTGCTGCCCCTTGCCAAATCGCAGGATCAGCCCTACCTGTCCGATGCCATTTCGGCTGTCTTTCACTGTCCGCAATCCACTTCACGTCACCTTGTGCGAGCTACCTCGGGCGCGCACTTCACTTTAATAACGACAGTGACACTTCTATGTTGCAGCGTTCCATTTCCGCGAGCACAACGGACCGCAAACCCTTCGTGGTAGCTTCGCGCAAGAATCACTGGCGGCCATCTTCCCTCCTATACCGATCCCCTATAACCACCTCTATTCTATCTAAACCTCCTCTTTTATCTTTATCTCTTAATTACTTGGCACACTTGCGTGTACTGTAGTACTACTTACTATAATTGCTGAATGATAGTCATTGACAATGACTTAGTTACCTCATGGTAATGAATTTTAATCGGCACGATTAGACTCACGGTTTACAGAGTTTTCACTGTTCGTTTTAGCAGTTTCTCGATATTTTTCATGAAGTAACACTCAATTCTTTAGAATTATTTGTGTACGCGGTGCGAGGTTATAGAGGAATTGTAAAATTGATTGATTAATTTTAAAGTAATGACTAAGAATTGAAACCAGGAAGAAATGTCATCGTTTGACGTTTGATGTTCAGATGTTAGGGTTGTAGGTTAAGAACAGTGGAGACATCTACCCTCATCTTGATCACGTTATATGGCGACACTTATGGGGATGTAATGAATGTGTCATATGCAAAATTACGTGACGCAGTTACTTCTGATTTTCTTGATTATTTCTATCTAATTCGTCGTGGAAATTACGCTGGACTACGAGGATTTTTCTGATATTTTCTACGCTCGTGGACTGTGAACGCCAGCTTGTGAAAATCCTGAGAATTAAGGCTAAGTTTACAGTGTTACTCGAGAAAGACAAAAACAATTTGACGGTGGCAAATCAATCATGGATCAGGATGTTTTAACGACACTTAAACTCCTTATGATAGGAGAATCAAATGTTGGAAAATCCAGGTATAATTGCGATATTAATTATGTAAATGCTATTGTACGTGTAGCATGATGGAAAGCTAGTTGTCCTCAATGTGAAATGGTGATGGGTATTTATAGTTAACTGTGAAGTTTACTCTTAATTTTTAATTATAGTATCCTATTGAGATTCACCGAGGATGAGTTTTATGAGAATATGCAAAGTACCGTAGGCATGGACTATAAAACAAAACAGATCACAATCGATGGAAATACCGTTAAACTGGCCATTTGGGTTTGTTTCTTTTTAACATTCCTTAGATGGCAGAATGATGCTATTTATAAATTTTCTATTTTTACTTGAGATATTTCTACTAAAATTTACTTTGTAACTATATGGTATATCAAATAGGACACTGCAGGACAGGAACGGTTCCGGACCTTAACTCCTAGTTATTACAGAGATGGACAGGGTGCCATCCTAATGTATGATGTTACAGACAGAAATACTTTTATTAAACTTGAAACATGGCTTAATGAATTAAACACTTATTGTAACAAAACTGACATAGTAAAAATGGTTGTTGGGAACAAAATTGACTTACCAAATAGAGAAGTAAGCACGGAGGAAGGATTACAATTTGCAAGAAGACATCAGACTTTATACATAGAGAGCAGTGCAAAAACTGCAGATGGTGTCAAATGTTGTTTCGAAGAGCTTGTACAGAAGGTTCATATAAATCATCCTTCTTCTTACAAGAATGAAAACTATAACACATTAATAACGGACTATCAAATTCTAGATTATACAGACACCTGGACTTTGGGATACGCATTCATTAAGACTGCCTGGTAATGGAAATACAGGTGGTGCAAGACAGCGTATAGGTAAGAGAGGACTCCAGCTAACAGATGATTACCAACCTCAAGAAGCTTACTCAAGCTGTTACTGTAGTTTAATTTAACGTTTTGTATATCTAAGAAAGCTATTATCGTGACGATAACAGTAACCCAATATTGTCCTATGCCAATCTGAAAATTAGAAGAGATACCGGGAAGTAATCAGCTGCTACATATTCTGCTTTTGAGCACAATTATAGTTGAAGGAAAAGTAGTATAATTTTTTTGTCCATCACAGTACTAATTTCATAATACGCAATAGCTTGCTTCCAATTCTCGGACTATAACTATTTATAAGGCATTATATTTGTTATGGGGAATGTCTTAAAATAAAAGTGAGAATTCATGTAAATATGTCGTACATACAGCCGTCAAGAATAATATATTAATAATTGATAGTGTAGCCAATAATTCATGGTGCAGTTGTAACCTTGTATCAACATATTGTATGTGCTGATTATATC
Organism: Calameuta pygmaea; assembly: GCA_031762395.1. Taxonomy (NCBI): domain Eukaryota; kingdom Metazoa; phylum Arthropoda; class Insecta; order Hymenoptera; family Cephidae; genus Calameuta; species Calameuta pygmaea. The sequence goes on along the minus strand of JASANN010000125.1, from coordinate 475,229 downwards.
AAGTAATCAAATGAATTTTTTTTTTAATCCAGTTCTTATTTTACTCTGTCGCACAGCCCAATTAGACGATGTATATTCTTGTACAAGAAATTTTCTATAATACCAATAATACCCATGTGTTATGAAAGTTTGTCGTAAATTCTTTCAAGCGAAAGACTTTGGAATGATTTTTGGTAATAAATCGCCTCGTTTCTATTACATTCTGCAAACTGCGGATGCAAAAGTGGTAGCAATCTGCTATATATAAACTTAAGTAATATATACTGCATTCGTGTAAACGTAACTCTTTGTAAATAAAATATTCTTTCCATAAATTCAGATGATTTTATTTAAAAAAGGCTCAACTAATTTATTAAAACAATTACTCATAAAACACGTGCCTGATTGATGTGTAGTTGAAACAATTGAATATATTCATCTCTATGGTCAAGTTTAAAAGTTTAAAATTAGGTTCTGTGTTATTCTGAAAGGAATCTTAACACGTCTTAAGAATAATGTTAGAAATAAATAAAATTCTTGCTCAAGCAACAAAAGAGAAGCATCCAAGAAAGAAGTCCAATGAAGATATTTCCAAGATCCAAAGTCATTATGCTGAAGTATCTACTGATTGCGAAATATGTGCTATGCGATCCAAAGGTCATCAATCATTACAAAAGGTATTACATTTTGATTATTTATATTTAAATATGGAAACACTTGAGTTTTTCATTTTATAGGACAATTTTAAAGAATGCCAATCTCTGTCAGAAACTTTAAACATGTATCAACAACCATACTCACCGATAGAAGATGAAAGAGTAAAAGTACATATTATCCTGACAAACAAACGGGTCAAAGTATATGGCAAATGGGATAAGGACAAACTCATGTGTTTATTAAGTGAAAGACTTCTACGAAGAGCTAGAGTAGAACCAGCTTATTTATATGATAAAATACCAATTGCGAAAGTAAAACCAGTACTTTCAAGAATTCCATACGATGCTGTAATACACCGTGGAATATATAATGAAAAAGTATTAGAGGAACTGTACCAAAGTGGTAATTGATAATTAACTTCATAGTAGAGATCCTTAATTATTTAAATTTGTACCAAAATATTTATAAATTAATTAATCCAGGTATGACAGAGATGGAGATGATAAGAGTCATGAAGTTCGGTTTACGGAATCTAACGGCAAGAGAACTGGGTTACTTTAAACGTTTCAATGTAACATCTGAGATAATGAATTCTCGTAAGACCTGGACTCAGGATCTTGATGATCTACTATTCTCAAATCTAAAAGCCATCGGCTTAAAAAAATCTCAGTGTCAGAGCATTGTCCTCCATGGAATTATTTCTCAAAATGAATGTCGACTGGCACAATTGGTATTAGGTGGGATCGATGTGCCAGGAATTCTGAGCTGGCAAGGAGCAGTAATTTCTCTTTCCCCGAGGATGATCCACTTTCTGAAAAAACTAGGTATAGAGGGTGACGTTGTGCAGTTAATCGTACAGAAAGGAATAGATGAAGAGACATTAGAGATGCTGAAGGATCTTGGATATGTAGAGACTGAACGAGATGAGCATCCTGGCATGGAGGAGGTTCTGTCCACCCTTGTATCATTATTCACTAATAAGTATTATTAATTATTTGTCTAGGTAGTAACGTGTGAATGTAGTCTAACTATCATAGAATCAGTACAGAAGAATAATAGTTTGATGACTTTGGACTCTATGGAAGGATCAAATATTAGTGAAAATGTTTCTGAAACCCTTTCTACAAAAAATGGCCGTTTGCGCTTTAATAACAATGCATTGAGTGAGACAAACTCAACAGACCCAAGTATTATGGCACTTTTTCAACAACCAATCTGTCCCTGCCATATGCATCCACAAAGAGGAAAGGAAACTCCCTCGGAATTGATAGCCCAAAGAAATGATTACTTAAGGTTCTTGATTTTCGTATTATATGAAATACGATTTCAGTTTATCAGAAAAAATCGTCTTTTAGACAGAACGTAATGGTACCATTAGCATGGGCAATGAGTAAAGCTTTACAGTACAGACCATCAGATCCTAAGCATTACATTGCTTATAAATTGTTGAGTTGGAAGTATGGAAATGTATCAAAAACAGAAATGGAAGATGTTCGAAATTTAGTGATTACTGCTACAATGGATAAGGACAAACAGCTTATTGTAAAATTGAATATTTTTTCTAATGCATTTCTCAAATTTTAATATACAATCATTCCCTAAGTTATTTAAAAATTTGAATTTTCCAAGAAATCTAAACGCATCGAGGAGGAACTTGAGTTAGAGGCTTATAAAGAAGCCTTGAAAAATATTCCCTGCAAACCTTGTTCACAAAGTCAGCAATTGCACCGCATTAAGAGAGGTTGCTGGAAATGTACTAAGAAATGGATTCCAAAATACAGACCTTGTGAAATACCAGAAAACTGCAGTTCGTGCGAGATGGATTTTTCTGATTTTTTAAAATCAAACACAACTTCGTTCTCTTCCTATGATTCATCCATACCTGACATCCCAGTTCCATTGCAAGAAAAAATTTACTCTAAATCGGTACAGGATGACAAGAACATAGAAAAAGAATTAGAATACGTGGAGGGTCAGGGAAAGACTGAATCTGTTTTCCTCAGGTGGATTAAATATATACTGATTTAAATAAGCATTGGAAAAACCAATCTTTACTAACTATTCTATTTGATAACTAATTTCTATTGCTGTTCTATATTCTCAGTGAAAACAATATTCATAAAGAAGCTGAAGAAGCGCGACAAGAATCCAGTCGATCAGCATGCTGTCCCTGGAGATGTGACTTAGCAATACCAGATCACTATGCAGGAAAACTATCAAAACTAATGAAAGAATTATCAAGAAATAAAACCAATACAACTGTTCAGAAATCTATAGCAATAGAAGAAAAATGACTGAAAGAAAAAAAAAAGTAAAGCTTGTATTGATGAATAGTCTCTTGGATGATTTCGTAAAAAATTCTTTATTTGGTAATCAGATTCGTACATTTGTCGTATGTTTTATTTATCATTCTTTCTCTTTCTCTTTTCTGAATGTCTTAGTGCACCATGTGGCGCCAACACGATAAACTGAACGGAATGAAAGAATGTCAGACATTATATTAAAAGGATATTCTCAAACATCCTGGCAGTGTACGATGCTAATATTATATTCGCTATAAAAAAAAAAGAAAAAGAAACAATTCACGTAAAATACCCTCTCTTGGAATTTCACGTGCTATTTATGTAATTGTTTATTTTTCTATTCACTCTTTTTCTCTTATCGTTTTTATCCCCTTTCGTAATACCGTAGGGACAATGATAATCGCAATGCTCACCGGCAAAAAAACATTTAAGTAAAATCCCAATTCGCAGCGCTACTGAGAAAATGTATGTTATTAAATACTGTACGTATACATGGTTTATGATATTATAGGATGTTCCCTGTGATTAATGTAAATCTCTCTGGTCATTGCCAATTGGAGTTTACATAATAAAATAGGGAAGAACCTGTTCAATAATATAATAGGCAACAAATATACATTGTTCACTGAAACTTTCTCTTCGAGTTCCAATTAATTTAATGGATTTGTAATAATTGGTATTCGATTATCCTCCAGTCTAGAATAGTATGATGATACAATGCTGGCAGCTAGAAAATTCCATATAGTTATCCATTCCATAAGATGATGAAAATGAAAAAAAAAAAAAATACGTGAGAATGATTGGAAGTAACTTTTGTATAATATAATTAACGTGATACGGATGAATGATGTTTACTGCGACTAAGGAATAAATTAATTGAGTAACCTTACGATACTACTGATTATTAGAACAATAATTTTCATGAAGGTTAATTGTTCATTGGACAAAATTCATTGTGATAATCATCCTATTAAATTCTCTGTACTATCTATGAAATTGTTCTATTTATCCGTCAAGGATATTTAATTTTCTTCTGCAGTGTATATAGTGTGTTTGTGTATTTCAGGTACCTATTGAATGAAGTCATTATGCGTTACAGTTGATTATAAAAACAAAGAATTATCACGGATATATGTTAAAAAAAAAGGTGTGACGATTATAATTTTATCAATATAGTTACGTATAAATTGATCTCGAAAGTTTCCAGTTCCCAGCATTCCTCTTCATACTGATCAAAGTTACAGCGAACTTCAATAAAATAGCAACGTATCAAAATATATTTTCTGCATTTATCTGTTTGGTCTATATCCTGAGCTACTAACAGAATGGGCTTTTTCTATTATGAATCAATATTCATTCCCGCGATTTAAGTAAAAGTTGGAAGTACGAAGTAGAGAAATAGCTAAGTCTATGCTTTATATGGACGTTTCATGTAGTCTTCGAGGCTTCTGCGAATCAGGTGTATTTTCTTTTTATAACCGACCAAAGACCGGTCATAAAATGTCACGTGAAAATTATAATAGAATTGAAACCTTTTCTGCTTATTTCGATTCACTCTTTTGCATTGATAATTCAAATGATACTTCTGATTCGTAGGTTTTCTCGCGATATATCCCGAGCACGACTGAGGCTTTTTGTTGATACAATCAATTCCTTTAAAAAATAGCGCAATAACTTATATATTTAATTACAGTTGTTTTTCATTATGAAAACCAAAGGTGCGCGCCTCATTTCCTAAACGGAATATACTTCGAGTTTCTTGATTTTCGCTTTTTCCTCCTCAGATTCATCTCGGCAGATCATAAGCGTATGAGAAAGGCCGCAAGTTACAGCAGTGACGTACAAACCTTCCAAAGCTTTCACTTCCATTGGAGTAGTAGACGATTTACGCAGCTCCCCAAAACCCTGGAAAAATAAAAAAAAGAATAACTTAACATTCTGCTTAACTCATTAAGGCCCAAGGAAAAACAGGGTAACCTGGAAAAAAAAGACGCCGCTCATGCATGGCCTAACGTACGCGCCGTCGCTAGTCACCTACCACCCGTCCTTTTCGATTTATTAAATAATTTATTTCACGTCATTGTAACTACAAATCAGTAATGTTATGCATATTTTATTAGTAATTTTTTAAAAATCGCTATCAAAAATTTTCATGTCATATAAAAAAAATCCGTAGTTTCTTGAGTCCAGGATTTTCGGATTAACCCTGTTTTTGCTTAGGCGATAATGCACTAAAGACAATTTTGTAAATAGTCTGATACAACTTACCAGTTCTCCAAACGTTGGACTACCTCCCCAAGCAATAACTGAATCATCGGCAGCTACAACAACACTGGTTTGTGACACCCCGACACATCTGATTTCCCATCCTGACAGATCTTGAATTGGTTTTGGATACATATTCGCTTCCCCGGTACGTTTTGATTGACCGAACATTAATGCAGTTCCATGAACGTTAATAGCAATGCTATAAGTACTTCCACAATAAACCGATCTGATACTACGATTTGGAGGTTCAAGATATTTAATCAAACGCGGTACTAATTCGTCACGTTGTTCATTGTGGCCGAGACGCCCAACACCACCAAAGCCCCAGGAAAAGGAACGGCTCTTGCTGTCAATGGCAACAGTATGATAGTAGCCGCAACTAAAATCCGTGATCTCAACGCAATCGACAGGTGTGATGTGTCCATCCTTTGATCTCTCAATGTACATTACAATCTTCTTGGGCGCTTTCTCAAAGTGGAAGGCCATTCTTGTGTTTGTGATGAAGTACTTGCCATCAGTGTTGTGTCCTAATGCTCCATACTCAGGGCATCCAAAGGAATGCAAGCCACCCTTGATATCGAGTATCATTGAAAAGTCGGCACCACAGCCGATCTTGACAATAGGTGGACCGCTATATTTTACTTTGGTGGCTTTTGTGACACAGACATCTGCTTTTCCAATTCCACATTGACCCAGTTTATTGTCGCCACACGCGTATACGATACCACGGCTTGTAAGGAACAAAGTATGACTACGGCCACAAAATGCTGCTATGACCGTTTCACCTTTGAGAGCTTCTACTTCTGTTGGGTCATCACGACGTTTTGTATCACCAACGCCCAATTGTCCTAAAGATTACGATAGAAAGTGTTGATATCAAGAACAAAGAGTGCAAGCATGTGCTTATTTTGCTTGATCCATTAATCTTATACAAATGTAAAATTCTACCGATCAATATAAGTATGTTAAATATCAGGCCCTAGATACCTTGAATATAAATATTTGGCAAATTTAATGGTAAACATAACCATACCGAGTATATTGATTCGTTTACCTTTCTGTTAATTACCTTTATCATTTCTACCAAATGCAAGACATCTATTATCCTCGGTTACAATGATGGAATGAGATGCAGCAGGACCAGAAGCAACCAGTCTCACACGAGTTCCATTCAGATTCTCAAAAGTATGTGGAGTCCACAGATTACGTCCAATATTGACTTTTACACTCTTCGGTGGTGCCTTGCGGCCTGCCATATCCCAGTTAGTAAGTCCACACATGAGCAATGTTCCAGGTTTACCCCAACCACCCTTAAAACAAATAATACTTTAAACATAAAATCAAAAGAGTAACAAAATTTAAATACAAAAATATGCCACAAACATTTCAAAGCCTCAAACAAATAATGTTTTCCTGCATTGTTTTTTTAGGTAATAGAAGCAAAATCCTTTTGTCAACTTTCTCCTAGTTCGTTGTACGGATAAACCAATTTAAGCATCCTTATTAATTATTTCAATAGACGTTGAAGTTAGATCATGAGATCAGAAATAAGATCAAGTCAATAAAAATCACCTCCGGGGGCGGTAATTCAGGAAAAGCGGATACATCGGTGAGGTCATCATCCGCCGTGTCCTCACCATCGGCATTCGAGCCGGCGTCGACGGCGTCCTCGACTTCGGAATCGTGTTCACTCGAAATGTCCTCGTCGTCGTACTCCACTTTCCGCGTCTTCCCCCGACCTTTCTTTCCCGCGGCTGTGTTCTTGCGCTTTGTGGACATCTTGCACTAACCCAACACTCTTTTAGCTATGCTCAAGACTAAATTCTTGTTTCTTTAAAAACGACTCCGAGGGACGCGGCGCGAATGACATTTATCGATGTAATGGCGGTAGAACGTGCTCTACACTTCGAATGCACAACAAAAACGCGCGGCCACCTGGCGCTCAAAAATCATAATAAAACCATGCTCGAACGATAAACGTAAACCATAAACCAGAGTTATTGTAAATTTCCCAGCTCGCGCTCCATAAACCGTTCACTTTAACACGAAGGAACGTTGATACTGAAACGGACTGTGAGACAGTAGCGGGAAATTCAAATATACTAAAGATCAAGGTATACAATTTATTATATTAAATAAGTATAATTATAATATGTGCGACTGCCATTTTTATTTCATATGTCATATATGCGTTGAACTTTTACCAGTTTTTTTTAAACTCATAATTTTTATGGAAATTATTTCTACTAAAACATAAGAAATATTCTTTTTATATTGAATGATATCGTATCGCTAAATATTCTGCGAAATTAAAAAAAATTATGAAATATCATGAGGAAACGTAGCGAAAGCCTATGAGAATGCATATGAATCGGCAGAAAACTGCATTACCGATGCATCGCGAGAAAATCGTGCTCCAAGCTCCTGGAAAACTACGCCGATAACAGGAGAGAATAGTTGCGCAATGTTTAATTTAAATTTATTGTTTGTGTTTACGTGTACAGTGTCAACAATCATATTTGCTTGATGGCGACCGACGGGACGCAAGGATTTTATAATTCCTCTGTCGCCGATCGTCAAACAATAAAAGCGTGGAAACGGAATAAATAACTCCGTCTCCATTTTTAGCAAATGATCCATTACGGATGTTTGAAGCCATGCAATTTCATCTATATCATTTATTTTTTTCAATAGAACCCCCACCCTTATGACTAAACATATAAATATATAGCATCAAATGTATTTTTATTACTACTCATTACATTGAGTCAATTCATATAAAAAAAGTTTATTTCTCACAAAGCCCTTTATTTTAAGAACGGTATTATATACAATTATCTTTTTTTATGTTATCAAAATTATTCCCCAACAAGTATTATTCCAATGTATACTTAGTGTTGGTATCCTTTTGGCTTTTCATAATAAAAAGATTAATAACAAACATGAAACGCCTACAGACGAGTTTATCTGCGATGGCGCCTGAACGATTGTGATGCTATATAAGGTAAATAAAAATAGCGCCACTTAATGCGAAGTTTCATTCACATCGCTGGCTCGAGATATCAAACTAGATAATAACGACGTATGTAGGTAACGTGCTCAGATCTCGTGAATATCAAGACGCGCATGTGACTCTGCACGAAGTTTTGCGAATCGAATATAAATATTTGTAGAAATACAGGAAGTAAAGAATCTATATATTTCGACATGACTATATTGATTTATTGATAATAATAATTTTTAATAGAATTATCGCATAATGGTAACTTTCATTTTTAAATCAATCTGGATCACGATTGGTAATCTAATCGATGACAAAGAATACGGATGTGGTTGCATGGTAAACAATTATTAAGACACTAGGAAAAAATTGTTTTTTTTTCTTTTTTTTTTAATGAAATGTAATATTTATCATCGAATCAAGGTTCTGCTTTGACGTCATCTTATTTACAAGGCTTTTTGTTTAAATAAGTGATATATTATGCACAATGGTAACTTAATTCTAATAATTTATATAATTATCTCTAATAATGTCTTTGATTGGACTAGTTAAGTCATTTGCATCAGTCGAATTGGGCCTCCTGATAAGGAATAACAATATATTGATTAATACGTTTAATCGTTAAATAATATGCAATAGTAATATGAATTGCAATTTGTTGATACTTACATACTTCATGTGGGATAGAAAAATGTCATAGATCATCGTCATAAGATTGATATAGATAACACGATACTGAACGGGAACGAATAAAAAGTTAACAAATTGTGTAGGTGGCCAAAAACAGCAATCCACCTGTAAATAAGAAAACATTTTTAAATATTTTTAATAACCTCCATATCCACTAAATCTTCTAACATGATAAATATATTAATGTAAGGCTTTAGTATATAATTGACTTTCAACAAATTTCAAAACGAAACAAGATCACTCTAAAAAAGCACAATATCATGAATATCAGTACAAACAAAGAAATTATAATGAAGTAAAATTTCAATGTATAAGTCTGACGACGAGCAGCAATCTGGCGTCCGAAGTTAATCTCCAGCCCCATAAACAATGCGCACCTTCCAGGTGTCGACGAATTTGAGTTTCACCTCGTCGTTAATTTCCTCTATTTTGCGCTGCTCCATAGCGCCAATTCCAAAGAAGAAAATAGCCAGACAAGTCGGACTGGCCACGATTTGATCTATGAAAGTCTTTTTCATGACAGAACTTGTATTTCTGCCAGGCAGGACGCGGTCCAGAACGGCATAGAAATAGTGATGGAAAGGACCCTGCATCAGTCCTACCGTAACCATATTCCTGGTGCGCATATAATCATGATCGTAGCCTGAATTGTCTTCTGTTTTCTTTGGCAAGTCCTCTTTCATTATTTCATCCTCCATTATTTCCGTAGGAAAATATTTGTGAAGATGATGGCGTTTCCAATGTTCACCACGTTGCTGGAGCCAATCACCAATTCCCATCATAACACCGCAACTTACGGTGTTTGTGGCTAATAGATACTTTCCTGTAAACGAATAATAGATTGAGATACATTTTTTTGTTATTCGTTATATTTAGTCAAAAAAACATTCTTTGACGATGTTTGATTAGAAGATGCGACACGGATTTAGAGAAAATCGACCAGTTTGTCATTTGTGTAGAACCGGTAGCCTCCTTTCAGGCGCAATTCTTAATGATCGATATACAGTTATTGCTTTAATATAAGTTATAGTTAGGATAGAAATGACAAATGTAAACTCTTCTAAAATTGTTATTGGCAAGGATAGTTCAGACCTAATCCAAATTTTGACTGTATTTCTATTGTATTAATAGAAATGATTAAAATAGAAATATTCATGTACTATGCATTCGCAGACATCGACTATTTCCGCAATATATTAGTCTCATACACAGACGCGCACTTACCAAATAGTTTATGAAAAACACCCATTTACGTAAAGCGTAGAAAATTTATACGGAATAAATGATAATGGTAATTATGGATAAACTCTTTGTTTCAAATTAAAAAGTTTTTATTCCTCAAAAATTATTGACTGTTATACAGTATTATTTTTTTCAAGCTTTACCCCGTTCTGTGCTATCTTAAGTTGTAGAATTCGAATGAAAACTTTCTTTAAAAAATTCTTTGAATGTACTTTGATACGTTATTACTTCACTATATTATATATAACGCGATTCTTAATTCTCTGATGCTTGAATAGACGGAATGTTGGTAGAATGTTGCGTGGCATAACGTTCCGACGTCGGAAATGATTATTAAAATATTTTTAATAAAAATACTCTATGCCAATCAGCAATTTCCACGGAGAAACGCGCTTCCCATCTTCTGTCAAAACTCGAATGTCACTGATATTTCATAACAGCGACGGTGCGCTAAATAGACGCTCAGTGTCTTTCAAACGCGTCACCTGCGTTTGCGCATTCTCAGTCGATCGACTCTGACGCGTTTTCTTTTATTTATTTTTGTCGCTCGCGCGACAACGCGGCGCATGTTTTTTATTCTCAACCTTTAAAAGTACAAACGTCGCTCGTACCTTTCGAAATTGTACAAAATAGTGCGAGAAACGTGGATCTTCTGGCCATGCATGTACTCTTCTTGCACACCACAAGTTTTATTGCTTAAAGACATGTAAAGTGGCATTGTAAATCGCGACAGCTTCCTTTCAGTTATTAATGTAATATTTGTGTTTGATAGTAAACCTTGAGATTGGAGGATTTTAATGATACGTTAAATGAATTCACCTTTGTATGATTAAGGAAAGAGAAAGAATTTTATAAACATGGTTGATGATACTAAGATTAACACAAAGAATGGCATCAAGGAGGACGACGTACTTGGATGTAGTTGACAGAATGTGATAATACTTGATATGTTTAAACCTTCTGTTCTTTATTAGAAGTCAGTAATCGAGTGGCTTAATAATACAGTGACAAAGTTCCCATGGATTACTTAGCAGCGACTGTCTTGGGTTTTGGTCCTTCCCTAAATCCGTTCCTGAAAAAGAGAGAAATATTAATTGTATAACAAACATGTCAACAGTTGACACAAATTTGAAGGTGTAGATTAAATAGTATGATAGAATTATTACACACAAGGATTACTGATAACCTAACAATAATATTCATGTAAAAATACACTTTTAATTCAAAACGTACTTGAACTTGCGACGGACAATCTTAAGGTGCCGCATACGACCAGTTCCAGTGGTCTTCCTCCTTTTGGCTTTTATGGACCAATTGTCTAAAAAGATATTTACAAATAAAATTCAATGTAGTTATTCAATATCATCATTACTTTTTTTGATTTCCATACAGTCTATTACTTACAGGATCTCATCTTTCTCTTAGGATAGCCACACTGAGCACATTGTGACTTTTGGATATGGTATGAGCTGCGACCACATCGCCTACACAGCGTGTGGGTCTTATTACGCCGTTTACCAAAGCTTGATGTACCCTTCGTCTGTAAAAATTAATAGGCCTTATAAATAATCCATCATACAAAATAACATAAGCTAAGTCGCCGAACACTTTGTCTTGAACTTCAACAAAGTCATCAACGACTAGACACAAACACTTTAGGAATCTTTCCTGCCACGGCGTTAAAGAAAACAAACTTATTAAAATAGTCTAATTCAATTATAACATCAATTGAAATGCAAATCAAATTAAACTTCATCGAATAATTGTCATATGCATTCACAACGTGATCATACATAAACACTAACGTCCCTAACCTTAACTGCTAAAAACCCACATTCCCAATCTACGTTATATATTTCTTCTAAAACTTTACTATCGTTTCAGAATTAATGTCTGGCTTTTAAAAAACTTTCTATAGGTCTGACCAATTCTCGTGGCAGTAAGATTGCTGATTTTCAAACAGATTTCGATCACCATGAAGCACACTCACCATTTTATACGAAGGATCACTTCAAAAGAGATGAACTAGCGCGTTGCAAAATGACACCCAGCGCACATTCCAATATGGCCGCCATAACCGGAAATTGCTCCCAGAGCCTCGAGAAACATTCCATGAAAAAGTAACGGTGCTCAACTTCCGTAACATTTTTATAAAATTGAAAATCATAGCTGATCTTCATAGTCGGTATAAATTAAAATGATTAGAAGTCCATCTGATATATAATTTTGTATTATAATTTTGTTCTCATTTTAAATACAATTAAATTTCCATAAGTCTATCCACAACAGTCAGAACTTCACGACAATGACGACTGTCAGCTACCACAATATGTTGTGCTCCTACCAGACAGTCCTTTATTTCAGATCCCTCTTGAATGACACAGCCATTGCATAGGATGCAATTTGTAATTACACATCTGAAAGTGATATTATTCATATCAGTGGTGTATTAGATGTTAAAAATATTTGCTTCGATATCCTTACCTTTGCTTTATCGTTACGTTTCCCATTATAACACTTTGTGATATTCTTGTCTTTGGTTCAATGACAACATTGGGTCCAATGTGATTTTGTTTTATTGAGGTTTTTTCATCAATAAATGCATTCTCATCGATTCGACAGTTTTCTATTTGAGTACTTTTTACAGTCGCACTAGTAGATATTTCTGGTACTGAAACCTTGCCTTTTATCAGCGTATTCCACCATTCTGAAATCTGAAAGTATAAGGAATTGCTTCTATTAGAAAGAGCTATGTTATAATCTCTTTTATCTGAACAATAAACTCCAAATAGATTTTTTACATACTGTAGATCTTGATAAGTCACTATTGGCTAAAGCATACATTTGTATGGTATTGGTTCTTAAACCAAATTTTCCAGTCACCGTGTGAGCATAGCAACGTATCACATCCCCATGATACGCTTCCTCAAGATCTGTGTTGTGATCATTGAAGGCAGACATTTTTCTTATTAATGTATCTAGTGGTTTTTCAACAGCGAATCGGTAAATATCCTCTTTAGTGTCTAGTCGTACAATTGAAGTATTTTTGTCATCGGTGGATTGTCTAGGTGGTCGAGACAACTGTTTAGCAACTATATAAGGTAGTAGTTCACCCTTCAGTGTACTAAAACTCCTATAGGATATAAATTCGTTATTATTGTTCTTTGTGTAAATATTAAAATTATATCGATAGATATTTAACATGAGAAAATTCTTACTTGTTAAAAACCAAGAAGTCCAAAACCCATTTGTTAATAACATACAAATGTGCATCCATCCATTTTGAATGAATAGTGAAGCTGGTATGCTTTTTAAGGAGTTTTCTCGATAAATTGATAGTCTCTTCAAAATCAGATGCAGATGCTAAGAATACTAACCGTCCAGTTTCATTATCAATACCTATTAAATCTGTTTCTGGTTTTTGTTTGCTCTTTGGTCCTGGAGTTACAAAATCATCTGGTACTTTTGGAGCAGGTAACATTAGAGCTGTTATGCTAGCATTATGTTTTCGGTAGGAATTGAGAATATCCGCAATATCAATTTCAGTAATCAAATCACAAGAGACTACCACAAAGTCCACATGGATTTTTTCATGAATTAGCCTGATAGAATCTGCTGTGCCCAAATCTTCACCACCAGGAATACCAACAAAATCCACTTTTATTTCAAGATTCAATTTGTCAACTGCTACAGCCACATCATTCTTTGTTGACTCAGATACCACAACTATTGCTTCATGAAATCCAGAACGTTCAAGGAGCCGTAAAGGATAAAAAATCATAGGCATATTGCCAATAGGTAGAAGACATTTAGGTCGTCCAGCTGTAAGCTCTGTCATACGTGAGCCTTTGCCTGCAGCTAGAACAACTGCTTGGAATTCTGTACAATGAGACATGTTTACCAAGATTTTCCTTAGTCTTTTCTGAAAAGTTATAAGATTCCTATCATCATTAACATCATTATTCGTTACATTTGTCCTATCCTAATAAAATTACCCATGCATTCCATCAATTAACACTGATAAGTTACCTCATACAATTGACAGATACTTCAATTTCAACACAGTAGATGAAAGTAAAATACCGAATAGCAGTACAATTTACAACAGAATTTTATTACGGTAATAAATATTTGACAGTTAGATTAATGGAATCCTGAGCCTGTACATGAAGCTGCAGAATTTATTTTAAAAAAGTACAAGGAACTACATACAGAGATCCTTCCTTCCTTTCCTTATGGCTGTATCCCCAATGGGAAACATGTGCCAGTAACTGGTCCTAATCAGTCCTAATAATCAAGGATTGGAAGTTTTCGACACTAGATGGCGGTGTACTTCCCGAGACGGGCCTTATCCAACAAAGCGTGAGGGACCTACAGAGTTTATACAGGGTGCTTTCTAATTGAAATATCACTAGGCAAATGTGCACAATTGTCTACGCATTGTTGTTCGAATTACGACACGAATTGACAAACATGTACATACACAGATACAGTGTTTATCCCTAGATTTTAATTGCGCTACGTTCACGGTGTCAAATAACCGAATAGACTAAACTAAGAGTAGGAAATTCAAATTTTGTGTCGAATTTGTGGAAATGCAAGAAGCAAATATCTTTAATGATGGTTGAAGTGGTGAATAATAATTGTATGCAAATTGTTGTAAAAAATATTTTCTGTATTTTGTTAGGTACTAAAGTCCCTAGTCTTTAATCATTTTACTACACGCGGTGTTCCAATTGACCTGAAAAATTGTGTGTAGACGTTTGTCGACACAAGACGTGTAATTGGAAAGCACCCACAGAGATGAGTAGGGAGATGCACAACGCTCCGGTTTTTGGCGATACCAAAAGCATGGCGCAAAATCGTAACTGCGAGTCCGGGAATAGGATTTTATATTCATCGCATCCGTCGATAATGCGTATCCCGTTGTAGCCGAGCTGAACGTGATCATGAACGTGTAGTTTCGCAGGCAAAGGTTTCCAACTACTTACCGCTGGTTCCCAAAGCAACACTTCGAGGAAGGCCGCTCAACAGCTATTGCCTAAATATGTTTTTTCTTTGCAATCTTCAGTTCGAGCGCACAGTGTAAGCTCGATAAGATTTATTAAGAAAAAAGCCAGCACCTCATACCTGCCTGCATTTAAGCGTATGATCCTACCAGTATCTTTAATAGATATTTTACCGATGTTGCATAACAGAAGTATTCTTAAAACATATCAGGAACTATAGAACTTCTCGAGAGTTATTGAAAAAGCTTCGTGATTCGTAAAACACCACAAGAGACGAACATGAATAGTCTCGTATACGTTGAAGAAAGCAGTACTTCTCGACCGATAGGGTAACCCACTGTTTCACTAAGAGTCAGCTATAAGCATCCCTGTAGAGGGCATCATAATCTAGTAGCTTCATACGCAGTGGTCTAAATTCTTCTTTTGAAAACGTATTTCCTAATATATAATACGGGCCGTTATGACATAATAAATTGAAGAGTAACCTCAAGAATATTCTGGAGCACCACTTTATGGTCGATTATCCCAAATTAAGATTTTGTTATATTGGCCGTATAAAAACCTTCGGAACCCACCTTAAGGATTAGTTGTATTGACATCGATTCCGTGTCGCAGCTTGAAGCGTACTTGCGGAGTGAGTACGGTGACTTTTGAAACTCGATTAAACACCTATAGTATAGTTTTTTGACTTACAACAATCAAGAGTACGGTATCTGGAGTGCAATGTTCTCGTGTGACACTTGAATTGAGTTACGGTTGATTTATCAATAGTTTTGGCATTGCTAGTGCTTCGGTGATGAGAATGACATATTTCTCGCGAAACGTGCGTGCCGAACGGACGAGAAGTGCTAATTGTGATCGTAGGTAGCGACCGGCGAAGAAATGGCAATATCTGGCTGGATGAATTGGGGTAGGATCCTCCGCACGAGCAGACCACATCGAAGTACGTCACACATTACAGTAACATTGTCACTTAAGAACTCATTGGGTTTTATTCACTAAGTTTCTTATTGTAGGTCGACAGGATAACGAAGACAGTAACGTGCAGCTTGATCTGTCAAAAGGTTAGTAACCTAACCTATTTTGTGGGGCTTGGATATGTTGAGGATGTACAGTTGTTATATAGTATGTTTTGAAATTTTTTACCAAATAATTCACTGGATAATCTCATAAAAATGAGGGAATGAGGTTCGATGCTTGTTATCGATAAGAACATTTCTTGCTTAATATTCTTCTCATTTGTTTTAATAATGTTCTCCACATGGAATAAAAATAATAATCTTGTGTTTCAAAAGTAGTTTTGCCAAGATACAGTTCAATGTTTTTGAATTACAATACCATCTTTTTCAGATTTAAAAGAAAATATAAAGGAGGTTTTAACAAACCTTTGTCAACGTCAAGGAGTTTCAAGTGTAAAGAAACTAGCATATTTGAATGCTATTGTGAAGCTTTTGGATGAAGAACATGATACTGACTATGGCTATGGTACAGAGGAATTACTTTGTTGGTAAGTTTACAATTTTGGCTATTCATATTTTGATGATAATCATAGTTCGAACTATAAAGTTCTAGAATCTATATTAATATATTGACCATAATTCCGAACAAATTTTATTATTTAAAGCTTACGTGTGGGACTTGTGCAAGAGGCGACACAAGTGCGTGCGGCTGCGTTACGAGTGGTTCGCTACATGCTCAAAAAGGAACAAGATATTGTTATGATGAACAAACTGCAATATCCATATCTAGTTGCACGCAGCATGGATGTCAATCTCCGAAATGAAATGGAAAGAATTCAAGCACTAAGGCTTGTCAGAAGAATATTACTATTGTCTCCAAAACACTTTAGTCCTGCCTTAGCAAGATCTCTAGTGAGTCTAACAAATGGCGGCATTGAGGAGAAAGACCGTTCTTTTCGTGTATTCCTAGCGACTTTATGTGAGCTGGGAGTTTTAAATTCAAGTTTACTAATAAGCTGTGGTGGGATTGGAGCATTGGTTAGGGCAGCAATGACTACCCAGAGTGCTTCAATTATTGAATCCGTAGTAGGAGTACTTCTAAGGTTGCTAGCAAATCCTGACACCAGGAGTGGAGTGTCACTGTTGTCTTTAGCAGCTCCTTACTGCGAATTGCATTCCTATGGGATAGAGTGCACGAAAGAGGAACGTGACCAGAGATTCGCTGCAAGCAAACTAGCCTTACTGAGTGTATTGCGCTCTTATTCTGGAGTGATTCACTTCTGTCATCCAAATAACAGTTCAGGACTCCGTGCCATCTCAGACGTTTTATACATTGAGCAACTCGAAGTGCGTGGTGCAGTGTTAGAACTATTATATGAACTACTTGGTTTGCCTTTACCAATGTGGACAGATGAGCCTGATGTTGCACTGGCTGCGGTAGACCCAAGTCGATTTCGAGACTCTTGGAAATTGTCCGAAGGCTTCATGGTTGCTGAAGGAAAAGCAATCCTACCATCGCTCTCCTTTCATTGTCCCAACATCACTGAAATTCACCTGTCTCTATTGGTATATGTACTACTGGAGTGCGGACTACATAGAGCCCTTGCAGAAACCATCGTTACATCCGATACCTTCATCTCCGTACGAGCTGCAGTACTTCTAGGAGCCTTGCTTCATTTAGCTCATTCGTTATTACCTCCGGAAGTCTGTGATCTAACTCCACCGTTACCGAACCTTCTGGAACATGCAAGTACTGGAAGACATCAGGCTCTTGCAGCTGTAGCCATACTAGGCCGAATGCATGCCATGATGCGTCGAAGACCAGGGCCCGTTAGTTTGTACCTAGATCGATTGCTACAAGCAGGTTCTTGGTTACGTCCTACGCTACCGCGAAGGCAACGTTCTACAAGTCGCCACTGGCTACGCCGTGAATCTCCTACAACTCCACTTCTCAAGGATGCTCAAGTGCTCAGTTCAAAGGATGCTTTGGCATGGAATTGGCCAGTAATACGTTCCATTTTACGTTCCCGAGAGGATACCTTACGAATCCTTCACGATTCGGATCATAGATTATTTATTAAACGTCTAGTTCGCTACTTTAAGCCATCCTCAAATAGATATAGTAGAGTCGAGCTAGGTACTAATGCAACGTTGGCTAGAGAAGCTACATTAGCTGGCTGTGACCTACTTAACTTTTTGTTAGAATTGCATGAAGCGGAAGGGACTAGACTTTTACATGAACTCGTTGAAGATATTGCTAATCACATCGTAGCAATTCGTGCAGGTCAATCTGCCCACGACTGTCTATTCTCACCACGTCACATGGCCACGACGTGCTGTCAGAAGTATTTCCTGTTCCTGGGCCAGTTAAGTCACTCGGCAAAGGGCACGGTTATCCTCAAAAGTTTTAATCTCCTAGATAAGCTACAAGAACTAGCTCTTTATACAAATCATGATTGTTACTACAAACTGGTCCTGTCCAGTCTCGATTATTCCCGAGAAGGCCCGAACCGTAAAATCATGAGCAAAGTCATAGCAGAGGCTCCAACGGAAGGTGCGCGACGATATGGTACACAATTATTAAGATTGATACTCAGGTCAAAAATGTCAGACGCATATCGATGGGCTTTATCTTTACTGGCTGACAGATTGTCAGACATTAGTAAGGGAGTATCAAGATCTGCACTTGACGTGTTGCATGAAGCCTGCGAGGAACCCGAATACCGAGAAGCTCTTCTTGAGCAAGGACGTCACTACAGGAACTGGGACCTTTGGTTGAAACCTCTGGGTGAACGTGGATATTTATTAAAAGTGAGAATGTACTCCCTACGAACCGGATTCGCAACTATGTCATCTCCGGCTGAAGAACTAGAAAAGTGGATTGGACCAGGTGGCTTCGCAGAACGCTACGTCGGTCTAGTGGAGGAAGACATTCATGATTCTCTGACACGTCGTCAACGAGGAGAAGATGGAAACTATCACAGGCGAACAAGTAACATACTACCAACACCTCGCGATGTTTTCACGCCTCCTCATCTGATAGGTCAACTGGCGCAACACGATTCAGGGATGCAACTTCTGATACGAAGAAACGTGGTGCAAAGATTTGCACGTGTAATTCAGAGGTTTAGAATGGAATTTCGCACAACGGACACTGAGTCTACCTCCAAGGGAGGTAAGGGTAATCATCTGATCCTAGAAGACGCTTATCTACTCTCCGAGGAATCTGGCACAGATGATACTGTAGAGTCTAATCGGCTAGAGACCATCGTGGACTCTGAGATAATGGAAATGATAGAATCTCGTTCGCCTCGCAAGGCGGAATCTCTGCTGGAGATTCGCCGGAAGTCGAGTTTCGATGACTCCAGACGTACAACACCAGAAAGAAGCTGGAGAGGAGATCCCGAATCACGGGAAGAGGCTGCGCGGAATTTAGACAATAGTATCCTGAAAGTAAAAGCCGCACTCTGGTCACTGGGACACGCAGGAACGTCTGTAGCTGGAGTAGAACAACTAATCCATCTAGGTATCATAGAAATGATAACGGCAATGGTGGAAACGTGTCCATATTATACAGTACGTGCGACAGCCATGTACTCTCTGTGTTTGATTGCTACGACTCGTGCTGGCGCGGATGCATTGACAGTCTTTGACTGGCCCTGTGTTAGATATAGACGTGGAGATCAATGGCCGGTAGTACCACCTACCAATATTTATCCAGTGCCAAGTCCGGTTCCTATTCAAAGGCATCACCGTAGTTTGAGCGATGGCAAACCGGAACTACAGCAACCTGTAGCACGTAGAACTAGGAACCGGTCTGAAAGTGCAGCTACGGACCTTGAAGCTAGACGATATGCCTTACCGTAAGTATCTTAGACAATACTTATATATATATATTTTTTTCTTTTAAATCCATGCTTAATATACGTATTTTATTAATATGTTCTTCAGAGAGAGGGGCGAGACCCCGAGTCCTGGTGCAAGTAATCAGAGGCTGAGTCAGCAAGATGCTGATGGATACGCACGACTTCGCAGTTTGCAGCGTCATCGTAGACCAAGTTATTCTCAAAATAGTTTAGAAGTACGGCCTTTCACTGATAATACATTTTATTCTGCACTCTGAGAATCTTTACTTACAATTTATTGTACGTTTTCTTTTAGATGCATAGCTTAGATGGAAGACTCTCGTTACAGAGTCTCTTAGAATATGAAACCTCTCGCAGCTGGGCTCCGGATCACGTGGTATCTGCGACGCCACCACCTACGGAAGACGATAACCTCAACGCACGTTACATGGGTATATGCCTTCCTAGGAAACTCAGTGAAATATTTCCAGATCCACCGCATCCAACACCTTCCATTATATTGGATGATTTTGGTAAACCGGATGTTGAGCCTAACGAGATGGACGAGGAATCAGGATCAGAATACGATGCTGCTGGGGAACACTGTCGCGTCTGTTTAATCTGTTACCGTAAAGCTAACAGCAAAGAAGCTACTATCGGGGATACAGATGGAAAGTTACGAAAGTGAGTAAACATTGTTACTATGATAATTAATTATTTTTAATTCTTATTTATATTTACTTCTATTTCAAAGGGAAATACTGAGACATGTGCAACGTTTAGCAAATCCCGTTTGGTATAGACACAGTCGTCAAGTCCTACTTAGGTTAAGGCAAAGATATCCTGAAAAATTTCAGGTATGTAAATACGTCAGTCTTATTATTTTTAATTTCAATCTCTTATTTCGCTGACAATTAAATTATCATATTTACTCGGCAGGATACGTGCTTATTTTCGGAAGTTGCTACCCGACTAAGCAGCGGCACTTACAGACTTCCTGCCCGACGGTTTTTACAAGAATTATTTTTGGATTCACCGTTTGATGCAGTAAGTATTTCTATTGTCGTTTTTCCTTTGACAGTTATTATATATATTTTTTTTAAATAGCTGTATGCGGAGCCGATGCTCATCTTGGAAATGCCTGTGGGTACCGAAGAGAATCCTCCGCAACCATTGGTTCCTACTTCTCCTGCGCAAAGTCCGCAGTTATCGGTTAGTTCTCCAGAATCAAAAATAAATGGACGGCCTACGCTATCCGACAGTCAAGCTGCACAGTTGTCTGTGGTTAACGAAGAAGCCACCGGGGAGCCACGCGCTACGCAACCACCACGCAATAACAGTCAAGATGTCACGAGGATAACAGAACGTCGTAGCGACGAGAAAATTATAGCTGAGATTTTGAAGCCTGAAGAGAGAATACGAATATCAAAGAGTTCCGATAAGTTATTAAAAGTCACAGGTGCAAACACTGCCATTAGCCTCGACTAGTGCTCCACGCATCTCAAAATATCTGTACATATTTTATATTAAAGTAATTGAGCAAGAGGAAATAAAAACAGACACTGCCAGGACTCTTTTTCAATCTTATAATCTAATACAGTCAATATTTATATCCTAGGTTGCCCCTAATGTTCTAGTCATTCTCTAAATATCCTTCAAGGAATTCTGGATCATCATACGTTAAATACAATGGACAATGTTTGTCGT
Source organism: Calameuta pygmaea (assembly GCA_031762395.1). Taxonomy (NCBI): domain Eukaryota; kingdom Metazoa; phylum Arthropoda; class Insecta; order Hymenoptera; family Cephidae; genus Calameuta; species Calameuta pygmaea. Next base: position 453,569 of record JASANN010000125.1, on the reverse strand, counting down.
CTATTCGCTTCGTAATTAGTAAAATTTTTTACATTTATCCAATATGATGTAGTTACAGAGTTCTACTCGCACACCTTACACAGTGGTGCAAGAATATTATGCTAATTGAAAACTCGATTAAAATGACTTGCTAATTCAGAAAAGCGTTTGCCAAATACTGATAAAATTATCGATATTTTCATGAAACCTCCTTTTCTTTATATTCTGCTGTTTGAAGCTAACAAATATTACAAAACGAGTAGCTAACGTATTCGGCAATCCCGCAAGTTTTCCTACTCATTTACTTTGCTAAAAGCGAGAACTTCAGCAAGTCATTCTGAAGAAATATTACGCTACAATGAGTATATCTCCACTGAAATCGAACGAGAGCTTATACAGTTCACTGATATATAGATATGTAACACACGTAATTAATCTCCAAATTTGACTTCGGTGGAAACAAGGTTAATGATGACATGCAGTTATCTGTACATGGAATTCAAAACTCATCGTGATGACATCAGTGAAATTGACAATTTCTATTATCATTAACAAAATCCAAACATTGTAGAAACACTGTGCAAAACATGAGACAACAAAAACTTTATCCAACATTTTTTCAAAATATTGCCAATATCAAATTTATTATCAGTAGATAATTATTGAATCATGATCTTTATATTTTACACGGTCATCGCAAGTTATATATCTAATTGCATTAGTGTCTTCGACGACCTTATCTCCTGTGCAAAGAAACACAATTGCTAACGCTAATAACCATCGATTTACTAGTCACTATCCTTGACACATTTGAAATCATAAATAACATTAGATGCGTATGAAATATAGTTGATTATTTTAAAGCACATTATTTTTCATAATGAAACTCATCCTTTACTTATTGTTAGTAACTTTTTTCATCATAAGACTGTGCAGTTTTGCGCTATGTGTAGTGTAACTGGAAGCCTATTACTTTATAACAGCATAGACTAACCCTGATCAATTTCAAGTTTTCAAGACTCAAACCATGAGTGTTGTTCGACCTTTAATATCATAAGAACTAACAAAAATGCTTTTTACTCAAGTATAGAATTTAAGGTCATTGTCATTAAGTTACTGATAGTGTAAATGGCCTTGAGTATTGTATAATCAGAGTAATTTATAGATACACGCATTATACGTATCTATATATAGATAGAGAGAGATAACCGCAACAGGTATGTTTAGGAAAATTCATGAATAAGAACCACAATTTACAAGGTTTAAATATATCATATGTTTCTAATTGAATACGCATGAATCATGTAGATAGTATACGAGACAATAATTCAAAAAAAGACAGACAGATAGTACAGGCACCATGTCATTAAGTCATATCACATTATTTATTAAATAACCTGCGGTTGAATAAATTTGTTAGTCTTTCGCGAACACTTCTATCTAAACGTAAGACAGGTCGCTAGCCAAGATGGTGAAAGCTCGAAAATATTTAATAAGCAAGATTTTTGAAGGGGAACCAAAACGCTCTGACTTGACGTTTGTTGAAGAAGAATTGCCGCCTTTAAAGAATGGAGGTATTGCCTTAGAATGGTATAAGAGAATATAAAAATTCTATTTGTATTATTCGAAAATTTCATTTCCGGCCGTTCCGCAACCCATATCCGTCATTCCCTATAACAAACGTCCTGGAATGTCGGATGGCAGAAATTTAAAAAACTCACAGATTCTGATCAAAATTCGAATCATCATTCTCTCAACTGTCAAGAATCTATTGCAAGGTTTCAGTTAGCGTAAAATCTCTTGTCTAAAAAAAGAAGGCGAAAAATGGATGGGAAGAAAAAAGGATTGCAAGGCCTGACAATTTATCTAGAAGATTCTTTGGCTCTGCTGTGTAGCTTAAGTCTGTAATACTGAGTTACAGTGTTTAATGATTTTTAAAATAATTGACCAAATTAATGCTGACAAATTAAATTATGCCGATTAAGTTGTAATTAGAGTCTTTTATGTTTAGTTAATTTTATTTTGTGACTACATATTTTTTTAGATTTCTTAATAGAAGCGGAATACCTGTCGGTGGATCCTTACATGAGGGCTTTCACACCTGCTCTTATAGTTGGCAATATTATGATGGGTACTCAAGTAGCTAAAATTATAGAATCTAAAAATCCTGGTTTTCCTGTTGGTCGCCGCGTTGTCGCAAACGTTGGTTGGAGAACATATACTATAATCGACGAAAAGACTATTGCTAAGAATACATGGTTGGAAACTCCATATTTAGTACCTGACTTGGGGAATTTACCGTCATCACTTGCCTTAGGCGTATTAGGAATGCCTGGGTAATTGTAATATAATAATGCATTAAGTGGACACTGATTTAATTACTTCTGACTGATTTATCAAAAGTCAAAATAATGTCTAAATATTAATAGGAACTCGGCTTACTTTGGATTACTCGAAGTTTGCAAGCCAGAGAAAGGCAAAACCATTGTGATTAGCGGAGGAGCTGGAGCTGTTGGATCTCACGCGGGTCAAATAGCTAAAATTTATGGTTTAAAGGTTATTGGAATCGCTGGCTCTGATATTAAGTGCAAATGGATGAAAGAGGACTTGGATTTTGATCATACAATAAATTACAAGACACAGGATATCGACGCTGTCCTAAAAGAGGTTGCACCAGACGGTGTTGATTATTACTTTGATAACGTATGTATAGAATTTCTTATTTTTATATATAATTTTTTAACTTTCCTATTCATTTACATACATATTATATAATAGGTAGGAGGAGCTATATCCCGTACAGTGACAATGCACATGAATGCATATGGAATAATTGCTGCATGTGGATGCATTTCTTTCTACAATGCTGATCCGAATATTGTACAGGAATGTTCTGTTGTACAAACACAACTTATTGCCAAGCGATTGAAGATGGAAGGTTTCGTCGTGTATCAGTGGTATGACCGATGGTTTGAAGGTATACAAAAGAATATTGAATGGATTCGCCAGGGAAAAGTGAAATACAGAGAAACCATTACTCATGGATTTGAAAATATGTTTGATGCATTCTTAAGCATGCTACGTGGTGAAAACATTGGAAAGGCTCTTGTTAAAGTATAAGAAAAAGATCACATAAAAAAACTAACTTTTATAATTTACACGTTATATTCTGGGGAAATATAATAATTATACTGTATTAAGACCTCTGGAAAACAAGAATTAATAAATGTTAAATAGACTTTCATAATTCCTTAATGTTATACAGCGTACATATAATAACATTATTGCGTTAAAGAAAAGTTGCCGCCTATTGTGACGGTTAAGTAATTGTATTATCACAGTAAACTTAGTAATAATCAATTTGAACTCTTTAACTAGTGTACCACGAAGAAGTATTGATAGTATACTTATCACGCTATTTATAAGAAGAATACATCCAGAGACCGATGAAGTAAAAGAAAATGTTTTTCATATAAAACAATGACGTTATGTACTGATTATTTCCATGTGGTTCGTATACGTGAATCTGTAAATATAAATTAAACCGGTATCTTTAGCAACATCCTTGAATGAGAACCAGGATGATCAAAGTTCAAGTGTGTCGTATGGCATGAAACTTAATCTAGTTCCTTAATATCAGATTAGAATTGCTTTATGCAATCAAGAAAGAATTATATAAAACTGACAGTCATTACGCCATAATTTGATTTATAATGAATAACATCTGAGTAAAAGAAATTTTCGCTTGATACATACTTCAAGAGAAGGGGGGCAAAATCGTTTGAGAAAATGATTAAGAGTAGGAGATTCCTTCCAGTCTGTCACGGACGGTTGTTCGGTTTATACGAAAAGAATTCTGTATCCACGATGGTGAAGACCCAGAAATATGTACTGAGTAAACAATTTGAAGGGGAACCTAAGCGTTCAGACTTGACCATCGTTGAAGAAGAATTACCGCCGCTAAAAGATGGAGGTATGTTGCAATTATATTTATATATTTTGTTTGATTTGTATTTCATGTAGATTTATATATTATATTTTAGAGTATTTGGTTGAAGCAGAATACCTATCGGTAGATCCTTATATGAGGGCCTACGCACCTAAGTTACCACTTGGAATTACAATGATTGGCTCTCAAGTAGCTAAGATTATCGAATCTAAGAATCCTAATTTCCCTGTTACTCGTCATGTTGTGGGTAACCTGGGTTGGAGAAAACATACCATAATTAGTGAAAAACGTGATAAATCCACCACGGAGGTTATCCCACCGTATTTATTGCCTGATGTTGGAGATTTACCTTTGTCTCTTGGTCTAGGAGTATTAGGAATGCCAGGGTAATCATACGTAAATTAGGCAGTAAAAAGTTTGATAGATTTAAAAGGAATTATGTTAACGTCTAAATATTTATAGGAACACAGCTTACTTTGGATTTCTTGAAATTTGTCAACCAAAGAAAGGTGAGACTGCTGTCATTAGCGGTGCAGCTGGAGCTGTTGGATCTCATGTAGGTCAAATAGCTAAAATTTATGGTTTGAACGTTATTGGAATTGCTGGCACTGCTTCTAAGTGCAAATGGTTAAAAGAAGAACTGGGTTTTGATCATGCAATAAATTATAAGACACAGGATATCAATGTTGCTCTGAAGGAAGTAGCACCAAATGGAGTCGATTGCTACTTTGATAATGTATTATCACATTTTTATATCTTAATAAATAGTTATTATCTTTTTCATTGATTTGCATCCATATGTTATGCAACAGGTAGGAGGAGATCTATCGAGCATAGTGTTAAACCACATGAATCTATTTGGAAGAATTTCTGTCTGTGGAAGCATTTCATCCTACAATGCTGATCCAAATGCTCTGCCAAAATCTCCTGTTATTCAGCCAGCTTTAGTTTTTAATCAGTTGAAAATGGAAGGCTTCGTTGTACATAGATGGAAGAATAATTGGTTTGAAGGAATTGAGAAGAATCTTGAATGGATCCGTCAAGGAAAACTTAAATACCATGAAACTGTTACTGATGGATTTGAAAATATGTTTGATGCATTTGTAGGGATGTTAAATGGCCAAAATATTGGAAAGGCTATTGTTAAAGCATAAAAGTGCTGTACAAAATATATCCTACATGAAGGAAAAACTACAGAATATGACTCCTTTTTGCAGTTAACTGTAAATTGTTTAGTTTCTTTCACATGAAATTCTTCAAGAAGGAGTCGTATTCTGCAGCTTTACCATAATAAAAATAATAATATAAGAATTAACTACTTTGCTGTTGTACATACTTATGGTAGTTCAATAGTATCTACCCCGAGGATACTGAGGGTAACGCTCAAGAAGGTTAATAAACGCTTTAAAGTATTTCATAACCCATAAACATTTGTACAGAATATAACAAAACCAATACAATAAAAAGAAACAAATAGAGAACTTTATGCAGTGAGACTTTTATCTTCTTTTTTCTTTTGTAAATGATCGGACAAGTTAAAACTACGATGCAAATGAACACTTCTTCTTTTACATGCTCTGTCTCCCTCGTGATCGAGCATATAATATCCTGCGTATTTCACGACAAGAATGCTGCAACGACGTTATACCACTGTAATCTGCGAACAAAATTTAAAAAAAACGACTCGATCAAAATATTAATATTTCCGGAATGGTTTGAATTCATTTGAAAAAGAATTCTTCAAATCACGTGCCTAATATCCTGTAAACTTAACAACGTGTAAGAAAGCGCCACCTTGAATCAATCACGATAAATAATTTGTAAAATGGTAGTCGGTTTTGGGGCATAAGGTGACGTGTCCGTATTTTTCTTAAATTTGGCCAATTATCTCGCAATATGAACGCGTTTAAACGTGACAAGAAAGAAGAGGAAGACGGTAATTATAACTTATGATCATTCAAAGCATTAAACTCTTAAAGAGTATATTAATAATCGAACACCAAGAGAATGTCAGCATGCGACCTGTTTGACAGATCCTCAAGTATTTGTTAGTTTATCTTTAAAGTCAAGTATTAATTTATGAAACAATATGAATCTCCCTGTTCTAGAATACATAAGCTATATTGATTTTATATTAACGTAGCTCTGTTTCTTAGACTTCATCCTGCAATTTGATAAGGGCAACTGCATTGCACTTACAAGAAATCAAAAGCTGCATCCTATTCGTGTTTTTTACAATTTAAAGTAGTATTTTAGGAAAATTCATACTTTGCATCAATAGCATTTTCGTATATGTTTGTTAAGGAGGAGGCAATCCATTTCAAAATATGGAGAAGACTACAGTTCTACAGGAGGCACGTACATTTAATGACACTCCAGTCAATCCAAGAAAGTGTGCTCATATTTTAACTAAAATCTTATACCTGATAAATCAAGGAGAGCAATTGGGAACAACAGAAGCTACAGAAGCATTCTTTGCTATGACAAAGTTATTTCAGTCACGGGATGTTGTCTTGAGACGATTGGTCTACTTAGGAATTAAAGAGTTAAGTTCAGTAGCAGAAGATGTGATTATAGTTACATCAAGTCTGACGAAGGATATGACTGGAAAGGAGGACTTATACAGAGCTGCTGCCATTCGTGCTCTTTGTACAATTACTGATGGTGGCATGTTGGCAGCCATTGAGCGATATATGAAACAGGCAATCGTAGACAAATCTCCAGCAGTATCCAGTGCTGCCTTAGTTTCCGCACTGCACTTGACGAGGGTTTCTGGAGATGTTGCCAGGAGATGGGCTAATGAAGCACAAGAAGCATTAAATTCGGATAACGTAATGGTCCAGTACCATGCGTTGGGTGTGTTATATCAGGCTCGTAAGTCTGATAAGCATGCTGTGACCAAACTGGTCTCTAAGCTGACTAGAACTAGTTTAAAGAGTCCTTATGCCGCATGCATGTTGATAAGGATGGCTTGCAAATTACTAGACGAGGAGGAAGGAGCTGAAAAGCTTTATGAATTCGTCGAATCATGTCTGCGCCACAAATCAGAAATGGTCGTTTACGAAGCCGCGCATGCTCTAGTCAATCTAGGTAGAAGTGGAAGCAGAGAACTTGCATCCCCAATCAGCGTACTGCAATTATTCTGTGGTTCTCCAAAGCCAGCCTTAAGATTTGCAGCTGTACGAACACTGAATAAGATGGCTATGTCTCATCCAGCTGCTGTAACAGCCTGTAATCTCGATTTAGAGAACTTAATAACAGATTCCAACAGGTCAATTGCTACTCTGGCGATCACAACACTCCTTAAGACTGGTGCAGAAAGTTCAGTAGACCGTCTTATGAAACAGATAGCGACATTTGTCTCTGAAATCTCAGACGAGTTCAAAGTGGTTGTTGTGCAAGCTATAAGAGCTCTGTGTCAAAAGTTTCCTCGGAAACATGCCGTCCTTATGAATTTCCTGTCAGCAATGCTCCGCGACGAAGGTGGACTGGAATACAAGGCAGCTATCGCTGACACTATAATAGCTGTGATGGAGGGTAATACGGAAGCTAAAGAAGCTGGTTTGGCTCATCTCTGTGAATTCATCGAGGATTGTGAGCACACATCCCTGGCAGTTCGTATACTTCATCTTTTAGGACAGGAAGGTCCAACCTCAAAGCAACCTTCACGCTACATCCGTTTTATTTACAATCGTGTCATTCTGGAGAGTGCGAGTGTCAGAGCAGCTGCAGTGACAGCACTGGCTCACTTTGCAGCTGCCTGTCCTCCTTTACTTCCAAATGTCCTGGTACTCTTGTCTCGCTGCCAGTTAGACTCTGATGATGAGGTTAGGGATCGTGCTGCATACTACTGTGCTATTCTTCAACAACAGAATGATCCTACGCTCCTACCTCTCATACAGCCGCCTCTTTTATCCATTCCAAGTCTTGAAGGAGCTTTGCGAAATTACATAAGAAGCTCTATGGATCAGCCGTTTGACATCTCACAGGTAGTTTGCTATTATCACCTATTTAAAAGTCATTATTATTGTATTACCATTAATTATAATATTTTGGAATTTTCTACAGATACCGCCAGCTCAAATGGTGGAAGAACCTACGCAGACAGAAATACTTTCTAATATCAAGCAGCAACCTCGTTTAACAAGAGAGGAAAGTTTCATGGAGAAACTCTCACAGATTCCACAGTTGGCTACAGTCATTCGGGACTGTCCACTGTTCAAATCTTCCGCAGTCTGTGAATTAACTGAATCTGAGACAGAATATAATGTGAAATGCGTCAAACACTCGTTTGCCAATCATCTCATTCTTCAGTTCGACTGTTTGAACACCCTTACCGACCAACTACTAGAGGATGTTAGAGTGACAGTCGAACCACCAGAAGGGTAAGTTTTTTTTTTACATGAAATACATTATACGTTAACCTATAGAATATATTTTTTGGTATAGTTATACACTCATTGGCGAAATACCCTGCCCTCGTTTGGCATATAACGAACCTGGAACAACTTATATTGTATTGGAGTATCCTAAGGATATTCAAGCAAGTGTTGCCACGATTCCAACTACCCTTAGATTCACAGCGCGTGATTGTGATCCAGCTACTGGTATTCCTGATGCTGAACAAGGATACGATGATGAGTATATGGTAAGTACTGCTGCAGCGTTACCTTAGTGGTATAATTTTTGGAACATTTATTAAGTCTATTTTATGTAGTTGGAGGATTTGGAAGTGACTCTTGCTGATCAAATGAGAGGCTCCGCTGGTAGAGGTTTGGACTTCAGTGCTGCTTGGGATGCTGCAGCAGCACGAGGTTTCTCTGAGCTTGAGGAGACCTTTGCCTTAGGACTATCTGTCACTACCTTAGAAGCAGCTGTACGAAGTCTTATCGGTTTCCTAGGACTTGGAGCAGCAGAACTTAGCGATCGTGTACCATCTGGTACCGTTGGACACACTCTTCTATTGGGCGGTGTTTTCAGAGGGGGAAAGCAAGTACTCGCTCGAGCGAGGTTAGCCTTAGCGGACGAGCAGGTTACAATGCAATTATCTGTTCGATCCCCGGATCCTGATGTTGCTGAACTTATCACTTCCTCCGTCGGCTAAAAGGACCTATGTTAAATTCAGTATTGTTTCTCTAAGGAAGGATTCAACAACATGGTCTGAACTGCACACTCCAAGTAAAATGTACTGGGATACCTATGAAAACATCATTCATAGGCCATTTACAGAGCTATATTAGGTACTAATCGAACTATTAATAAAGATGTATTGATTAAAAGAAGGGGATCTTAACAATCCCTTGTCTTTTGGACTCTAATCCATCCATGAGATTTTTAGCAACTACCGGTATCCCCTGGAGCTACGTTGATTCTACCTACCGAGCAATCTAATTTGAAAACTAATTAGTTTCACTTTTGCCGATTGATTACCGTATTACAAGCTGCTAAAAACCATATCTATATATAGGTATAATGAAATATTTTGTTCGTTACTGACATGTGCGGATCTTTCATTGATCTTATTTCAGCGTTCTGGATCGTAATAGAAACCTCAGATCTCTTATTAGAAATGATAAATTATTTAGAAGGATCGGAGGTTATTCCATTTTCAAAATAACCTTATGTCGTAGCATTGGCGTCAGATGGACAGTGATAGTTTTCGATTAATCGACATTTTTTTTGCACCGAGTGTGAGGTGTAGATCTCTTCAGTGCAAGCTTTACACTGCGCGAGTGTCACGGGGTGTACTCAGTAGGTAAGTTGAATCGTTGTTCAGTGTACACTGAAAATTTAAATCAAACATAAGAAATTTCATATGAGCCTACTGATTCCTTCAATCGAATACGCATGGAGTTAAACTATACACCCGGTCCAATCAATTAAGTCAATCGAAAACTATTAAATTTGTTGGTATAATTTTAGTGTTGCGTCTGGTTGGGTCTTCAATCTCCCCTGTAGGTGGTCTGTACTATTTCTCTACGGCAGTTTCGCACGTTGTTTGATATTCTCTTAAAAATGGCTGCCGTATTGGATGAAGTCGGCAAATCTGCTGTGAAATTGGTGGACGAGGAAAAAAATGAACTAGTCCAAGAGAAGGACGAAGCTGTTGCATCCGAAGCTTCGAAGAAGAAGAAGAAGAAAAAGAAGAAGAAAGCTGGTGCGGTGTAGTGTATTTTCTGGGGTGTTTCCTTTGGGTTTCCAACCGCTCACAGACAGCGTGTTTTCGAATTGCTATATATGAATTTAATTGGGAAGTCCACAATTGAAGAAGGTTGTGGGTTCACTGACAGATCAAATTCATTTGGAAGCTGAGATAGTTTAATTTTGAGTTATGATAAAATTAAAAAAATTTTTTGTGGGATCTGTTATAGGTTATTGTTGCAATTTCCCATTCCATATTCGTAACAAAGGTCGATGAACGACCAAGTTTTATGCAAACATTGATTAGACCAGTGCAATGCTTAATGTCGACTTATTCGCTTTTCTAGGTTGCTTAACCAAGTTAGAAAGCTAAATAATCTCAAATAATACTATTGACTAAATGGCCTATGTAGGATGGAATGTACGAAGTAATTGTTGGACTGAGAGTTTGTATAGATATTTCATTCGAATTGGTTATTGTAGGTGCTGGAGAAGCTAGTGCAGATGTTCCAGAAGGAGAAGATCCTAAAGATGAAAATGAAGCAGCTGAAGGTATTATTGAAATATATATCATTCAGTTTTCTTTTAACAATGATAAAAGTTTCTAAATAAGAATAGCTTGTTTTATATATAAAAAAAATGATGATTAAACTGCAGAATACAACTCTTTCGTGAAGTTAGTTGTGGATTGTTTAGTTTTTTACATGTCCTTCAACCAGGAGCCGTATGCAGATTTATCAAAGTGATATTTATTTTGTGTAAATTCTATTTAAAGGTCCTTCTGAAGCTACTGAAAATGGAGGAGAACCTGAAGAGGCTAAGAAAAAGAAAAAGAAGCGTAAACCACGTGGAAAAGGTGCTGGGATCAAACAGCAGACAAATCCCCCATCGATTCCAGTCTCCGACTTATTCCCAGATGGGAATTATCCTGAAGGACAGATAATGGATCATCCTTCCACAGGTCGAGTAGATGATAGAACAGCCAAAGATCGTTTTACCAGCGAGGAAGCTCGTGCCCTGGACAGGATGCACAATGATATTTATAACGAAGCAAGACAAGCAGCTGAAGCTCATCGTCAGACAAGACAGCATATTAAGAACTGGGTAAAGCCAGGCATGACCATGATTGAAATCTGTAATGAACTGGAGGACACTGCTCGTAAACTCATTGGCGAGGATGGACTTAAGGCTGGACTGGCTTTCCCAACAGGATGTTCTAGAAATCATTGCGCTGCTCATTACACTCCTAACGCAGGCGACACAACAGTTTTACAGTACGACGACGTAACCAAAATTGACTTTGGTACCCATATTAATGGTCGTATCATAGATTGCGCATTCACCTTGGCATTTAATCCAAAGTATGATAAGTTAATTGAAGCTGTACGAGATGCCACAAATACTGGCATTAAAGCTGCAGGAATTGATGTTCCACTATGTGAAATCGGTGCGGCCATTCAGGAGGTCATGGAATCCTATGAAGTTGAGTTAAATGGAAAAACTTATCAGGTATATTAATGACAAAAGATCTATTAGCAAACAGCAATTAATTTTAATTGGAATTTTATGATTTTTGTTTTTTATAATTTTTTAGGTGAAATCCATAAGAAATTTAAATGGGCACTCAATCGCACCGTATCGCATTCATGCCGGGAAGACAGTGCCAATCGTGAAAGGTGGTGAAGCCACAAGAATGGAGGAAAATGAATTTTACGCTATCGAGACTTTCGGCTCTACAGGGAAGGGAGTCGTACACGATGACCTGGACTGTTCTCATTATATGAAAAGCTTTGATGCTGGATTTGTCCCCCTACGACTTCAAAGTAGCAAGTCCCTTCTGAACACGATCAACAAACACTTCAGTAAGTATAGTCCCATAAACATCGATTCGTTAGAAAGTGTGAAACACATGGGATGATACATGGCGTTGAAAGACAAGGGATAAATAATATCTCAAAGAATGTATCTACTAAGGAGAAGAAAAATGGTTATTACTTTTTTACTTCCCTAGGTACTTTGGCGTTTTGCAAACGTTGGCTAGACCGTGTGGGTTGTACGAAATACCAGATGGCATTGAAGGATCTCTGCGATAAGGGGGCAGTGGAGCCTTATCCACCTCTGGTTGACATCAAAGGATGCTACACCGCCCAATTCGAGCATACCATTGTCTTACGTCCAACTTGCAAGGAAGTGATTTCCCGTGGTGATGATTATTAAATACCTGCCCAAATATAACAGATCATTTGATTGCAAAGCAACTTTACTGTCATGGCGATTGGGCATTTCGCTATATATCCAAAGGCATATGGCATGAGGGACGAATCTTATAATAAATTGCGTATTACCGTTTAACTATTATGTCCAGTGTCATTGTTCATCCATGATGATTAAGGAATGAGTTTCAGTACTGTTCGGAGCTCAGTATATTAATGCCAGCATTTAAAAACAATCGCTCTGGCATTGAAGTTGAACCACAGGACGACCCATCTTTGAACCTTTCGGAAAAGTGTTTCTTTTTAAATATATTTCTGCAAATACCTTTTGATTTTTATTCAACCTTTGTGGCTTTTATTTTTAAATTCCCACGCCAATGATTTATTGACAATCATACGTCGGAGTATGTCCAACATGTATGTTACATTGCTGGGGTTTTATTGTACAGCCAATAAGAAGAAGGGCGTAGCCACCGTACAGACATTGATAAGAATTTCATAAGATCTTTATTTTTATTCTATATGTAGCTTTTTTAAAGCTTTCCAACTGCAGTAATTTACGAATCCACTAATTACAGGGTTAGGGTGCATTAACATTAGATATTTAAAGCTAGCATATTATTAAATCAATATAGTACAAACATGATTCTGACAATGGAAGAGAGTTCACGTAATAACGAAGGCGGACATTTTCATTTCTAGAACTGTTAATCTCAATGACAAATATTTAGGTACATTTGACGTGGTCCCGGATTCCACAAATATATTTAAATAGGGCACTGACGATTGCGTGATTGTGAATTCTTATTAAAAAAAAAGCTCCAACGCGCTATGTGTCACTCGTTACGTTTGCCTAATCACAGGCACACGGCTAATCATTAACTGGACAAAATAGCAATCGATGAAAGAGAGAGAAATACATTTTGAGTTCAATCCAACGAAATGGCCGACACGAATATCCTAATCTATTGATAGAAATCTGGAATCACTAAGCACTGAAAATTACACCGAACGATGATAGCAAAACGTCGACAAGGAGAAAAAATAAAACTTAAATGACTCAAATTCTTCATCGATTTCCTCCAGAGAGAAAGGTTGTGCCTTAATAATAATTACGCAGGTCCGTAGTCTTATATTTATATACACAGAGTCCTGGATGATTAAAAGTAAAAACACATGAGAACGTGAAAGCATCAATAAAAAAATCATCGACGACCTCGCGATTGGATAGTTACTGTTCTTTCTCCCTTATCATCATCGTCATCATCATTCAGATACAAGGATATAAAACTTTCTCTGTCAAGGCTTTTATCCTTTATTGAGAATCGACGCGAGTCCTTAATTTCGCTCTGGCTGTAACCAGAGGATTTGGCGGTTCCGTATGCTGCGATTCTTCCTGTCAAATATGATGAACCATTGAACGTCATTAAATACAATATTTACACTAATGAAAGAAAACAATTAATTACCGTTAGCTGGATATGCTTTGCTCTTTGCTCTATCGCTCTCTGTAATGCCGTTCTTGGATCGTTCTTATAATACTCTTCCCGGTGTCTCTCAGCCTCCTTCCTCGAGGCCGCCTCCCGTTGCCTGTCCAGGGCGCGCTGCAGTTCGCTCTTTTGATTCAGCACGTTCTTTCCCCTATAAAAGAAGACACAGTGACGGGTACAGATTAACACTATACTCCAAGACTTTCACACAATAACAAAAAATAGACCCAGACAATACTCAATAAACACAAGTAACTCACACTTTCTGATTGAAGAGTAATTCCCTGTGGAGATCCTTGTGCTTCCCAGATGCCATATAAGGATTGTATGGTTTTCTAGGTAGTATCAAACCATCTGGCCCCATGTGAGGAGCTGGTGGCGGTGGTGGCGGACCTCCCAGAACAGGGGCCATCTCCTTTCCTAAGCATAAAAACAACAAAAAAACATAATTAAAGTTATGAACAATATTTACAGCAAAGCCATTAACGATAAACGCAAATCCAATATCACCACCAACAGATAGCATCTGTTTCAAGACTCTCTCTCACCCTCTAGAAATGCGACCATCGCCCTGACGGAGCTTTCCTCCTCGCACATAGCCACATAATAAACTAACCGTGCCAGACCAGCAGCATGCCAGAGCAACGGTATCAAAGAAGTTCCAAGCTATATATTTCTGCATAGGGCTTCCTGTGACTAATCAGATCAATTTCACGTGTACATCGTACTAACTCGTGCATGGATATACATACATATGTATCCCAAGGTGACGAAGTAAATACAGTTAAGGACTAAGACGACAATGGGTCACGTGTCCTAGAGACAAAGCGAAAGCTCGTTAACTTCCGATTACACGTCAAAGCGTGAAACACCAGCGAATCGAAAGATCATTGAGAATCGTCTCGTCTAGATGGGTACAAGCAAGTTCCATTAGAAAGGAAACGGTCGGCGATGCTAATACATAGACTTTCTTGCCGATTCGATACAGTCGTAAACTGGTGCTTCTTGTACCATGAATTTTTCCTAGTAAATTAGTTTCATGGGACGAGGGACCAATTATTAATTTATATATATACATATAGTTATACGATCAAAGAGAATTTCGTCTTATTTCTCATTGGCGCGATTCGAAATTTCTTCGCTTTCTCATCGTACTTGGAGATAAACCGACGCCGGTTGTGTAGTCGTTACGAAACTTTCCGTGTGAATGCACCTTTATTCGTGGGATGGATTTGTTAATATGACGAGGGATATAATATATATACGTATACAGAACCATGTACAATAATGTATAATGCCGTATATAAACCAAGTGAGAGTAAATAGAGACGCGCTTCGGTGGAATTCAACAAATTGTCACGCGCCACCTGGACAAATTGGATGTTAGGGATATAAGAAAGTGCAGAGGGAGATAGAGAGAACCACGTGCTCGAAAAATTACTCGTCGTGACGCTTCACGCAGTGAGAAAGAGAGAGAGCGAGAAAATTAATGAAAAAAAAAATATACTATAAACCAATGGGCAAATGACGTAGTGACAGACCTGAAAAGATATTTGTAATTATTCGTCACTCCGTGTCATTAATCATAAATACCATATGAACAAATTGAAACGTGCAATCTGACTTGGCTGTAGATAAGGTCTGTTTACGCGTATCATCACGAAAGTAAAATTCTTAACGGATACTGTACACTGCTGTCATTAAATAACTGTCGAAGAATAATAATTCTTTCGTTGTACTTTTGTCTTTTTCACCTAAAGAAATATTAAGCGACACATTTGAGAGTCGATGAGGATATATTTTGTTACTTTAGAAGGCGTTATACATGTATATCGGTACATATACATATATAACGTCCTTATACCACTTACACCGGATATCCTTTGTGAGAACCGGGAGAATTTCGTAATTGTGATAATACTTCGGCCAAGTCATTGTAATTATTAATCTCAAGGTCGGTTATGGCGAGGAATCTATTTTACTGTAGAAGTGAGAAAGAATGAGAGAAAAGATGTGAGAAGGAGACCTTGGAATTATAACCATAACGTAGTTATCCATTATTGAGAAAAGGTATAGTGTTTTGTGTGTGTGTGTGTGTGTGTGTGTGTGTGTGTGTGTGTGTGTGTGTATAGCTTCGTCATTTTTTCTCAACGTAATTACCTGATGGCCTCCTGAGTGAGAAGCTAACCTAACTTTCCTATCGTATAACTGCAAAGTATAATGGATCGGACTCAGATGATTTGGTTTTACGAGCTGAAAGTGAAATTTACAGTGGTAAGTACAGATCGAGCAGTAAGTCATCCGTTGGTATATTAATTAAAGCGATTCACGTATAGTTTGTTATCGCTGGAACTTCTTTGTCTTCCAATTTGAATCGTTAATGGCGTCTATTTTGAATTACAAAAATCTTTCTATAGATAGGTCTGTCTTGAACATTATTGCGTCTTAACTGACGTGGGAACGAACTACGCAACTCGCCCGCGGAAAGAGAGTCCCTTTTGCTCTTGGAATTTAATTGGATAAATTAAGACAGTCCTGCCGCGTACAACGAGGGAATGATTATCATTATACTGTTGTAATAAAATGCATTCGAGGAATGACTCACCGTTTGTCAAACCGTTGCAGCTGTCCGAGTCGTTCTTCACGCCGTTAGTGACCACCTGTAAACAAAATATAATGTATGTATTAAGGATATTAGAATAAATTTTTTAAAAGCTAGTTGATAGATAGGAATTAATGTAATTAAGACGGATTCGATTTAATCTTACAAATCTGAGAATTCAGAATAACAACGGTACAGGCTAATCTGGATTGAATTTTACAAAATTATTTTATCTGACACTGAACGAGCCTAGTACTGTTATACACGAGCTGATCTTGAATAAGACAAGGAGTAAACAAGGATCCTAAGCAAAGCAATTTTGCTGTTATTCCCACACGCATTACAACAAGTGTCCTAAATTTTGCATGACTCGTATAGACGTGCCAGGCATTCACGAGTTTTCGACTAGTTATTCTGTACACAGAGCTCCATGGTAAAGTCAAGCTTTTTATTTCCTACACTTTCTTAGTCACCGTGCGTTTTTTATTTCTCTTTATAATGTCAACGTCAAACACGATTACCTAAACGTTCACTATGTTTGTCGCTGTACTATTTGGCTACTGTCGAGAGACATAAGAAATGAAAGTTTGTGATGAATTATACTATCTCGCTCTCTCTCTCTCTCTCACTCGCTCGCTCTAGTCACTTATAATTTCACTGGGACCACACTGGAAGTTCATAAAAATAATCAAGAACTTTATAACACAGTCACGATAGCATGAAGATCTTCTGAAATCGATAGGATCAAACAGGATTGAACAAGCAGAGCATCCATAACAGACGTTAACGGCTGCTCCTGCAGTTCTGCACTCAGTAACTTTACCTCGTTCATCGTAGGAAGTCGCTGCTGTTCGATTTCCATATTTAGCCAATCGATTCTTATATATAATTTTCTACACTTAGATTATTCGTGAGTATTTAATACCCAGCTCAATACTCCATACTGTACAGCCAATGTGTTTATACACGTTAAAACGATACTAGGAAATAACGCACCGCTGTATGACAACTGAGAATGGGACTCATATGCATAATACAACATCGCCTGGAGGCCCGGAAGGAAGTGGAAAGTACCAATATTTTTTAATTTATGGGGACTATCGCGTGTGTAGATTCGTTGATATCACCATGGCTTACACGTACGTTGATATACGGACATTTGAAGTCGAGGAATTCGATAAAAAAAAAGTAATTAGATACCATACAGAGTTGACGTAAGAAACGAGATAACTCAATTTGAAGAAGATAACTAAAGAAAGAACGAATTCTCTGGATACCTGTTGTATGATATTCCAATAATATTGAACGCAGCACGAAATTCACGATACACAATAATATCTATCAAAGTCACAAATAAATGATCTTCCAATTCCGACAAATGACCGTTAGAATATTTTTAAATGATTCGATATGTACTCCTACGCGCATGCGCACTCAGTGTCACTTCACTTATACATGTATTTTCTGTTTTGGGCTTCCTTCAAAGCTAAGAACGAACGTTCTACACCTTTAGTAATGACTATGAGTTATTTTATGACACCTTCGTTCTACCAGGAAGACGCTCCTGACTGAGCAATAGCACAAGCATCAGTGACAGACATTCGACACGACAAGTTACTCATCGGCTATGTGACCTATGTTCTATGTAACGGGTCCCGTCTCTTACATTCTTCGCGCGACTCTTTTTCTACATACACAGTAGCGTACATTGACGTATGTACGTACGGCCGAGTTAACGCAGAGAATTATATGTATATGTAGCAGAAGACAACGTGTGGCAACGAGTAATGGACGTACAACCGCAGCTGTGTCACATCCTAGTTTCTGGAATCTCTCGCTTTAACACTTTAACAGGACGATGGAAGGTCGTTTTCAGGAGATAAACAAAGTGTGTATCGTGTAGCTGCAGCTCCCACGAGAGCAGTCGAGCTACTGATGTGAAGTTACTGAAGAGACTCATCAAGAAAATGTGCTCTTTGAAAACCACGAGGACTTTCACTGCTGTTCATAATCTGACTATCTGACTCAATCGGTCGGTATACCGACTGGGGGAGCATTGCCGATGGTATACAGTAGCGTTCACAAT
This sequence comes from Calameuta pygmaea, assembly GCA_031762395.1. Lineage (NCBI taxonomy): Eukaryota > Metazoa > Arthropoda > Insecta > Hymenoptera > Cephidae > Calameuta > Calameuta pygmaea. The sequence continues at coordinate 435,109 of JASANN010000125.1, read as the reverse complement.
GACGAGTTCACTTTTTTATTGAAATTCCTTGAAGTACTGTTTAGTTCGCTATTGCGTTGCATATCTGTCGTTTCATTTTGACAGTTGGGGTGAAACAGTTATTGACCTTTGCGGTTGGCCAGCATGTCGTTTAACGGATTTTCTAACCCTCGACCGGTTTGACTTGTACTCAGGGTATGGATATAAATAGTTTTTTTCTTTATTGTAGGTAGAATTTCTGACTAACGTTGTGGGAACTCCTTAAGGTCCTACACTCGGTAGCTTTCCCCATGACAAACAACTTCTCCCAGCCACTGTCTATTGTTGTCTATTGGTTTGTAAATCTCGCTAGGTGTGAACGGATGGTGCTGTATTTGTCCTAGTAAACACTTGCTATACGAGTCACGTGCGTTTTAGTGCAACTGTAAATAAAAATTGGAATAGCATAAAGATACATATTGAACTAGCCTACCTACATATGTACGTGGTACAGCGAGAAATTCCTAAGGACAAAGTTAACGATTCGACTGTAGAGTCGAGTATGGTTATCCTGCGGAAAGTGAAACGTTACAGGATACTGTGCAATTATTATATATGTATAGTGACTAAAAAAAAAAATATAATAATAGATCCGTCTTATGTCTTGGTCCTGGAGGCACTGTATGAAACGCAACCTTTCATGCCTCACGTCTCGCTGATTTACGCAGTTTAAAAAAGCCGTCAACAACTATACCAATATACTATACTTTTTATTTTAGATTTCTTTGCTGTATACTTTGGATAAGAAAAAAAACTACATGCTTCCTGATTACCGACGTGGTAAACCTGAATCGCAGCTGCACAGTAAGAACTCGGTGAAATCTCGGCTCTTGTTTTTCGTTAAATATCAGTCTGACAATCAGCAACCGCCACAACTATTTCCACAAAGACACACTCTACGCGGTATAGTGTTAAAGTAGCATGTCACCGTAGGTATACACAGTATAGTATGACTAAAAACAATCTTGTGCTTGAATCAGATATGTAACTTCTTCATCCAACCATATGGCCAGACAGAAAGTGTATCAATCAATTATTCCCACGTCCATTCCATAATACAGTACGTAAGTAATAGACACAGAAACTATGAAAATTAATATAATTTTTATTCACAGTTGAATCCTAGATTTTGCATTACTTTGTACTAATTGTAAGTTAACAATTCTATCGGGGTTACGGGATCTAGTACCTCAACTAACCCGTTTGGGATTCAATCGGCGTATGAAGACCGGTAGGTCGTCTTTCTCATTCCCACAAAAACAACTAACATACCAAGAATGTTCCCACAACAAGTGCACAGATCAAGTCTGACGGACTGAAGTCAAAGAAAAGAAAGAAGATAAACTCCAAATAATTACCTCCATGAATAGATTGAACACAGATAACCGATTATTACGCAGAGACGTTATGCAAAGGAACCGATTTATCTGGCGACTGTTAACGCCTTTAAACACGATCAACTCTCATTAGACGATTGCCTGTAGCGCCAGTCAGGCCAACTGAACTCTGGTGGCGCACAGCACACAGGGCAGCTCGTTGTTTGAGCGTAACGCAAGAACCACAAATTCTACTCTTTGAGATAAGACTATCTTGTTTTAATTATTTCACGGACGAGAGACACTGACGTTTGTTAGAAAAGATCGTTAGAGTCAACGAGCATGGAGCTACTGAAGTTGATCTCTGCTACCATCAGAGACTACCCACGATGCCTGATGTAGAACTTTTTTGATCCATCGATTAATATGCAACGTAGGGGAAAGCTGTAACCGCTCGAGGGTCATCCATATCATTCTGAAATGGGGGATGTAGATAGATGCAAGAGGATGAGTTCATTGCCCGGCATAGCGAATATAAATAACGAATGGTATACGTATATCCTATATTGGATTTCCTTTCTGATCCACTGTACCATTTATAATCAGTAGAGGTTCAGTCGTGAGCATCTCGGTTATTTCATTGTTTGATTATTTTTTCTTCTCACTGGTCTAGCCCTTTGTTTGACTTTAGAGTGCACTTTGGTATTACCGGTATATGGGATATGTGAAATTATATTTATTCATTGAGGCGTTTGGCCTCGCTTATTACAAGCATGTAATACTTGTGTATACGTATATGCATGCGGGCTATATAATATGAGATCTGGATTTGAAACTCTAGTAAGAGGAAGCTGCTTCGCTGGCGATTCTCAATAATTAGGACACTTTAATGGAAATTAAAATTGTGTGATGCCGAGAATTCTTATTGTTTACATAGTGCTCGTATCGCATCCACATGGTTATCAGATAAATGAAGAATGCTGTACCTATAGAAATTGCACGTGCAAAGTGATTAATCGTTTGGCAATCGCACGGTGTTTACTACGCCTTATAATAAACATAGTGTGGCGGATTTTACATAGTGATAAAATTACGTAAAAGCGTGGAACCAGAAGAATTAGGTCGATTCTAGAAGCCATTTCGGAATTAGATAATAATCTTAATATCGATCAGCATGATTGATTGACTTAATGGATTTAAGCTTGATTTTTTATTAATGAGATTTTTCTCTCGTTATCTCACACTCCCAAGTAATTATATCTGTTTGAACAATCGCCAGATTATATTCGTGGATAAAGGAAAATCGATTCTCGTCAAAAGTCTGGCAAGGCAGACCCCTCTGTTCAGTGAAGTCTCACAATTGAAATTTTGTTATCTAAGAAACGTGACGGTAATACCAGTGAAACCGTGACAGTGAGGATTTCTGTTTAGAATTATCAGACTTTTCTGTCACTGAAGTTACCAGCAAACGAGCACGCATTGCAAAGTCATGAGATATTAAAAAAAAAATCATTAAACGTTGTTGGGAATTTTTTTTTATAAAAAGTGACAGAGACTTTTATGAAAGGTCGAACAATATTGTCGAATAATAATGGGTGAAGTAAAAAGTTTTGAGCGTTTTCCTCTAGATGGCTTTAGTGAGCCATATCTCACTAAGAGTTATGAATTTCTTTTTTTTTCTCTTTTAAATCCTTTCAGGATGACGTCTTGGCCAATCTGATGATTTTTTATCGGATCAAAGTTTACTTGGTGATTTTTTTTCTATTCATGTACTCCGGTATTCTAGTCTCATTGGTATCTATTCCGGATCGCCTGGACGAGTTTGACAAGTGGCTAAACTACTTAATTTCACTATTTCCAATTTGAGTCACGTGTCTTTTGGGTTGCGCACGCGATACAATGCGTTTCGTGTCACGGCAAAGACTGTCGGGTGAATTTAAAACATCCCGGACTAAGGGAAATGTTTAAAGTACAGGCGTAAACATCGAACTGGGTCTGGAAGACAAGCTGCACCGCACGACTATGCACCGTTCGAATCGTAATGCTTCATTCACACCGAATCACTACGTAACTTCGCTCCTTGATTTCAGGTATGAAAAAAACATATGTATACAGATGGAGATGATTAAAATTGAAGGATCTTCTCGCTTTAGAGGAATTCATAAAGCTCGATTTAGCGTACAAGAATATTCTAGGAGTTATTTCAGCTAGAAAAATATTTTTCTTACACGTATTAATTCAAAATGCTCGCAACAGTTTTACAACAAGGTTTTATAGCCACGTGCTAGTTTACAGAAATAAGAATAATAATAACCGTCTTGTTTGTTTCGTTTCAAAGATAAATTTTCCTTGGTATGAGTTCACTGTTGCTATTTTCGACATGGACTAAAAGATCAGATCCGACAAGCTAGCCTCTGCTACGTCCAACTGGACTCAGGTAGTTTATCCGTTATGAACGATGCTTAAGGTTTGAATTCCGCACAAAGGAAGAAGATTCAAGATGAGAGGAACCTGCTGCAGAGCGAGCCTGCATCCACACCTGAGCCTAATTCATCCTCAAGGTTTTCAAGGAGCATTCGGTGGAAGGTATTCCAGGAATCCGATGATGGATCTCTCCCGTCATCCGGGTTCTAATCACTAGGAAAGATAGAAAATGAGAGAGGAAAAATTTGTTTAGAAAAAAAATGGACCATAGGATGTATACGTAGGTCTAGTAACAGGGAGCAACGTCATCTTACTGATTAATGAATGACGATCCAAAAGTATCCAGACGATGACTGTCTCCTTGACTAGTCATCAAAATTTCCTCATCCTTTATCTGAATTACCTGCAGGTCTACTACGTGGGTCTACCTACAGTACATATACAATACATGTATATACGTACAGCCAATAAGTTTGCATTTACAATAACATTTACTTAAATGAAATTTTTTTTCTTCTAACGTTCCTAATCGTTTTTCAATGATTCAATCGACCTACCTCCCTCGGGATTCTGCTCGACGAAGGCACTTTTCCGAGGAACTCCTTCGAGACGATCTCACTGTTCTTCCTGACACAAGCGTTTTCACCAGAGAGTTCACTGCTCGCGTTATTCTCCCAGCTAGAACTGGTCGAGTCCTCCCTGCTGCTGGGACCAGTCGGTACTTCTGCCTGGCACGACGACTCGTCTCTTTTCAGCTGGTTCTGCTTCTTGAAGAAGTCCGGGTCGCTGAAGCACTTCTCCAGGCTTGAAGCCCTCTGTAGAGCGGTAGGAGAATTTGGCGTTGACTTGGAGCTCTCAAAATTCTCCTTCAAAAGATTCTCAGTGCTCCTGTCACGAATCCGTGGTGGATCCTGATCCCGATATGTTCTACGTTGACTCTTGGAGATGTCGTACATCGCGTCTCAAAGTATCCGCAGTAAAGAATCTTTGGATCCTGTAAGAATAATAATAAGAAGTGATAATTATTCATCGAGGATGTCAATTATATTAATCTTTTGTTTAATTACTTAATTGTTCATCCTACTGGACTATTTTTGTATATATCTAGTATATGTATATATGTATATGCATGGACGAGCGAACTCTGTAACAGTGAAATAATTATACGCTCGATAACTCTCTGGCGAAACACTTTCTTATTTTAATTCTACTGTCTAGTCACTTGTAGTTCCAAGGGAAATGTCATAGCTGAGAAAGTTTAATTAATGCTAAAGGATTACTTGACTGATTTATTATGCAGCACTTTTAATATGTCAGAAAAATAAAAAATACCGATGTTATAACGAATCCGGTATATCTGTCAAAATGGAATATACTTAATCGATTCATTAGCCGAAAGTGTTTATGCGGCTAAAAGTGCCATAGGATATCTTATGTGCGATCAATCGTCGTGCATTACATAAGCCGTAATTGATATTCAAATACGAAGAACCTACTTAATGCTTGAGTCGTAGCTGAATGAGATGTCATCACGTTTCCCAGCCCAATAGAATTTCTTGTGTGGTTACAATAAATAATTTGGCATTTTCCACGTAAGGACGTGTGGATAAGAATTAGAAATAAGATTAAATCACATTTAAATATTATCACCCATACGTAAATCAGTCACATTTAAAAGACAGAAATAGTCGTTGACACTACTTAATGATAACTACCAACAGATAATAGGTACACGGATTAATCAATTGATACATGGAAGATCATCCTTGTTAAGTAAATTCTCTGATAAAATCCATACTTGATGTCAAACACTAATGCACCATTAATGAAGTTGATTTTTATTGTAAGGCCACATTTACTGCTAACTCTGTACGATAACCTTATTTCGATCCTGCCAGCTCGTATGCGTACACAGCCAGTACTAGGGCTACTATCTCTGGGAGGGCAAAATGCCCCATGCGTCATGCACCAGGACATCTGTCGCCCTTTTGCCGCGTCCCTTCTCTCTTATTTCTTCTCTCTTTTTCTTTCACTTGCTTTCTTTATTTCTCTCTCCTTCTATCCATGACAGCCGCTTGGCCCTTTCCCATAAAAATCCAACAGCCCCCTTGTGTATATGTATTTATGTATACCAATGTATACTGTACTGGGCCTGGCACAGTGCAAGTGGCCCAGCTGGGCTTTTGCGTGGACGGCAGTAGACGGCATCACTAAGGATTGCTTAACGCTCATGCGTCAATCGATGTAAGAGGTTTGCCAGGGTAGCTAGCATAGGGCTAAATGCTTCATTCTTTTGCTTGTGAAAAATGGAAGATTATTTATAAATAAGGTTAGGAAATATCGTTTTTTAACCACTTGTGCTGGCAACGAATTGACAGATCTGCGTGACAAAACGGTACAAAAACAAAATTATATTGACGTGCGTGCCACGTCTTTTCAGCGCAAGTGGTTAAATATTTTTTTTTTTTACTTATTTATGTAATATTAAACTAGTTGATGTTGCAGGATTCTCTTCTTTTCTAGGTGATCAATATGTTGGATTGTGTGATTGATGAGTTAATATGTATTTGCAAATAAATTATTGTTTTGAAAAGATTATATTTTGGAATAATTGTTTCATCTCGGAATTTCCGAAAAAACGGAAGTCTTTGCGGATCATTAGAAATGGAGCATCCTGTATATTTTCATACAATTGAAGTTTTTATAAAAAGAATTTCTATTACCTTTCGATACTTTTAATGGCATTTTGTTCAAGGTGTAGAATTACTATTATATTGTCTGGAAAGTGGATTAATGGTTTCCGTGAAATATATGTTTAATTTTTGCTAGTAATTATAGTTATAATATAATCTTTATGGTTTACAAATTGATTTCAGGAAGATATGTTAAAGTGGTATGCTGGCGCCATCGTTCGGTAAAAAATTTCTTCCGCGAGAAGTAAGCCGTTCTCCAATATCTCGAATAACCGGATCTCGCGCATTGAGACTTGATAATCTGTCATCTTCAGGTCATAGTATCTCGGGTCCTTTTATCCTCTAACCCCTCTTATTATCAAGGTTCAAAAGAAATTTTTAAAGGCAGGATGCAGGCTAACCTTTGGAGTTTGATGACCACATCCATGAGAGTAAGTTAAATGATAATTCAGATATTCTAGATGATTATCATTAAATTCAGTGATTATGCCATATGATATTGGCCAAATTGTGGGTCTCCTTCTAAGGCCGTTGAAGGGCAACCGAATTTTTCGTTGATATCACGTAAAAGTTACAGAAAGTATCACTTTTTTTTGATAAATTATTCATGCTGATATTTATATTCTACTTTATTTGATGTAACAGTTGCTATCATTGTACCAGTATCGTGAAAAAGACTAAAGTAAATTTTGAGAATAATCGTCCATACATGTTATGTCACTTGCTAAATTTGAGTTCTGGCATTAGACGGTTTCTAATGGATTGTTATATACTATATTAAATTTTTTATTGATGGTGGTACATTATATTTAAATAGAGAGAGAGAGAGAGAATTGAGACATATAATTTAATTGATATTTTATTTTGTTTCATTATTTATTGTACTTTACAATTTTTTGGCAGCCGGTATGCATCAAACGAGTTGTCAGTCCTGTACTCTCTGCTGCTCAGCAGCGGAGATATGCCAGCACTATAGATGCAGATTTGGTCGTCATTGGTTCAGGTCCTGGAGGCTATGTCGCTGCCATAAAAGCTGCACAGTTAGGAATGAAAACTGTTTGTGTTGAAAAGGCTCCAACACTGGGTGGAACCTGCTTAAATGTTGGATGCATTCCATCAAAGTCGTTATTGAATAATTCACATTATTATCATATGGCTCACAGTGGAGATTTAAAAAACCGTGGAATCATAGGTATGCAGAATCATTGAAGACGCATAAAATAATTCATATATAAAAATAATATTTTACAAAAATCCATGCAGTTAATTGAAAGTTATACAATAACGATTTTTTTTTTCATTGTTTTAGTTCAAAATGTTGAACTGGATTTGAACAAACTTCTCGAACAGAAATCCAATGTTGTGAAGGCCTTGACAAGTGGAATTGCTGGTCTTTTCAAGAAAAATAAAGTCGAATGGGTTAAAGGGCATGGCAAGATCATAAGCAAGAACCAAGTGAGCACCGTGACACCCAATGGTTCCGTGGAGACGACAATCAACACTAAAAACATTATAATCGCAACAGGCAGCGAAATAACGCCATTCCCAGGAATCGAAGTAGATGAGAAACAGATAGTGTCTTCAACCGGAGCTCTTTCGCTGAATCCTGTTCCAAAGAGGCTCATTGTTATTGGTGCTGGTGTTATCGGTCTGGAATTGGGCTCAGTATGGCAAAGGTAATGTTCCTCCCACAAGAAAATTAAAATTCCAAGAAAGAACTGCAAGGATAATCCAAACATTTGCTAAGGTTGGGCTCGGAAGTAACAGCGATTGAGTTCATGGGTTCCATCGGTGGTGCTGGTATAGATGCAGAAGTTAGCAAGGCTCTCCAGAAGATCTTGAACAAGCAGGGTCTCAACTTTAAACTAGGAACAAAAGTAACAGGCGCCACGAAGAGTGGTGGCGAGATACAGGTATCCATCGAGGATGCTAAAGATCCCAACAAGAAAGAGACTCTCGGTTGCGATGTTCTTCTGGTATGCGTTGGTAGGAGGCCCTATACGAAGGACTTAGGCCTCGAAGATTTGGGAATTGAGAGAGACGAGAAGGGAAGAATTCCAGTAAATAACAGGTTCCAGACAGTCATCCCAAAGTGAGTATATATTTTCAGATTAGATGATTTATCAATGAAATTAACAATAACTGCAAATTCCATCAGTATCTACGCAATTGGCGATTGTATTCATGGCCCCATGCTGGCACACAAAGCCGAGGACGAGGGAATCATCACCGTCGAGGGTATTGCTGGAGGTAAATAAAATCTTATCTCTGTGATACAATAATTAAACTGATAATTACATTACAATTTAAATGAAGGTGCTGTTCATATTGACTACAACTGTGTACCCAGCGTAGTCTACACGCACCCTGAGGTTGGCTGGGTTGGTAAATCCGAGGAGGATCTCAAGAAAGAGGGTATCGATTACAAGGTCGGCAAATTCCCGTTCCTAGCCAACTCCAGAGCGAAGACGAATCTCGATACTGACGGATTCGCCAAGGTCTTAGCTGATAAAAATACAGATAAAATTCTGGGTGTTCATTTGATTGGACCATCTGCCGGAGAGCTCATCAATGAAGCAGTACTCGCTATGGAATACGGTGCTAGTGCTGAGGATGTTGCACGTGTATGTCACGCTCACCCGGTAAGTAAATGAACATTCAAGGTATTCACAAAAAAATGACTTAATATCTAAATATTAATTTATTAAATCTCCATTTCCTAATTACAGACGTGCTCCGAAGCTCTAAGAGAAGCTCACCTGGCCGCCTATTTCGGCAAACCAATCAATTTCTAAAATTTGCCACTACCTAGGAGTTCATTATAATTGAATACAAATACAAAAAAAAAAAAAAATAAAAGAAACGCATCGTAGACATTCTCTAGTTTGCGTCCTGACATCTAAAGAGATGAAAAATATACAAGGCGCCGCACTTCGTACAGAAATACCACTACACCGTCATTTTGACGCCATCGAAATATCTGCTGTAAATAAGAACTCGAAACTTATTTCGTGGGAAGTTTCGTTTTGAATAAGTGTACCATTATCTTATAGATATTATTGTATTTATTACAAATAAAACGAAAGCCCATTTCGCCTTTGCGGGCATCTGGTCGCTCTATTCTGTCCGCAGATATTTGTCATTTTTATCTAGAGCGATAGAAATTCAGTTATTACGTGAAAAATCGTATTGACCTCCATGTAAATTAAGCGATAATGATGATGTCAAACAATTAACACACTTTCTCTTGACAGTTGAGTATTGTAAAAGCCTTGATAAATATTGCAACATTCTTATTCAATTGAATCAAAGAAACAGTCAACTCAATGTTATAGGTGACGTATAAAATTATAAAGACAATAATATAACAGTTTATCAAAATGAATGATTATCATAGTTCTTCATTGTTTTTTCTTTTATTTATTAACGTGTTGCCATTCGGATCATATCCCGTACAAGCAGCGACATTCGTCACGATAATGGATAACTTTAAAAAAATGAAATTAAAATTTCAAAATTAATACCTCAAAAAGCAATTCATAGATGGTGCCAGCGGCGTCACAATACTAAATTCAATTATTCATTCGCGTCAAGTCCAATAAAAATAGAGTCACACGATTCTTCAGAAATATATAACTTTTACAAAATAGTTTAATTAATCACTTTGCGGGCATTTCAATGTTAACAGTGTCGGGACACAAACCAATCAGATTGTTTGAGCACAGAATAAAATTTTGCCGCGGCAATCGATCTTCCTTTAATTTCAGAAGGTGAGAGAGAGAGAAAGACATATAATTGAAGGAATTCTGGGTATTTTAAATGTACCACGTGACCGGTTTAAGGTTCACAGTTACCAGTGCTGCCACCATCAGTTGCATGTCGCATATCGGCAACACTGAACAGCCGGAGTGGCACTTGTGCAGCAACACACCCAATGTTTGTGTTTTCGAATTTCTCGTGATAGCAGTGGACACAGTTGATTCGGATCAGAATGTAGTAACATCGTGAGTGGCTAATATATGTATCATGTGGACGACAACGAAGACTACGAAGTACGGCGTCGGTGAGTAGGAATAATTATTATAATTCATCGGCGACAACCCTCTTGAAGGAGCTGTCAAAATGCTCCCTTTGGTTTACTCGGATTTTCTCGTCACCTTTTATATCTCCTATCCTCCTTCCTTGGTACAGCGGTATGCACACGGGTTCAGTAGATTTCTCTACAGCATTTGTCGTAGTGTAACAACATATCGCGATCCTCATTCACTTGATGATTTTACCAGAGACAACCAAACACTCTGTAGCAATGCTCGTTTCATCATCAGTTTACTCCGAGAGGAATTATCTGCCACGATGGAGATACGCGAAGCCCATTCATGCATTGATCGTATACGAGTGGTTAAGGATTGGACTCTATATATGGTGAGATAGCTTCAAGCTGACTTGCAATTAGCTACTCGCTAATCCATCCTGTATAACAACCAGCTGATGACTGTCATGATGGGATTTAAATTTTTCCTTGAATTATTCGTCTCTTAATTTATTTAACATATCTTACGTTCTGACGAGTAGCTGGAACGAATATTCGGTGTTACCGTTTTTTTTTTTTTTCTCTAAGCCGTTGCTACAAAGTTCTTTTCAATTCCATGTTCTTTCTCACTTCTATTGTTAACTGGGAGTACGTTTCGAAATTCAGTGTCAGTACTAAGAGAGTATGGTTCTGTCTCACTCAATTTCATGCAGGTAAACAGGGACAAGATGATATTCGTGGTACTGACAGTAAAATTCGGATCCTTTCCCGGGAACGAGGGTACAGTCCTTTTAGAATATATTTTTTTTTTTAGTTTCAAATATACGATTGAACGGTTGTATTCATGTAATTATTTTTTTTTTTTTTTCAAAGAAATGTTTACACGCATTTTAACTAACGCAGTACGTCTTTTGGAGGAATTTTTTTTAATTGGATCTGATTGAATATTCTTTTAATCCCAGAGGCAGAACGTACGTAATTTATGGACTATGAGATATTTTCAAAGGAAACGTGTGTATACATATATAACTCTCCCTCGTCATGCGCCTAATCATTAATGAATTAACCAAAAGCTTAGAGTAAACATGGTACGTCCATTCACGAGGAACTAAACGACAAGTAAAGAAATCTTGAGCTCCCTAATAAGAATAGTTAACGAATAAAACTTCAGTTCGCGGATCAAGTTCAAAGTGTCTCGATTATAAAAACTAAATATAATTTGAAAAGACCGCCATATAGATGGCGTCATTTATTCACTGTTACTCGAACCTCATAAAAACAGCTAAAAAGTAACTAGGCCTGTACAGATCCTCCTAAATCTTGATGTTTATTGTCTTCTTTTAATTTTACAAATACGAAAAGTGACACGTGCTCCGTTACAGAAAATCGTCGGAACTTCACGATCCTGACACGAATAGAATTAGTACGTTGAAAGTAAAAAAAAAACAGATTCACTCTCTATAACCAAGGACGCGTACTCGCAACGCTCCCACACGCAATCACGCATTTTCTCAATTTTCTACTGTCTATCGATTATGTGCCGCGGGACGTGATAATTAAACCTTTAACCGAATCATGCAGTGGCACTGGATTTTCTCTAGAATTGATTTTACTTCCTAATGGTATCTAATTAATACACTCGTCAATCTGATCGACGAGAAAATTCTTTAAAATTAGACTTGAGTATGCCGTCGTTTGATTTTCAGATATTTGTAGATTTCTATGTATATATATATATATATATATATATATTTGTGATGTATCAATATTGTCAAGCTGCAGTTACTCGCAATTATTATTATCATTATACGGGATATACGATGTTCTACACTCATTACGAAATTGATGAAAAGTGTAAAAAAATATTTTGCTCCTGATAAATTATTTTGTCTGAGTCGTATTTAATGGTTCCCCATGCGAGAGGATTCCTTCTCTACGTCCTCTTGTCAAGTTTCGGGTTCGCTCATCCTAACCGTCGCACCCGCTGTGGACGACGCGTGGGGAACGAGAATTGACGCGCGTCGCTTTACTCATCGGGGAGGACCAATGCGTGTCCTAACTCTGGTTTGGTCAGGAACACGATTCTACGTGAACGTCGCAATACATATTTATTTTGTACGACTGGCTACTCTATTTCGAGAGCAGAACACCGTGCGACGTTCGAGGTTTGCGAACTCAGCTGTGTATTTATTGGACGAATCGGTTTATGTTTCATTTTTTCCTCTCTCTCTTTCTCTTTCTCTCTTGCACTTTACAGCACATTCGAAAGTGCATATACATCTGTCAGAAATTTAAAGGAGAGGGACAAGCATTGCTGTAGCTGCTTATAAATAAACTCGTGGCTGGTTTTTTTTAAAAAAAAAGGATAAGGTTAAAACTATTGTATACATTTTAGTCAATTTAGTCGTTGCCGAGAACTCGCGAACTTCTGTATGACATAAAATTATTAGTGGAAAAATTCAGTACGATTTTTACGATAAATTTACTAGATCACAGACCCGTTTTAATGAAATATGTCAGAACAGAGGGTTTTCCGTCACATATGAAAAGATACTGAAAGAACGACTATACCGATCTGCCAGTGGTCGCTTATTGAAAATGGATACGTTACGCACACATGATTCTTTTTTCATCAGTATATATTGAGCCACTGCAGACTCTACTTGCTCCATTTTCAATCCCCGCCAGGAACAGGACAAGGAGCGATTGGCACGTCGCCAAACCGATAACCGTAACCGATTCCGAAAAGTTTAAGCTTATCGCCGGTTTAAGTGCTCTGGAAAGGTCAGAAGTGCCGCATCGCATGGCAAAGAATTTCTCGGTATTGTATTTATACTATAGATATTATTATCGACAATACCGAACCAATTCGTCAGACTTTACGAACGCTTCTTGAACTTATATTGTAATCGAGCAAATACCAGTCAGCAGTGAGCAGTCAGCATATGCTAATAGTCTGGTCTTCAGGACTTCTCACAATCAGCTTCGTCTTTCTACGTAATTACAGTAGGCATTTTGAACATTGTGTGTGCCTTTTTAATCAGTAACGCAGTCCACGTCGAGAATGCTCTTTTTTTTCAGGACACGCTAACCGTGTCGGAGATCGATAAGGAACCTTGTGTACCGAGGCATAACATTTGCGACGATTTCGGGTAGCTTTGTTTACGTCTAGTTGGTTCATTTGAACCGCCTGTGCGCCCCCCTTCTCCTCCCCTCGAGCATTAAGACCCCGTCCATTCAATCCACCCTTGTCAACTCCCCAAGTTGATGCACGTAACGCGTAGAGAGAGACAGAGGAGTATGGCATTGCTGCTATTGGAGAAAGAGGGAGAGAGTGAGAGTGAAAAAGGGGGGAGGTAGAAAAGGGAAAAAGGGAAAAGGGAGAGTCTCTCGACTGGTTTCCCTGACTCTCTCTCTTTCTCTCTCTCTCTCTCTCTCTCTCTCTCTCTCTCTCTCTCTCTCCCTTCACGAATGTTTCATACGGAAAGGGGAGTTATTGATTTAGTTCTCGGGAAAAGCTAGGAAACTCGTCGGGAAGCGTTTTCGCTTCCTCTCACTAAAAGTGAGAGCATTCTCTATCGGGTGTATGAGCAGAAAGTGCCGTCGGTTATTCGACAAGAGGACTGAAACTTCGGCTTGTTAGAACACGTGTGAAACGTACGGAGGAGTCAGAGAGAGAGAGAGAGAGAAAAATAACGCGAGAGAGGAAATAATGGGAATTCGAATGACGGGATTACTCGAGCTTTTCAAAGACTCTTGGCACTTTATTTTAACAACGTCAGCCGAAATCGATGACACTTGCATGCTATCCGATGCGTCCTTCACTCGTCGGTGGCTGCCGTATTTGAATCACCCACCTAGCACAGTCGGCTCTTGTGCCGACTGACTGATTTTCACTGTGTGATAGACTTATAGTGGGTACTTTGTTTTTAGGATGTAGCAATCTTTCACTGCACGCTCGTGCGACGAACTAACGGGATGATCGAGGCTAGAAATGGGAATTAGAAGTTTGCGCGGAGAATCCTGAGTCAGGCGAACCAACTGAATGAATTTTGGCTCTTTTGAAATTCTTGCTATTGGTAGGCAATCCGCGTACCGGGCCGGCACTCTTTCTGCTTCTCTGAGTGGCCTGAGCAGCCACTAGGCAGGATGTGGAGTAGCGAGCGAGTGTATCTAGCGACCAGTGTATAATGCTCATTGAGATGCATCTCGCGTCTGTCTCCTCTGGCGGAGACCGGAAATTCGTGTCATACGCGCATTTTCACGCGTATCCGGTAAGCCTTCTTATCGGGTGTCTCTGTGAGCTCCTGAAAAATTGATTGCCAATATACATTCTCGTTCTTGAATTTTTTCTTAGATGATACATTTTTCAAGAACCTACTTTTTGATTTTGGGTGACAGTGATTGTCCAGGAATTTTTTTCAAAATTTAACTATACCCGACAGACTTTATACTTTTTATTTTAACAGGCTTGACTCCTTCGATCAACCAAATTTTCTTATAGCTATTGTAACGTCTCTTCGGCACGATATTCCTTGATGGCTGACTTGATGTCTAGTTCAAGTCTTATCTCCGTGTATCATTAACCTACAAACGTATCGATAGTTGCGGCAGGTTCTGCTCCGGTATACATATCTGTCCAGTGTGTTATATCAGGCTAGAGACTAGTAGAGACTGTTGAGAGCAAACGACAAATGTCAGCCACTGGAAGAAGGCGGATGCATTGTTAGTAGCTTCTATAAGCGCGCAGTGTCAGACTGCTGATATACATATTGGCTCAAGTGATGCCATCTGTGAGGTAACATTGGAATAAGAAAACTATTGATATAGTAGGTGGCGCAGTAGATGGAAAAGTTTCTGTTTTTTCAAATTATATCCTGTCAGTTTGCATTGACTGTTCGAATCGGGCTTATCGATGTTACTGGCTTCTCTCGTATGCACTCTATTCAATAATTAACGTTTTATTTATTATTTAAACTGTTAAAACTGTTATTTTTGTTTTCGCAGCGCTGTACAACTGGCGCGGCGACACGCGATATGGGCTTCCCTTGGAGATCGGCGAGACGGTGCAGATACTCGAAGAGTGCGCTGGTAAGGAACTGATCGACTCAACCATGATCTTGTATACATATGCAACGATACTCGAGGATGATAAATAATGCGTGAGTCTTGTCATTGTCATATATTTTTTTGTAGGTTGGTATCGCGGATTCTCAACGAAGAATCGTGCAGTCAAAGGAATTTTTCCGAGTTCCTATATACACTTGAAGAAATGTAAGATCGACAATGAAGGTCTCTTCGAGTCGGTCATACCCTTGGAAGATCCCGTGGTACGTGAAGTCACCCTGGTCCTACGGGAATGGGGTAGCATCTGGAAGAGGCTTTACGTGGTGAGTTTTTAAAAGTTTCCAGACTACATCCTGGACATTTTCAATAGTTGTCCCAGTCCTTTTCTTTTTATTCATCCACTTTGGCCATCGCGTATCTCTTGTTTTTTGTTTATCACTATACCAAGCTATTTGAAGTTTCATGTAGTTCTGGCGAGTACACACGATATCCTGAAATATTGATCTCTTCTTCGAATGCCGGTGTTTCCTAGATTCATCCGCTTTAATCCTGGCTCAATGAATTCGAGCGAACGAGGCTCTTACGCCATAAAGAAATTTTTTTTTTTTTATCTAGCACGTCCCTCTACGAAATTCAATTTGGAAACTTGCCTTTACAGTACAAAATTTTCCATGTGCTTACAGGAGAGGGAGATATACAAGTTCAATACACTGAGAAAGGTGATGCGCGAATTATTGGAATGGCGACGGCAACTTTTGGCCGGTACTCTCACGACCGATCAGACGCGTGAGCTCAAACTACGGATTATCAACAAGGTCGATTGGGGCAATCGGTAAGTCCAAGACCATAGATTATGTTTTACGTATTTTTTACCTACCTTTTTTTTTTCCCTTACGTTTTTTATCGAATCGACAGTCAAATAGTATCTGTATAAGACAGATAAAGGACAATGGGACGCAACGAGAGTAAAGTCCATTTTGCATACAAGAATTCCTTTATTTAATAGCTATTTTTTTTTTTAAAAACCGTCATTAACATACGTTCGACAATTAACTTTAGGACGTTGCCCGAATTCGCAGTCTTCTTCTCACTTTGTCTGCGCTTCCTTGCAGAGTGAGCAATATATCTTTTCGTTACTCACAAAACGATCTTAGGCTAATTATGTCTTTACACTACTAAAGGCATATCAATATAGAGACAAATACTTTCTAATACCTATTCGATGTGCTTGGTTTTGTTTTTTCTCTAATTGATTACCTTACGTTATCACTCAAAACAGGACTCTAGTATATTATAATATTTATATATATATATATATCTATGCATATACATATATTTATATTTATATAATCTATTATCAGCGCCTAGTCTATTATGCAAACAGTTGCAAAGTCTTAATCTATACTGTCGGTTAATACTTAATAAGAGCAGCGTCGAAGTTTCTCATAGGCAAAAATAGAAGTTCAAGAACCAAAGGCATAATAAGAACGTATTGTTAATGCGTCTAATGAGTTAACTGATCGACGTGAACTGTCACGTAACAATTGAAAGGAAAGAAGGAATTATATGAGAAAAAGAAAAAAAAAAAAGACTCACAGAACTTCTTCTCTTCGTAGACGTTAAAAAGCTTACAAGCTATATCTCAGTTGGTGCGTTTTGTCTTACAATCGCGATTGAACGCGTTCAGTACCCGAATCTGTCCAGGGTAATGTGTTTCTTCAGCAATTGAGACCGGATACGAGTAATTGCCTTAGCAAGACGCTTTGGGAATATCTTGGTCCCACGTAGCGTCTTGGCTCGAACGAACGACGTCATTCCTTGTCGATCGTGCTTTGCTATCAAAATTATCCTCTAACCAATGAACTGATGAACGATGATGATGACGACGACGAATGACAATGGCACATCAGATCCGTATGTCTATGAAAAGAGATCTTACGAAATGATCTGGCAGAAATATACTATGCACGATTCTAATCATTGACGAATCATGATCTGTGAATGATGGAAGAATTTTTTGATGATCTTTTCTCAGGCACTTGTACTGCGCAACGTACCGATAGTTACAATGTAATTTGAGCATATCGTCACTTCACTAAAACCTCATTTTCGCGTACGGTGATTGCGCTTTGAGGAGGACCGTGAGTGCATTTGTTACTCGTACGAGGGACAGATGTCAAAATTGTATAATCTCTTCAGCAAGGAACCCTGGACGGAGTGCGCTATGAGCTACGAAAAACTCGCTAAGTTAGAGCTTAATGGCGCTGCGATAATATTTCTTAACAATGGTTACTCATTGTTACTAAGAAGTACCGGTTGAGAATGATCCATGTGTATAACAGAATCCTGGACAATTCTCGCGGCCTGTGTTAATCGATTGGTAATGCGTTTATGCACTGTGAAGTCCTATCGTCGATCGAGCATCGGATGAGCCACTGGTGCGACATAGATTGGATATAGATTTATAGGAAAATAAATTCACCTATGAATCGATACCGTAAATAGAGCGAGACGATTACGTGCTAATGCGCCATGGATCTTTGATGATCTTCGTCGAGGAGGAGAAAGAGAAAGACTAAGGTCGTCGAGACTGTCCTTGTCGCAAACCTGAAAATGCCTGGATCACAATCTAGTAACTAGTATCATGCTATTTGGCACATTCCTTAGGTCTTTCATATTCCTATGATTTCATCGCGGTTTTGACTCATGCTCAATCACCATTGCAATACGATCTTGTTTACTTGGTGCATCCTTGCGTTGTTACCTTGGACAATCGTTTGCACCAGCTTCGTGTACTGATAAATAATTGGACGATGCACTTTCTATATATGTATATGTGTGTGTGCGTGCGTGTGTGTATTAGTATCGACCGAATTTTTCGTATACACTAGGCGCACAGGGTGCGGAATGTCGCGAAAGATGTAATGTAAATTGATGCACAATATTTTCAAGTAGTTTTTCTTTTATCGATACCGATTACTGATGCTGACTATGTGAAATGTTTTGTCTTTGTCAGTATCATTATTCCATTGCCCCATGTGGAAGACTTTGTGTCGGTGCTTGAGAATACTCTGGTATGCAAGGTAATGAAGTCGTTTAGCGTTATCTGTCTAATTTGTAATTGATTCTATTTGCAATTTATTTTCTTCTATTCTAGGTGATAATTTACGTCAGGTTTCAGTTGACATGAGATTTTTACTACGTTTAAATAGAGATATGGAAATTTACTAAGGGTGACTCTGTCGATGGCGCTAAATCTTTTTAGTTTTCTCTCTCTCTCTCTCTCTCTCTCGATTGATCTCACAGTGTTGCACGCGTCCTCGGCGTTACTTAGCTCGGTATTATCACAAGGTATTAAATTTCGGTGTCCTTGGCATACTTCTCGATCTCTGGGTAAATCGGAGACATCTCTAGGGTGCTGGGAGCCGACGGTACCGATGCCGGTGATGCTCCGCTACTAGAGCCGACATGAAGTCGACGGCAGAGCTCGTCGAGAACTTCGTTGAACACCAGCATGTTCATATTTTGACCCAGCAAATGGATCAACAGAAAGTCACCTACCTGGAATCAAAATGATCACACATGTTTAGCATGCAGATGCTAATTGTATTCTAATTTGATAAGTGCTTGTGCAAAGCAAGCATCTTCTGTGGCCTACCTGAGTTTTTCTGATAAGAGCATTAACACCGGCTGGAGTACCAAACTTAAAACGCTTCTTGAGGATGGTTTCTCGCGTGCTTGGCAACAGCACCACGGCCATACTATACAGAAGTGCCAGACCAGAGAGTACAGCCAGGATGATGAACCAGAACCAGAGGAATATATAAATCTTTTCATTGAGAATGTTCAAGGCCAGTATGCAGAGAGCATCCAACTTCTGGATGGTGCCGGATGAACCGAATTTGTGGAAGGTACACTTGGTCACGCGTGGAAAGACTTCCACCATAGGATCAGTACGTTGCTCCTGGTTCATGTTGCTGAATTTGACCACATCGGTACCGTAGGTCAGGAAGGCTCCGCCGAGGAAGATATCAACGAAGAATATATTTCCAACCTGAAGTAGAGGATAAAATTATATTTTTCATCCTCAGTCTAAATCATCGAGTTTACTTAAGTTGATACAGAGCATTGCTCAAGACTTACGACATTGATGAAGTTCAGTGCCTCGCAGAAGAAATAACCGGCAGCGTAGCTGTTGTGCAGATGTAACGTCTCGACGATGTACTGGACCAGCCTCTCCATCCTGGCACGTCTTTCCTGTTTGCCATCGATCACAGCTCCGCGCATTCCGTCGGTGATCATCCTGATCTTTCCTTCCTCCCACTGCTTCCACATCCAGTGAGGAATGTAGAAGAGGATTCCTTGGAAGAAGAGCATGAACGGTACCCACTGGTAGTACGAATGATACCTCTTGTTTTCGACATCACCACCTAGACCAGGATGGGCTACCTGGGTACCAACTGTCTTGTGAATATTATCTGGTAGAGTAAACGTATACGTTATCCAGCAGAACGTATTTATCACGTGTGCAGGGACAGCATTGTCTGCTATGCAATTAATGGGATCGCCTGTAAAGAAAAAAAAGAATAGGCTATAAATACTTAAATTTATTGATACGGATAAATGCACCGTCTGAACTTCCATTACTGGCAGTTTAAGTATTTAGAATTGACACTTTTTCTTTTGCAGTGTAACAAGAGTTACTCTCGACTGCCGACGTCGTTCTTGTAAAAGCTCTTATGCACTCCCAGAGTCCTGATCGTGTTCAGTTAAGAAGTTTCAAAGGATAAAAGGCACTTCTTGTTCTTTGTCAAGTTTGCAGTTTGTATTAACCAGCTGTGTCAGTGAAATATCAGAAGTTAGACTCTGGATGGAATCATAATCTCGCGTATACCAGCGTTAAATAAACTCATGCTTAATATCTTGAAGAATAATAAACCAGCTTTGCTTTAGATAAAAAGAGGCTGGGACGATAGATCCGAATCTCTTGGGTCAATATACAGTTAAGGAAAAAGAGAAATCTTACCTATGAGATTGTTGGCCGTAACGATGATACAGCAGGCAAAGAGAATCGCAGCGGTGATTCTGTAATGAGCTCTGAAGACCATATTGTCTATAATAGCCTTGTCTATTAAATAGCGAACTTTAACAAAGCCCGCTACGGCAGAGACTAAGCCGAAGACTGCCATTGTCTGTGAAAATAAAATAAGAAGAAAGAAATAAGAGGACATCATCAAAAAGAGGATATTTATGCGTTTTTAAAGGATTCGAATCGACCCTTACAAGACAATAGCATTACGTTGAATCATTATTTAAGCGCTCTACTATATATAATATTAATGAGAGCTCTGATTATTTTTATCTATTCATTGGCACAAAGAGGGTACAATGGACGTGTCACCATTCAACTGCTTATCAGAGATTCCAGATAAAATGACACTCCGCATGGAATCCTTTCGCTTCCTTTAAAACTTTTTTACCACTTGGTAAGAACACTCTTAGTATTTTCATATACAAGGAGTAAACCGGTATTACGATTTTAATCGTGATCCCCATATTCCTTCACACGTGGCTCCATTCATAGGACAAAGACAGACTTTTGTATAGGATGAATCAGAAAATACCATACGCATTAGCTATTTGTATAGCGCGTGGACGATTCTAAGAGACGAAGTAAGTCGTCAAGAATCTTTACCATGTGTGTACTCGTGATAAAGCTAGTTACTCATGACGCGATTTTATCGCAGTATAATTGTATAATATATAATTATGCATATTCTGAAATATATATATTTTAGATAAACAAAGAACTCGATGAGAAAGGATATAAAGCATCGTGCAATCAGAAATGGGACAACGCAAGAAAAACGTATCAACGTGTCTTCCAAAGCGATAAGAACCGCAGTCAGTAATGTCCCAGGGACGTCCCAGTTGCGTCGTTAGAATTTTATTAGTTAATTAATTGAAAGACAAGTCGTGAGGCAGGCGGGACGCGTGCCGTTGCCCAAGGGGTCAATCACACACAACTTGCTCGTTCAGTGGACTTGTTCCTTGCATCGTAGCTGCATTCTGATGCCGTGACAAAGGGTTACGTGCAGCGTGATGGAAGCAAAAGAAAATGGCAGCGTACTCGCAGTCTCCCCTTGAACTTTTGAATACTTAACAAAGAACTCTTGGCTTACAGGGGTAGACTCCTGCTGTGTCTACGACCCAATGTACCGTAAAAATTAGGATTAAAAGACGTCCGGATACGATAAAATCGTCACAACGAGATGCGGATGAGAAGTTTCGCAGTTATTCTAGATATGTAATGAGGAGCTCCGATCATACGACACGTACATATATATGTATATATGCATACACACTCTGTGCAGTATGAAATTTCAGCCCTGGAAACGCCGGTTCTGTTACGTGTGGAGTTGGAATTAATTTGAACTAGTTTAATGAATCCAGGAGCAATTGCAGTCTGCCTTTTACATAGACACTTCAGATTTTTCCAGTTTTTGTATGCAGTAACGTTTACACAGTGATCCACTACCGTGGACAATAGTACTTGACGATTGGCAGCCTTGGAGCAAGGAGTCATTTATGCATTGAAACACTCCGACCCTGCTATGCCCTTTGCATAATTTTTCATTCGAATTTTATTTTCCAATATGTAGATGCGTTACGCAGAACTTGGTTAAATTACAAGACCGTGACATCCTGTAGATAATTCCAGGATTTATTTTCGGGACTTCCCTTAGAATTAAATATTTTGAACTTCTTAGAGAAGATGCAGTGCTCTCTCTCTCTCTCTCTCTCTCTCTTTCTCATGCAAAAGAGCAAATAAAAACGAAACCGTAAGATGACCGGCTATATACTCTACAATCGTAGATACGTGTAGTTGAGAAAGTACCAGTCATCGGGTTGGGTTCTATTGTAACGAGAATCCCTGTAACCGAGGCCATCAGACAGTCCCTACTTGTACGGCACATCCACACTGTACATGCTGCACTAAAACAATTCTTCGAGTCTGTTTGAATTCGACATTTTTTTTTTAAGAAATTTTTTTCCACCTCTACCAATATCTCTATTTGCCCAGGTGATAGTAAAGTATTATCGTGAGACTCGATATACAAGACCACCAAAATTCTTCCACGTGTGACACCGTACGTCAACTATGAATTGTCCGATGCTATCGCACCACGTAACAGTGAAAGGACAATGCTTCGCCTCCTCTAACAATGCGTATACAGTTATTTGAAAACTGCGAGCATTTTCAAAATACTTTTATGGATCAGTAAACGTCGAAGATTCCACGCAGAATAAGGATATATGAAGTTTTGTTAAAATCTCTAGTCCTATTTCTATTGTCAGGACGTGTGCTGTTCTCTGAGAGCGATTATAAAATCGTTTCAAGGCTGTCGCAAGACGTAAAACTCATTCCCATGTATACGACTGCTTATGATAAACTGTCGGAGATTATTCAGGACGTAGCTACGCGTACCAATAGTAACTGCCGTATAGCGCTTGCATAAAATTTTATATACAATTAGTACCTCAGTCGAACTATAAGAATGATATTACTGGTGCAGTGTCGTAAAATTATGGTAAAAGGAAGAAACGATTTCCAAATATGGTTGACGTCACAATTTGCAAGAAGGAAAGAAAGATGACTCAAACTTTTAACGGGAAGCTGGAGTCGCTTTTTTTTTAAATAGTTCTCAGAAGTGGACCTATGGTATGTTTGCTCTTACCCGGGGGTCCTATACGGGCCTCAAGATACAGTATACGTAGACACCTACGGCTGGGTCTAATCTAAAGGGCCATAAAAAAGGGACCAGACACTGCAGTTTCTCTTGGGAATATAATATTCTGGAAGACAAAAAGAAAATATGTCTGCTTCATACTGTGTACTTCACTATGGAGGATACCTAGAGAAAGGATACATTGGGAAGACCCATGAATACCCCTTTTATACCGACGAGAGTCGCGTTCGTGAATGCGCCACCCGTTATAGGGACTGCGGAAATGGGTGTAGAATATCAGCCACATTTTATGAATTATCCTGCTAGTCCAGTCTGGATTGTATGCTTCGGCGTATGTCTATATTTAATGATTTAACAGAAAGTTTAACCGCAGTACCAAGATTTTATTTCGTATTACGTCAAGTCTTATCTGCGTATAGGTTACATATTTTAGTATGAAGCTACTACTGGAGTCATACGTAAGTTTTGGTATGAATAACACATGTGGTCCGCATACGGAATATAAACAATTTTGCTACCCAGTAGGTCATAGAATGCTTTGTTAATGCTACTGGTACTGCTCTAGTATAAATGTCAGTGTTTATTTGTGTACACTTGGTGCACGTGTAAAAATGTTATGAAATCTTTTTGCGGTGAAATATAAACAATTTTATCGCTTTAAAGCATTTGCCAGTGAGAAGAAGAAAGATTAATACGCGCAAGATAGAATCCGAGAGAGATACGAAGGCTACGAGAATGTCTAGATTAACTAAATTTATTAATTATTCTTAAATGGTCCCAGTGACTCTCGCCTCCTTGTACCAGTAACCATCTTCACAGTATAGCTTGTGCACAAGAATTCCGTTGTCAGTAGTACCAACTTGTTGATTAGATATTTTATTGCCAATATATCACGTTAATTGTCAATCAGGGTATTTCTTTCTTCGATTAGCGGGGTTCAAAAGTGCCTTAAGAAAATTACGGCCCTGCTAAGCTTTCCCACGTGTGAGACGTTTTTCATTGAATATCGTGCTAGGAATTTTTCTCCTAAGGGTTGGTGTACTGTAATAAAAAAAAAAACAGTTTTCGCTCCGTACGCTTTCTCTGGTATTAAAACCAGTCTAGAGGAGTAGATTTCTCAGTGGATTGAACGGACGATCAAAATCAACAAATTATTGTTTTTACTGGCCGGTGGTCGGGGATGAGTCTCTTTCAGATGGAGCATGAAAAAGAACATTTTTGTTTTCAATTTTTTTTTTTGAGGTCGTATCACTGACTTCTGGAACAGGAATTCGAGCAATTGAACTTTTAACATTTCAATTCAGGATTTAGGCGGATGCACGATGGCAGCGTAGTACTCGTAAATAGCTGTTTTGCTGATTCTTCTCTATTCTCCGTTGGGACCAAAAGCAATCGAGCGAGACCAGCATCGGAATAACGGATCGAATTGTTCGATTAACCGCAGTTGGCCACTAGCAACTGGCGATTACGTTCCTCGTTGCCTCAAGCATTTTAGTCCTTGTACAAAGTGCACCTCACGACCTGTTGCTCTTTTATCGGCACGAATGATTCGGACTCGTTATCCATCTTAATTAAAATTGATCATTGTGGCTTGATATAAAATAATACAACTGTGTGGTACGTACGCTAAGATTTAGCCGGAAAGTTTTCTGATATTTAACATTAAGTCCCATCCGGGACTTATCCTTGATAAATATTCAGCAGCGCGAGATTTACCATAATTATCAATGTCGTTGACCGACTGAGAAAATTTTTGTACTCTCTGTCAATAATAGAAAATTTGTTTGGTGATTTGATTTTATTCTTTCAATAATAACAAAATGTCTTGTGGTTTGGTGATTCATTCTCGTATGATGTTTGCGGTACTATTCGGATGTGTACTCTAAATTATATTGAATTGATTGAAACAGTATACGGAATGTAGTGAAAGTAAATAATTATTATCGTGTAGTGAATTGGTTTTACTATGAAAAATATTGGCCAATCAAACAAGCGAAATATCGTGACACGCTTGCTGATTGGCTAATGAGAAGCGTCGTCACGGCGTTCTCAAAATCTGCTCGTTGAGAGCAGTGCCTCCGAGAATGCTATGTAATATGTTACGAAAAGTGACTGGTGTATATTTGAAATTTCGTTAAAAAACCGTCTCACCTATTATCTTCGCAAACCAACGTCTCCGTAAACTGTGCACGCACCAAGGTCGTCAAAAACTGGCGTAAACTATACAATCGCGCACGACTTCACGTCGTTGAGCCGTATTGAAAAGGACGCGTACCGCGTCAACGGGGCCCGGAGAGCGACTGACTTGACTCGGGGTTCCAGGCCCCTCCACTGCCATATTGTTCCCTAAAGTGGGGGGACACCAGGTGTACAGTCTCCAGCTAAAATCCAAGTTCTGCAAATAATTTAATAAAATATTCGCAAGCGCCCTGAAGTTTGTCGCTTTTACTGATTTCTACCCTCACTTTCCTACACGTTCCAAGTAAATCATAACGGTTCAACTACCGTTGTATTATGGACTATTGAGTTTATCAGGAGACAGGAGATAATTAACTCTTGACAATTCAATTGCAGTTATATCTACAAAATAATTAACCAGATATTAATTCCTCAACAAATATATATATTTAGCTTATTACCAACAGTCTGTATTTAAAATTCCCGTTACAACCCAATTACTATATATTATACAATAAAATCCTTCGCGTCATAAACCGATGAGTAAATCTTGTTGAAATTTATACTTAGTCTCAAATTACTGTATGATCTATTTGACAGTTAAAACTTATTGTGAGTCACGACAACGCCCTAATCATTATATCGTGTATCCCATGAACCGCAGCAGCATCTCTTCAGGCTACAGCAAGATGCATCTCCGCGAGCCAAGGTTTTCAGTTTGGTGAATACATGGTAACCATGCCGAGAACCTGTTTCCTACCGAGGCATGCTTTCAGCTCTTTAAAGCTGTTCTTCCTAGAGACTCATTTCAGGCCCTGGTCATCTCTGGGCCTTTGGCAATTCGTATACCACTCGTTTGGCTCCATTCCTGAGGGCATTATAATACAGGGCTAAGAGATGCTTCATCCCGGCAAAGAATTTTCTGCCGACTATCGGTACCAGGAGGAAGACACAGGACTGTACAGGACTGGCAATATCGGTCCCTTCTTCGTTGGCTTTCTTCATACCATAAAACACCGTCTGGCCCAGTCTCCCTCCTTTCTCAAGCTGCCTCCCAGGGCCGCATAAACCCCACGGCGAAAGAGAGGGCTATGGTTCCGAGCTACCGGCCGGGGCCTTGTTCATCTGGCTGAAATAAAAAAAAAATATATATAATGAATGGAAGCAATCGTCGCTCTTAATAAGCATCGCACGCCTGATGACTAAACTTGTACCTCCATAGAGAAGCTAAGATTACTTACGAAGAACTCCGGAATACTGCGGTCCTCGATTTCGATATATTAATATCATTATGTAATGATCAGCTATTGGATCCTTGGACAAAAATTTTTTAGCAGAATATCTTTACTATTTGATTATATAATTTTATTATTTGATTGTACCATCCGTATGCGTAGTTGTGGTAAGTATATTATATTTTTTTTAAATATAAAAATAGAACATTTTAGCTAGAGAAACTCTTGAACGAGTTTAATCATGCGCTATTTGATCTAATTGACATCGTGGGGCTTGGGATATGACCCTGACATCTATTGCCAGTACCTTTTACTGCACGATCCAAGTGCATAGGACATGTTGCTGCTTCGGTGAGTTCGCAGGAAAAGCAAAAATATTCTCTTACTATCTGTTTTTTTTAAACTAATTTTTGTCCATAATTATTTTTAGGATCTTAGGGGAAAAATGATTTTTCTATTCTTGGATCTTCGTCACGGTAACCTTCATGTCGCCGTTAGTCTCTGTCACGTGAATTTCAAATAATTTCAATCGACGTGGCCGAGTATTACAGAAGCATTTTGTTATATGAAAATATTGAAAAAGCTCAAAAGCTCTATTATCTATATGCTTAGTCAAAGTCATAATGCATATCTTTCAAATTATATCATTAGATGAGTAACTGGTAAGAAATGACCGTTAAATCGCATTTCAGTTATACTGAAGTTAGGAGACTAGAAGCTCAAGTGAAATGTAATTATAGTGTTTAGAGCTACCGAACGGTAACCGAGTACTGGAAGTATCTTAAGGCGCCAAGGGCGATGAAAAAAAACGATAGGCATCCGCGATCTTCTTGAAGGAACGATGCTCTCTCGACGTCTCTTTTACTAAATTTAATCGAGTCATTGAGTTCCTGACAAAATTCCATTCATGTATCTGCGCGCTTTCTGTTCCTCATGATTTTTTTTCTTCTCTACAGGATCCAGGGATCCAGCTTCCGAATTCCCACACAAAAGGCCCCACTCTCTGGTATCTCGAACCCATCAGACCCATTTGGGACAGATACCTCGTAATTTCTTAAAAGTCCCAAGAGACTTCGCAGAAGTCAAAAGAAGAATGACGTTGAAAATCCCGTCGCTGATCACCTTCTTAAAAAGATCTAATATATATTTTGATTTTTTTTATTCATCATGTAAACACTATCCATTAATCATTAAACGTCTCTTCGTACCTTTTTTTTTTAGATGCCCACCTGTGACTTATATTATCAATTCAATGTGGCTTCCTTCATGTTCACCCATACGTGAAGAATAATGAATGACGGCGTTGAAAGTACTGCGCAAGCAATTCTTCGAATCAAACTGTTCTTAGTATCAGATTGCACGGTAGGATGTCAGCTCGTATAAGAATCACGCATATAACGAATTTATTCTTATTCTCCTTATCGACTGGTGGGATTCCAGTTGAGAATTCGAGTGATCACGGAAAATGTGGCTGATAACAAAGGAAATGTACGGTTACGGTCTCTTGACATCCTCTTCCGTTTTAAGGCTTCTTCGCAGTCTTCAAATGTGTTTTTGTATCCTAACCCACATGGTTAGATATGTCGTTAAGTACACCCACGAAAAAGAGATACGCCTCTCCCCTTCAAGATATCACATTATGTGTGCCCAAGGGGGGGGGGGGGGGGGATCGTTTGACTTGATACACTGTAGGTGTATTAGATAGTCACGCATTATACTCAAGGTAGACATATGAATATATTCATACTGATACACTGGATTACTTGTATTGAATGGGAGAAATATTTTTCGGAGTTTACGCGAATGGAGTATGTGTGGAGTGATAGAGCGAGAGGGGTAGAGGAAGAGAGTACGGTGATATACGGATACTAGAGAGAAAGGAACAGAACGCGTTCGTTCTCACGAATGGGTATTAACAATAGGTAGTACGTACTACAGTGTATGGTATATGGGTGGGTGCATTATATGGGGCCCATAGGCCCTAGGAAGGCTCCGCAAGGGTTTTCCTAGTAGGCGATCAATCCGACTACTGGCTAGTGGGTCCAGGTCGCAAGAGGTAGGAGACGCCCCTGGAATGGGTCAGTAAAATTTCCAACCGCTACGATGAACATTACCGGAGTCTGGTTACTGGTGAATATTCATAAGCCGGCGAAAATTTCGAATGCCGGGGACTCGTCGGGGACCCGTTTTATTCGACGGACGTGGCATCGTCCTGACTGTCCGATATCTTTGGAACGGATCGTAGCTTCCAAGACGGCGGACATTGCCTGTACCTGTCTCCACGCATTGAAGTCTCCGGGCTCACCTGCATTCCATGAAGCGGGGGGCTACTCGGGGTCTCATCTCAGGATCGAATAATGTTCTGTCGAGGCCCTGAGTCATTATTCCACTACTTTTGTCATTTTTTATCTTTTATTCTAATTCATCGATTACGACGAATTTAATATTTTTTTTTTTACAAACTTCTAATTTTTCTATGACAATAAGCTAAATATGTACCAGTAGAAATATTTAAAAAATTTTGTGCACGTGATGCTGATTGATTTATTACATATAGAATTTTCTTTGCTTTTTTTTTTAAGCATATTCTTTATGATGATAAAAAAAATTACATTTGATTATATTCATATATTTGTTGCGCTACGTACAAAGGACTCCTGTGGCACCATTCGATCTTACGAAAAGGTCCGTCACTGAGTACTGCGAGGGTGGGGGAACCTTGAGCTGAAATGTTGTAGATATGCAACGGTGGAAATACTTTAAGACGTCAAGGGACAGGGGTCAGGTCAAATTCAGAATCGACCGGTCGAAGCATAATTACTGAAATGCTCCCGGTATACCTATAATAGTAATATAAGTAAATACCAGCCTAAGGATCTAACCGTCTGCGAACATCATACGTTTACTACATTCAAAGTTAGCTCTGTTATACGTTTAATACTACGTTTATGTACAATCGAAGTCGTTGGGACTTTCCTGCATTCCATCAAGTGAGGGGACTTACTCTGGGGCCCCCTTGCTGAGTCTATACATACCCATGCACCTCATACATCTGAATGCAACAAGGCACATCGTACTTCTTAGGTCATGGGACTGTATATAATTTACTATTCTTATAATAAATTACGAGAAATAAACGCAATAATGATTCTCATTTATTTATTCTGGATCATGATAAAAAAATTATTTTCTTACGTTCTTTGTCTTTTGACATCAACACATATTTTAGGGGCATTTTTGAGTGGTGAAAGAAGATAAGATACTGTTCATTTCGCAATAATATTTATTGTTCTCATATATATATAATTCTTTGAGGAAAGACCTCAACATAGACACATTTTCTCAAAATAGCCAATACATAAATGAAATTGTCTCTAAAATAGCCCAACACCAAATTTATATATGTATATATATATATTGTTTTTTATTCTCATTCAAATAATAAGATGACACTGTCGTAGGGTTTGCATAAAAAATTCTGTTCAGATGTAAAATTCATAACATGGATATATTTTTATACACGGAAGTACGCTCGGAACTGTCCTCGAATTCATGAATGGATAAAAACTGTTCTCTATTCAAGAATGCATACTTGAATGTTTCAGGAAACTCGGTCTGGACCTCGTGCCACGTCAGGGTGCTCACATGGTGGATCCAGATACTATGTCAGTTGTTGAACTTTATCACGTGGTAAATATTCGAGAATTCATTAAATTGATAATATAATTTTCATTAAATAGATAAAAATAGGATTGGAATTGACAGAAAAAAATGTTTGCTTGCAGCATGTACAGAGCGCTGAAAATTCTCAGGGTGCATCTGCAAGGGGTACCTTAAGGCGCAGGGAACACAAGAAAGTCCTGACCCATCATCTATACTTTTGTATGCGCGATTTCGGCCATTTTGTTGGCGAGGATGCTGAGATATATTTTTCTCTATATGACTCAAGACGCGGTCAGTACCTGAGCGAACGATTTCTAGTCCGTATATCCAAGGAGGGCTTCTCCAACTACGTTGAAAAAATGCACAACAACTGTACCATCTTCACCGACCTGGGGAACGCTGATCTTGGTCGTGATCTCTACATGGTCGCCCACGTTATGCGTTGCGGTAGAATGCTGTATTCTGATTCTGGAAAAAATAAAGCTGGTAGCTCTGTCTATAGAAGACCTCATGGAGTAGCTGCTCTGTCACTAGCCGAGGCCACTCAGGATCACACTGAAGAATTGGAGATGATGTTCAAAGTTTGTTAAGAGAAAATATCTCAACTTGTTTGTTTTACTTCAATTTATTTACTTTTGTTTATCATTACTCTATACCTATTCTTCTTCTAGGTTTATCAAGGCGAAGAGAAAGAATTTCATCAGTTGCACGAACAGATCATTCGTAATAATAAATGTTCACCGCTTCCTGGCCAACCGAATTATGGTATCGTAGTGTCACTACGTGTTCTTCACGGTGAACTTTCTCAAGTTCGTGAGGAACATCCTCTCCTCTTTAAGAACACATGTCTGACGAAGAAGCTTGGCTTTTCTGATGTTATCATGCCTGGTGATGTGAGGAATGACTTATATTTAAGGCTAGAGAGAGGAGAATTTGAGCGAGGTGGAAAATCTACTGGGAAAAATATCGAGGCACGAAGAGAATTTTTGAAAATTTTATTATAACGTATAAGAAGCAGGTGTTAATATCAATTTTTATTTGTACAGGTGACTATTCTTGTACTCGATGCAGAAGGTCAGCCATTGGAAGGGTGTCTGTTCGGTGCAGCAGGTGCTGATGGAAGTTCAGAATATCAAAGTTTAGTTATATATCATCATAACAGTCCATCATGGGCCGAATCAGTTAGACTGGCTATTCCTATTGATAAATTTTATAGCAGCCATGTGCGTTTTGAATTTCGACACTGTTCCAGTAAGGAATTTGATATTGAATAATCTTCTAATCTCTTTGAGACGTATGGTACGAATTTTAATTTGATCTTATTATGTTAACTTCAGCTCGAGAGAAGAACGACAAAAAGCTCTTTGCTTTTGCTTTTGTACGTCTAATGGAACCTGGTGGTGCGACTTTACAAGATGGTCAACATGAACTCTATATATATAAATGTGAAGAGCGTGTTAAATTGGATTCTCTGAGTTACCTATCCTTACCTAGCAGTGCGCATGAGCCAAATGCACCAGGTATGGATATTAGTAAAGAACATCAAATTAATATATGTGCATGAAAAATGTCTATATATAAAAACACAAAAAACTGTCAACTCTATCCGGATAGAATAATATTTAGTCCAGGATAGATGTAGATAATTGTCTATATTCATGAAATATAATTTTTCAATTTAATTTGATATGCATACCTATATATTTCTAGGACCTGCGCCATTCACAAGATCACAAAAGGAAGCAGTGTTCGTACACACGTTATTATGCAGCACGAAGCTAACTCAAAATGTGGATCTACTAAGTCTCCTCCAATGGAAAGCTCATCCAGAAAGAATATCCGAAGCGTTAGGTCGTGTACTCAGACTTGGCGGTGAGGAACTAGTCAAATTCCTTCAGGATATCCTGGACGCACTATTCTCCATGTTTCACACCGAAGACGGAAACTCAACGGCACATTCTGGCTTGGTATTCCAAGTGCTGGTTTCTATATTCAGCCTCTTGGAGGATTCCAAGTTCGAACACTTCAAGCCTGTGATGGATGCTTATATTTCGGATCACTTCGCTGCCGCATTAGTTTATAAGGGTCTGCTGAGCAGCGTACAGCACTGTGCCGATTGGGCGACGGCTGCAGAGAAACAGGAACCCATAATGAAGTGCTTTCGGTCCTTGGAATACATTTTCAAGTTTATCATACAAAGTCGGCTCTTATTTGCACGAGCTACGGCAGGTCAATACGAGGATAGTTTTAAAAGGGATCTATACTGCGTATTTGCAGCCCTGAACAAAATGCTGAGTATACCATATGACATGGTTCTACTGTCCCAGGTTGCTCTGCTATTATCAATTTCAGCAGTTTTTGAACAGCTGATGGCAGTACTGCCAGTGCTGGAAGTTGCCAAGTTAACGTGCACCATGTTAGACTCTGTGCCAAGAGAACCTCCGCCACAGCTTATGCAAGCTAAACTTGTAGCCATAAAGAATCTCGTGACCTCCAAACTCTTTCAGGATGACGAGAGTAGGAATCTATTGCTACTTACTATCTGTCGACATTTGCGGATTCATCTAGCTCGAAGAGAAGAGCTTAGATCCTGCACGGATATTCTTGGCGAGATCCTGAGCTTCCTTCACAAAAGAGGTCGCGACACTAATAAAGTTAATAATTGTATACATCACGACGTGGAGACGCTCTGCTTGTCAACCCTTGACGTTCTTATACAGACCATCCTCATAATAATAGACTCCAATAGTCCTGTTTTGGGATGTCTCGTGGCTTGTCTGATTGGACTCTTACAACTTCTCGATGAATATCATTACTCGAGGCTCTTCGAAGACCTAACTCATGGTGGTGAGAGAAAGCCACTCAAGGATTTTCTCCTCAGGGTCTTCCTAGTATTCAGAGACTTGGTTCGCCAGGAAGTTTTTCCACCTGACTGGCTTGTCATCAGGATGCAAGCAAACAACATCATCTTAAAGTCTCTACAGGAACTGGCTCAGCCTCTGGCATTCCGATTCCTTCATGGAAGCTTCGACTCTCAACTCTGGTCTACGTACTTCAACCTTGCCGTGACCTACCTCACGCAGCCATCTTTACAGCTCGAACAATTCTCCGAGGTGAAGCGAGAGAAGATTGTCGAAAAGTATGGCGATATGCGAGTCCTTATGGGTTTTCAAATTCTATCAATGTGGTCTCACTTGGGCGAACGGAAGCTGGACTTTATACCGGGTATGGTGGGACCTTTTTTGGAAGTCACCCTCGTGCCGGAGAGCGAATTGCGAAAAGCTACTTTACATATTTTCTTTGACATGATGGAATGTGAGCAACGGGCCAGAGGCAGTTTTAAGTCTGTCGAGTCTGAGCTTATTGATAAATTGGATATATTGATAAGCGAGAATAAAGGAGACGACGAGTATAGGCAGCTATTCAATACAATGTGAGTTTATATTTTTTTTCTTACTTTTTTTTTCTATCATATTCTCATCGTTATCTTTATTTGCTTTTATGACTTTCCTTTCAATGGTATGATATAGTTTGTATAATCAAGTAACTTTATCCTTTCACGCATATCAAGGGAACATCTCAGTGCTGTGTAAGTTTATACTTATCGTATATAAGATATATGTATTCTATAAATTAAATTCCAGGCTTTTATTTATTTTTAGCAGTTGAAATACTATTATTTAATTTCATTGTCTTACAGATTATTAGATAGAGTACAGTCAGAAGATCCAACCTGGAAGGACAGTGGTACCGCGTTCATTACATCAGTCACACGATTACTGGAGAGATTACTGGATTACAGGAGTGTAATACAGGGTGATGAGAATCGAGATAAACGAATGTCGTGTACCGTGAATCTCTTGGTAAGAATTTTTCATTGATTAGAACCATTCGAGTATCAATTGGATAAGAGGAAATAAGCAAAGACAAATATTAATTTAGAACTATTTGCTAATGAGGATCTGTTTATTTCATTGCTTCGCTCATTCCCTATTGATATGTCTAATATACTTATATATGTTCACACTAGTATTTATGAAGATCCTTCAGCCGGTAATGTCATTTAACAGTCGGACCTACTAATAGAAAGTTTATCAAAGTGCTGTTACAGAAGTGCTAGTCTCATCTGTGCTGTTTTAGAAGTTATAATTAGTTAAGAAAAATGGGCAATTTTCTTTTCTTTCCTCAGAACTTTTACAAAAACGAGTTCAATCGCAAGGAAATGTATCTACGATATATCTACAAGCTTCACGATCTACACTTAGCAGCTGAAAATTACACTGAGGCTGGTTTCACTATGAAACTCTACGCTGATCAGCTAAGTTGGGGTTCCACTCCATTGCCACCTGATCATGCTCATCCTCAGCAGCCTGAGTGGCAAAGGAAAGAGCTTCTCTATCATCAGATCATTCATTACTTTGATCGTGGAAAGTGCTGGGAAAAGGGTATACCCTTGTGTAAAGAGTTGGCTGTCTTATACGAGACCAGACTCTACGATTACGCAAAATTGAGTCATATACTTAAAACACAAGCAAAATTTCTGGATAATATTTTGACTCAGCTTAGACCTGAGCCTGAGTACTTTAGAGTTGGTTTCTATGGTCTGAGTTTTCCACTGTTCGTCAGGGTATGTTTGCTTTAATATTATATTACTTCTTGAACAAATATATATTAAATTTTTATCTTTTATTATTTACACTTTTTATTTTCTAGAACAAGCTATTTATTTATCGGGGGTTGGAATACGAGAGGATAGGTGCCTTCACTCAGCGCCTGCAAACCGAATTTCCAAGCGCGCAGATTCTCATGAAGAATTCACCACCTGATGAGAGTATTATATCATCAGAAGGACAATGTAAGAGATTCATTAGAACAATACATACACTACATATATTTTTTATTAATATTCATCTTCTTCAATATACACCTTTTTTTACTTTAAGATATTCAAATATGCAACGTGAAACCAATCCCTGAAGAAGGTAGCTTAGGTTCCAGTACAGCTGAAGTTCCAGACAGAGTAGTAGCGTTTTATCTGGTTAATGACGTAAGAAAGTTCACATTCGATCGTCCTCTACACAGAGGACCAGTAGATCGTGAAAACGAATTCAAGTCTCTCTGGATAGAACGGACGATCTTAACGACTGAAGCTAAGCTACCAGGTATTCTTCGTTGGTTTGAAGTCATCAAGAAGAGATCTGAACTCTTGGCGCCGGTGCAATACGCTTGTGAGACAATGCAGAGCGTGGAGAGAGAATTGAGAAGGCTGGTAGCACAATATACAGCCGAACCTCATAGAAATATAAATCCATTCAGTATGAGACTTCAGGGAATAATCGATGCGAATGTCATGGGTGGTATAACAAAGTACCAGGAAGCTTTTCTGACTCCTGAATTCGCAAGACAGAATCCAGATATGGTACAGCACGTGAATAGACTCAAGAGTCTGATACTGGACCAAATGAGTGTACTGGAATCTGGTCTTGTTCTCCATGGACAAATTGCACCTGCAGGTGTTCAGCCATTGCACAAAAGATTAATTGAAAGATTCACACAATTGAAACAAGGATTAGATCCATTAGCTAGGCAGCGAACTGTACATCAGGATAGTATTGTGAAGTGAGTACATGATAAAAGATTGGATCAATTAAGAAGGGCTTCCAGAACTGAAATATCAATTAAACTTTAATTTGATATTGTTATTTAAGTTCTCCACTGCCACCGTTACCGGTGAACGAGAAACAACGACCAGCTACCCTCGAGTCGTTTGGCTCCAGGATATCACACGCTGAAAGTGATGGTCTTCCTGAGGACGAGGGATTCTATACAAGACTAGAGGGTGCACCACCACCAATCCCTCAAAGGGAAGTACGTCCACGTTCTGTAGGTTATGGAACAACACCTCCCAGACCGACACACCAAAGATCACTGAGCAAACCACTCAGTCCAAAGTTGCCATTAAGACATTCTCTACCTACACCTACAGATGGTAGCGATCAGACAAACATGAGGAGCTCCTGGAGCGAACCAGGACCAGAACCAGCTCCACCGTTACCACCTAGAGGATGCAGTACGTTGTATTCATTGTATCATTGTAATAATCTTCTTTGCTAATTGGGTGTACTGTATGATTATTATTTATACAGCACCTGACAAAAGAGATTCAAACTCTAGCTCAATAGCGCCACCGGCACCGCCAAAACGTTTGACGCACAAACGTAACACGGAATGGAGCACAGATGACGACGCAGAGTTACCAAGCGAGTCAAATGATCTACGCGACAGTGGAATCTCGACAGCTAGTATCTCGGATCTTCAATCTCACTTGACAAATTTGAATAATCTCAGCTACGAGGATTTTGAACCTCGTGCACGATGCAATGACGTTATGAACATTTCTCCTCCTTCTGTGATAAATGCTTTGAACGTTACTGCTGGCAACTTTCCAAGTGGTACATTCCAGGGGTCACAAATAGTCTTTAGTCAGGAGGTAACTATACTAATATAAGAAGACGTGAATACTGCCATGAGGAATATTAATATTTAATATCTTCTTTAAAGGTAAGTCCACCTCCAATTCCACCGAAAGCACATCAGGACATACCTTCTACACCTTCCACTTTGGAACGGGTCTCTAATAGGATCCAGGGGTCTGGACACGCTGAGAATTATTCTGTGCCAAAGTTACAAACACTCTCGATGGCGTCGGATGCAGAGAGCAGCGTGTAGCAATTATATCTTCTAGTCCTAGCGATTAGACCTGGTGCGCGAATACGAATAAGATGTTTAGATCTGACCCTATTACGAGTGGATGGACTCAGTTCCATCCCCATGGATCATCTGCTTATACTTTTGTCCGTAACAAAATCTTGAAACTTGACTGGATAGAACTTTGCAATTGACAAAGAGAGGACATTAGATTTTGACTTAAAAATTCTCTAGAGTATAAATCGTTTGATAAGAAGCAAAGGATTTGCACGACACCAGGATTTTAGCCGTAACGAAACTGCTGTAACAATCTAAGTGAAATCTTCTAAATAATTATTCCGCATGGATTATACCCACCTGCATGTATCGTATGTACCTTCGTAGGTTCCTTCCGTTTTGACATTAAAACTTTCAACGTCTTACTGCCACCTGACACTCGAAATACTCAGGAAAATTAAATACGAGACAATTTCAACTTTGTTTCTCTGGTACTAATGTCAAAACCGAATGATACCAATTTTACTTTAGAGACGACGCTCTTCCGAGTATTAATCTAACTATATTTTGTAATTTATTTATATTTTCAATGAGAATAAAAGTCATTTTTATCAATAAAAACACTCGTACCGCATAAAAGAAAGTAAGAAATAAAATACTTTATACGGAACTCCCGTGCGTTGCGTCAGTATATATATAATAAATATTATTATCATAAGATCGAATATACCACATACATATACAATAGTACAAGTCGAGGAAATAGATTCCATATTAAGGGTATATAAATTATGTATTTTGTCATGATTCTTCATATAAATATATACAAAAGTTTGAGTATTGCGTCATATGATATTATGTCTGGACTTACAATTATTATATACTCTTGGCATGTAAAAAGTGTCGATATAAAATTATTAAAAAAAAAAAGGTGGAGAGAGAGGGGGGGAGGGGAGAGAGAAGGACGAACAATAAATCTAATTATAAATTTAAATAAAGGGTGGAATGTATACATTGCACAACACTGAGTACGATGGAAATAAGGTACATTGGAATGATATTAAAGTACAACGATCGATGAAAAATGAATTAGAGATCATCATTTAAGGGTTGAATACCGATCGACAATGATTGTCGTTATCAGTCACTGGTTTTCTGTTTGCTTGTTTTCTTCACGCGTCATCATACACACGTAATATTTATGCATACCTATAATAACACGACAATCAGCGAACGAACCCGATTATTTTATTTAAATAGCAAAAGAAAAAAAAAAGATTAAAGCTAAATCGTTTTAAAAGAAACAATCGCACTAACTCGCTGTAGGCATATATGAACAGGCACTCACACAGACACGCTAATCAATATGGCTACGTTTTTTTTTCCTTTTCCTTTCCTTCTCGCGTAAGTACAGTCATGGTCGCTGCTTAAAATATACGAACGAATATTACTTTTTGTACTCGTTCATAGATAAAGGGCTACTAAACTCTATGTTGTTACTTTGTACGGTTCCTTGTAAACGTGGATTGTCAAACAGACGTTTCCGCGTTAGTATCCTTCCTGAAACAATGTACAGATTTGCTCCATAAATTTTGAGCGCAAGATTGATTGAGTATAAAATATATAAACTGCGATCGTTTATTATAGAGGTCGAAGATCACGGCTTATATATGATGATACTTACATCCTCGCTGATATTCAAAGGCCAGGGAGAAGCAGAGATCACAGAAAAGATACTGTTAGTTTAGAATGTTCCAACACCATCTTTTTGGAGACCAAGATATAATACAGGAATCAAAGAAATCAGATTAGTCAATGGGTTTGGGTAATAGATTTAATCAGTGCAAATGAATTAGCCTATTTGGATAACTTTTTTTATGATAGTATCTACGATACTTTCTACACCGACTACCAGGGACAATTCATTAGAATACTACATATTGGGAGGGATTATACTTTTAAAAAATTTTGAAAAAAGTTAATTCTCTTTATACTTACTCAGTCTCGGTGATGGTTTCCTCGTATTGTTGTTGTGGTGGTTGTTGTTGTTGTTGTTGCTGTTGTCTGAGCGCCGCCAATTCGTTGCTGTGTTGCAGATCATGCGTCAAAGAGCTGGACAATATCCTTGCGCTCATCGGTAGTATGTAGTCAGGAGCATCCTCGAGGACACTGGGGGTTACTTTACCTCTCTTGAGGCTACCGTATCGTTCAGAGCCGCTCAGGGTGTCGTGCTGAGAGCCATGAAGAGTCTGACCCCTCTTCAGACTTCCGTATCGCTCAGAACTACTGAGATTATCATGATTTGAATTTTGCGAATGATGACTCATGCTGGATGCAAGAATTCTCGAGGACATCGACAACATATACGGAGTCGGTGATACTGTATGATCTTCCTCAGCAGTGTAGGGGAATAAATACTTTTCTCCTATATGATGAATCTTTTCTTCACCCTCCGAGTAATTATCATCAGGATGATTTTTCTGGGGTGAATTAATGTCCGGATAAGGCAGAGGATTAGGACTCGATGTCTTATTCGAGGCCATTTCGTTGTCAGATATCGTACCGCCCGACCATTGACTACCGCGTACATCTAATGGATATTAAAGTAGTAGATAAACAATGATAATAAACGTAAAAAGTATATATATATATTATATAATAAAACTAGAGACTCACCGTTGGATGGTAAATACGCTTCCGGTAATTGCGAGCTCCATCTGGGTGCATATATCGGTTTTATATTCGGAAACAGTTCCGAATTTGAGCAAAGTATATTCAAGTGTTCAGCGGGGTTGCTGTGTATGTTTGGCAAGTAACTATGGGTCACGGGTTGCTGCGTGGAGACGCCCATATTCTTATGAGACCTGGAGGTAACGTCCTCGTCGTCGGAACTATGAGAACTGGCCAGGTCTAAGCTCCTTCCACCGCCATCCGCTTGAGAACCATCAGAGTCTGATTCTGAATCCCTACGTTGTTCGCGTTGCTCGTTAACTTCTGTTTAAAAAAAAAAAAAAAAGAGTTAAAAGCCATATTGGTAAGCTACTTTCCATGATAATAAATGATCTTATACCTTGTCTCGCGTGTACGGTAGAATGACGACTCCTGGATGACATATATGGATCCCTGTCACTGTTATAATTACTGGTGGAGGTTGACGTGTGTCTAAGATGAGCATCGCTACGGTACGGACTGGAACCAGTTTTATTGGTACTCCTGGAAGTGGTGCTGCTGGTCGATACACCTACGTGTACGCGTCTGCAGGAGGATTCAGCGCCGCTGTACGCCGATGAGTATGCTAATGCCGAACGCTACGAAAATAAATAGAAGATTGAATGTTTGCATAATGCAACAGTGAATTCTAAAGTATATAAATTTGATGCTAATGACTAATGACGTTTAAACTTACCGAGTGGCCATTGACATTCTGACTGCTACTACCGTTCGCCATGCTTCCTTCTAATAGAGGCGTCTTTTTACCCATGCATCTTAATAAACTCAAGTACAAATTCCTCCGGACGCGACCGTTAATGAAACAATAGCCAATTAGACTGAATGCGGCGTGCGTCAGAACAGCTATGCTCAATAAGTACGACAACATTGGCGAATTCTCTGATGCATTTAGAACAGCTAGGGACCAGGTTGTGCCCAGCAGGGGTAAGGATGCCACAGACAACCATAAAAGCGTCCTTAAATTACCAAAACCCATAATATGTTCCTTTAGTGTGAATGCTGCGCGGACGGACATTATCAGGATGCATAGATTTATTAAGACTGCTGCGCATACTGGTCCTATTAGAGACCAGACTACAGGCTCGTAAATGGAAAGCCAGCAACTGTAAGGGAAAACAGTGTGAATTAATAAAATATATTTTAGACTATTAATGAGCGAATATTTAATCACTTACAAGTAAAAGTTTCCATATTGATCAGCTCTAACGCCAACGGTTAGTCCTACGATAATTGCTGGAAT
Organism: Calameuta pygmaea; assembly: GCA_031762395.1. Lineage (NCBI taxonomy): Eukaryota > Metazoa > Arthropoda > Insecta > Hymenoptera > Cephidae > Calameuta > Calameuta pygmaea. Next base: position 394,059 of record JASANN010000125.1, on the reverse strand, counting down.
TCCATATCCCATTGTATAGTAGAATCTCATTTGACCATGATTAACGTCTCTCATCTCAGTGAGCATCCTGTACAAGTGCACAGAATCCACGAGGGTCCAGGCAAAAGTACTTAACCAAGCGTAATGAAGTCCTATGGCTGTAAGCTTACATGGAAACTCATTTGATACTAGTGGATTCCTGGCCTTTAATGCAATCAGATATAGTAATTCTGCGACAAAAACGCATAGCACAAGATTTTTGTGGATGCTGTTGGAATTTGTACAGCCACCACGAATCAATGCCAGTATAAGTAGTGCTGAGAGTAATAGCGGTAAGGCAAGTACGAATGCACTGTAACTCGTCACGTCTTCCAGAAGGGATGGCTCTGGCACGTATTCAAGGTCCAGGACATCGGTTAGGACGGCAAATGTTGCCAACTGTAGACAGGAACAATTTACTATCGAATCTGGAGTTAAAGTTGTGTCATCTATTTCTGTTGTGCAGCCCATTCGACTCCACTCGCCAATTCTATTAAATGGGATATATATATATTTAAGTAAGAATTACATTAATTATAATTAATTGAAAAAAAATTAACAGTCATTAATCATTTACCCTCTGGCAGTGCTCCAATGTACGCACTGTGGATTGGTTCTTGTCTTGAAACTATCATTTTCGCTGAGCCATAATCTTATTTGAACAGGAGATTGTAGAGGAATTCCTGTTAAGGATTCATAACCGTTTTCTGATGGCACTAGGACGGACACCGTTACAACTGGTGAACCTACAGCTATTTCGACGCCCCATCTCATTGCTACGGAATCGTCGTATCTAAAATTTAAGATTATAAGGGATCAAGAAAAGTAGAATAATCAAAACTTATTTAGACCGTTATTTATACCTTTTGGGTAGCAGTGATCCGAGTTCTTTATATTGCACATAACTCAGAACAGCCTTACGACTGTTCAAACTGTTTTTCACATTTAATTCATCATTTGCTGGAGGTTTGATTCCCAAAAGATTTAATGGCACTTGAATTTTTGAATATTTATCGAATCTGTTTGAATCTGGCATGTAATTGTTATATTTTGGAAAACTGATCGACGGTCCTAAATGAGCTGGAGAACTTAAGAAAGCCGATGTGTCAGGGAGAATAACTTTTTGATCTGCCTCAGATGGTCTAGCAGTAGAGAGTGAGAGATCTTCCTTGTATTCAACTAGCTCGTATCCAAAGAGACTTTCTGATGTTACAATGTCTAGACCCAGTACTGTAAATAAAATAATATAATTAGCGAGACTCTAGATAAAACTCAGAGTATTGAGCTTATATTGAAGAACTTACTAATATTTGGATCTACAACTTCGAAGGGACTTGTGTATGTATCATGCTGCGAAGCAGTTAGTGTCTTCAGGTAAGTGGCCATCACATCTAAAATTTTATCCGGACCATTCCCAGTTAAAGTTTCAATCCTTTCCCAATTTTTTAAGTGCTTTTTACTGAGTACTGCACCAGTTATGCCAACCAAGTGTGAAACATAGTCCTTGTCTTGACTATGAGTTAAATTCAGACCAGCTAGACTTTCCTCGTATTGAAGTAGAGCAATAAGTAAATATTCAGCTACAAGTACATCAGCACCGTACATAGACTTGGTAATATTAGTCGCTTTGTGCAATTCTGTAGCCATTTTCACAGCTACGTAAGTGTTCAGAGACAAGTCATCTGTTTCCAAAGCAGACAACTGGTGTCTGGGTTCCACAAAAGCTTCAGATGTACAATTGAAGAGATCCGGAGGTTGCCAACCACCTAGTTTATCATCACAAGACCTGGACGCTTGACCTTCAGCACTCCCAGGACAATCTTCAATAGCTGTCATTCCAAATTTGGTCCTTGGCCACCAAAGTCCTTCCGAATAAGATCTTGGACATCCATCATACACAACCTCACATCCTCGAAGAGTAACTTCAGCATAAGAATTAGGACAAGCAGTGCATGATCTTCCAATGACACCAGTTCTACATCTGCACTGCCCAGTTTCGATATCACACCTGGGACCATAGCTTCCAGTCATATAACATTCACAAGGGATACACTCTTTTTGACCTGGAGGCTGATAGTGATTTTCTTTGCAATAACATTCACCAGTTGTTTTGTTGCATGCTGGATTATAACCTCTGGACTCATCACAGTGACATGGACCACAGACAGGAGATCCCCACCATGTAGCTGGACAAGGTTGGTCAGCTTTTATTTCGCAATACTCTCCAGAATACTCTTCAGAGTTACAGTCACACTTATATCCTTTATGAGATTCAGCATCCTCGATACAAGTACCTTCATCGCTGCAAGGATTGAGTTCGCAGACGGGTTCACAGTTGTGACCAACTCGACCAGCTGAGCACACACATTCACTTGATTCCCATTTTGCTATGCAAGTTGAAGTATTAGGACAGTCAATAGTGCATTCTCCATCAGAGGTGCATCCAGATGCAACATTCTCTTGAACAGTAGGTTGCTGAAGGGTACTTTGATTGGTACCAATCCGTATGTCTTGAATGCATCCATTGAAAAACGGTTGATCTGTGATTCCACCCTGATCAAGACCTCCTACCAGGATTCTACCGACAAATGATCTTTGCAATTTAGCTGGTGATGGTCTAGTTATTGGTCTGTTACGATAATCCATATCCAAAAAAACATGTCCACTTTGCCAAATAATTTCTATCCTATGCCACTCTCCATCGGCGACGTCGGTCCAAGTCTGAATAATATCTGTACCATCAAAACTTGTATGTAGTTTACCATCTCTAATATCCAACATGGCTGAGCTATTTTGACCAATCTGGATACTCATAACAAACGTATTCCTCTCTCGTGTTCTTAGACTGAGAGCAGTTACCCAGGGCAGTTGTATAGATTTTAGCAGAGGATTAAAACTGAGTAAACCATTTCCTTGGAAATGCCATGGCTTCCCAATTTCTTCGATGCACTGAGGTCCTGCATAGCCCTCTTCGCATTCACAAACGTATCTAGACCACATCTCACGGCAAATTCCATTATGCTTACAAGGCATAGACTCACAGAATGATCTCTTCTCAGGACAACCAATTGTGGTACCATTATCAGCGACAAAGGAATTCAAATCTACAAATTTATGATCTATGTAGAGATCACTTATGCAGCCGACGAAGTCCTTGTTTCTAATTTGAAAACTTGATGGTATAGCTGGTAGACCACCTAATTGAAGTGGCCCCGTTAAATCCAGAAAACGATGACACGTTTCTGTTACTGCACTACAACGTGGTTCGAGTATTTGTTCACTTTTACTTGCACAGGCCCATTTCTTACCAAGTTTCTCTTCATATCCCAGTGCCAGGGCTATGTCGCAATCATCCAGAGATATGGTGACGGTTTTGTTGATATAAGATACTTGAACTTCATGCCACTCGCCATCAGACACACCCCCTGGAATACTAGCCAAGGCCCTGGTAACTTCATCCCCTAAAGAGAAGCTAAACTGAACTCGGGAGTCAATAATTTCCAAAGCTACGAAGTCATGTTTCTCGTTGTATCTTCCATTGTAAAGTAGAAGTCCATCAGTTGATTCAGTAGCAAATCTCAGCCGCAAGTGAAGTCTGTGTCTCTGCTTCAAGGATGGAAATGTAAGGAAGGTGGCCGGTCCGAAGCTTCGTGATCTTAACTCACAGAGTGGAGTGACGTTTTCCGAAGCCGTCACAGGACAAGCTTCGCAGATGAAGCCACCGGTAGTCTTGGTAAGGCATTGAGATCCGCCTTTGCATAGTCCAGGAATGCAGGTATCCTTGTCCATAGATATTTCACAACTATCACCTGTAAAGCCGAGACTGCAGGTGCATGTATAACCGCCTTCTCTTCTTTGACAGGTGCCGCCATTCTTACAAGGATTAGAGTAACAAAGATTGACCTCGGTGTCACAGAGATATGCTTCTCGACTTCCTGTAAATCCTTTAGCGCATTTACATGAGAATGTTGTTACTGGGTATATTGGTCTGAACAGTACTGTATCGCTGCTTGCAAATCCAGAGGCATTACCAAACTTTAGGACAGTAACGCATTCCTCAAAATTTAGGCAGGGCTCACGCACGCATAAATTATCATCGAAAGGGAGTACAGTCACCGTAGCAAGTCGTGCCAGGATGCCTCGATTCAAATAGACTCTTTCTTGTAGGAATTGCGGTGTATAGAATTCATCCGTTCCACCTGGTTCGACTTTTCTTGCCGAAAAACTAACGTTGAGAATCTTTCCATTAACATCGGTATCCTCTTGAACGCTGAAGAGAAAGATATTCTCTCTTGGGCACGGTATAATAGCTGCCAAACCATCCAGGAAGTAACCAAGAAGCGGACTGAGGAATGCTTCTACAGTCATATCATCCAGTCTTACTGTGATGGAATTGAAGAGCATCTTATCAGTAATTAATCTCACTGATAAGGTCATGGTGGCCTTGGCCTCATTAACACCATCTGTTACAGACACTTCCATGGTAGCTACTCTGGGAACGTTTGTATTCAATTGTGGAGACAGACAAATTTCCCCGGAAGTCTTATTCAGTGCAATGAGATTAGCATTGTTTCCTGCCAGGATACTGTAGACCAGTTTATCAGTGACATCCGCATCGACAGCTGGAATCTTCCCAATTGGTCCACTAGGAAAGAAGTCCTTGAAGTTGTTAAAGATGATTTGAAAGTCCTTGAGAACCGGAGCATTGTCGTTGATATCAGTAACTAGAACCTGGACCAGGGCATCCGATCTCAAGGGTGGCGATGCAGCTCTTACGAAGATCTCAAATCTCTTCTTCGGAGATTCATAATCCAATTCCTCCAGGGTGATTAATTCAGCACGATCTGCTCCTGGTCGTGTATTCAGAGCAAAACTATTAGCATCCTCACCACCAATGATAGAATATTGTACCTCGGCGTTTGGTCCTTCGTCAGGATCATGAGCATAAATTTCTCCAACGGTAGAACCAACTGGAGAGTTCTCAGCAATGTACATAGTGATCTTGTCATTTTCGAACGCAGGTGGAGAATCATTAATATCTTCAATTTTAACAGTAATAGGTACCACAGATGATAAACATGGAGATCCTGTGTCAACAGCTGCAGCCTTGAGGACGTACCTGGCTACAGATTCTCGATCTAAAGTTTTTGCAGTTCTGACAATACCTGTGGTAGGATCAATTACGAAAGCGCCATCGCCATCATCGTTTAGAGTATACCTAACTTTGCCATTTAAACCCATATCCGAATCAGAAGCTGTGACTCTAAGGACACTGGTGCCAACAAGAACATCTTCTAGGACTGAACCTTGATACTGGGAGGCTTCAAATATAGGTGCATTGTCATTGACGTCGGTTACAGATATCTCTACATCCGTTGTATCTGATAATGACGGCACTCCACCATCTCGTGCAGTAACAGTTAATAAATATCCAGAGACCTGCTCTCGATCTAGGGTTTTGGTCGTGGTGATGGCGCCAGTTTGAGGATTGATAGTGAACTCCCAAGCTTCCTGTTCTCCACTATCATTGCCTAGACTGTAGGTGATCTGAGCATTTTGTCCTACGTCAGAATCCGTAGCACTCACTACCAAGACAGTAGTTCCTACAGGAGCATCCTCGAAAACGGAAACGGAGTAAGGTGCGTTTTCAAAGACAGGAGCAAAATTATTAGCATCAGACACATTCACGTAGACTAGCGCAGTGTCAGTCCGACCTCCAGAGTCAGAAGCGGTAACAGTCAGGACAAATCTTTTTTCTTGCTTGTAGTCTAACGGCTGCGCCACGGTAATCAGTCCTCTTCCATTTTGAGAAGTTATGGAAAATCTTCCCCTAGTATTTCCAGCAGTGATATCATAGTGTATCCTAGCATCTTCGTCCGGATCTGTTGCTGTAACGGACACTACTGGAGTACCCGGTGCTACGTCTTCAGGAACGACTGTCTCGTAATCCTTGGGATCAAAGTAAGGATCGTTATCATTGATATCGGTTACTGTGAGGATGACTGTAGCACTGGCAGATCTGGGTGGATCACCAGAATCACTAGCTATTGTTGTAAATTGATATTTAGCACACTGTTCACGGTCCAATTGTTTTGTGGTATAAATCCATCCAGTTTCTGTATTGACAGCAATGGGAAAATTTTCTGTGGAGGCGCCTGAGAAATCTCTGGCACCGATGGAATATTTTATCTGGGCATTTAGTCCTTCATCGGCATCATAGGCTTGGACTCTTAGGACTGAGAAGCCAATGGGTACGCCTTCAGACACAGCTTCCTGAAACAGGCTGGTGTAGAACCTGGGAGGATTGTCATTGACATCCTTAACGTGCACCAGGAGTTGAGTAGTATTTGATCTAGCTGGTAAGCCGCCATCCTGAGCTCGAATCACTATGCGATAACTGTGAGCTGATTCATAGTCTAGGGGTTTGACTAGAGTCACATCACCACTGAGAGTGTCTATGGAGAAGGTGTTCTGTGTGTTTCCACCGATTATGGCGTAACGCACTGCAGCATTTGACCCAGCATCTGCATCTGTAGCTCGAATATGCCCTACAACAGGATTCTTCGTATAGTCTAAGTCTTCAGGTACGACAACGGAGTAGGTCCGTTCAGAGAATTGGGGATAGTTGTCGTTATCATCCATAACACGTACTACCAGGGTAGTCGAGGCGGTCTTCCGTGCCGACGGAGGAGTTGCAAGGTCAGAGGCTTGCAAAATAATAGTATAAACTTCAGTCTTCTCTCTGTCTAGAGACATCCTCGTTGTGACTACTCCAGATCTTGGATCTATCCTGAAGGTCGCTGAATCCTCAGTAAGGGACGTAGTGCCACCTCCTGTAGTAGAGACTATTGCATATTCTACTTCTGCGTTTCTACCCACGTCCTGATCCGTAGCTTTGACAGCGATGACGGTCGATCCGACAGGTACGCCTTCTCTGACCGATGCTTCGTATTCCGGCCATTCGAATCCGGGAGCATGATCATTTATGTCTAAAACGTTAACCTGCAAGGTGGTTGTTCCAGTCCTCGGTGGAAAGGAATCGTCCACAGCCAGGACCCGGAAGTAGTGTACGTCGACATTCTCACGATCTAGCTTAGCTTGGGTCACAACTCTCCCAGTCGTGGGATCCAGATGAAAGAGAATCTGAGAGCGTGCATCCAAGAGGGAGCTCATGGAATACCTAACTGTACCTCCCTCAGGATCTCTCGCCCTGACCATAGTCACAGGTACACCAGGTTCCTTCTCTTCCTCAACAGCGCCGACGTACAGCGCTTGTTCAAAGAATGGTGACTGATTCCTCAATTCCCTCCTGACTCTTCTCCCCAGATCAGTGTCATCCAACTGTTGATGATGAAAGACAATTTTAAGCCTATGTTCAGCATCTGCCAGGTGCGGCGATCCGCATCTGAGCATCACAGAAACTGAGACCTTCCATAAAGGATCCACAAGGCATTGTTCGGATGCTGATACCAGGTCACCACCTGCACCTTCTACCAAGAATCTTGGATCAGCTACGCCTCCCCATCGAGTCTCGCATTCTTTCAGGGCAGTGTAAGGTAGAAAATCTCTGAGGGCCGCGACCAGTTGCGAAGTCCTAAGACAGATCTCAGTGAACCTATCAGTACTAGGCATAGCGTAGGAAGCCAGGGTCTCGGCCATCCATCCCTTGGTGGCTGCAAGATTCTGATTCTCTCCTCCACATCCAGTTATCAGTACCCTGAGAGGTAGGCTGTAATAGTCTATGGTGGGTCGACCAAGCCTGGAGCTGGTCGAGTCGATGTAAAACGTGAAGAGTCTAGGATACTGAAGTCCATCGCAATTTAAACTCTTGGCAAGGGTAACACGCCCAGTATGAGGATGCACCTTAAGTAATTTCCTAGCGAACCAAGCTGTTCTGTCACTGGATGCCTCGTACTTCCGTCTACCACCAAGTTGAGGAACACCTGCCTCAAAGACGATGGTTCCCGTTGGCAAGTTGGAAGATAATACCGCCAAATAACCCTCGGCGATTTTCCAAAGGCCCAACAGGCACAGAACAATCCATATTGTCCTTGCCATGTCACGACGTGCTCTGCCTCCTCATATTATACGCGGACGCTGCTCCATTCCGGACCGGTTTCCATCCTCTACGTAACGGAGAATACGGGCATTTTGCTTTACCTGAAAGAATCAGAGAAAAGAATATCTTCAATTAACGCGATTACAGCATCCTCAATCTCATTTATATCTCGTTATAAAATCCCTCCCAAAAAAATATCGGCCTTTAATTAATTTCTCAAAACATCACAAGGTCTTCCACGTGACACTCTAATCCTCTTGAAATGGATATCGCTATCATTCTTCGTAGTTGCTTTATCCCCACGTATCCTATCGACCCTTACACTCATATCACGTATATCTGAATAGAATTAACATAGCCGTTATAACTCTAACTCAGTCCTCCGCCTTCCAGTCTTTATTCCCCGATACGCAGAAGCTTCGACCAATCGCTAACCACGTTACAAAAGCAACGACCAATAAGAACATCTTGTTAAAAACAAGGGATACCAAGCATCGTTTTCACGAACAGGTTCGGCAGTTTCGCAAGGCGATTTTCGTTCGGCTTCGATATTCGGACGAAGCGGATTTTACAAGGCTTCGTGCCTCAACGTAAAAGGTATTATTTTCGGCAGGTCCGCTATCGTGTTGGAAATGAAGAAGGGGATGGTACCTGGCCCAGAGCGCCCACCGCCTCCGAGACTATTAATTACGAAAGGAGGAGGTTTAACTTGTATGGAATCCGGTCCTACCAATTATCTTAGAAGACTCGATAGAAGCGGCCTTTACTACGGCTTATATCTTTTTCAAATTCTCGTCTTCTCCTAGCTAACCTCTTTTTTATTTCAATCATTTTTCTATCCTACCACGAAACCCGAAGCGTTATTCTCTCTCTCTCTCTATCTCTGTCTCTCTCGCGCGCTTTTTTTCATGCATACAAACACGCATGAGACAGCCACTGCGTGAGACTCTCGTTGCTATTACAATAGAAGAAGTTGATTCCCTTCGCGAGGTTCACGGCCGTAACTGTCAGGGCCGTAGAGTTACTCTACGTCTAGACAGAAACCTTCGTGCTTTGTTTTATTACGGGTGATTTTGTTTGACAACACGCCTGACTCAATGAAATTTGGCTATGCCAATGAGTCAGTTTCTTTCAGCTAATTGTAACTAATTTTGCTATCATAAAATGTTACACTGTTATATCTATATACACTTCGTCCATATCGTCTTATTTTTTATTACCTCTTTTTTGAATAATTTGCATATTAAATATATAATCATTCGACGAGTTCAATATGATTTTTTGACAGATCGAAAACAATGAAGTCTTTAACAAGATACACGCGGTTCTGCGAACTATTTTTTTCACAAAATATGCATATAAATCATTTTGCACTGAAATATTTCTTTTCAAATTTTGCCATAAAATCACGTGATTATATAAAAAGTCTTGTGTCATTTGCTGAGAATCGCATTGTCTGCGAATCGTTCAAAAAATACTTTCAACTCGTCGTCCGACTATACATGTATAATCATATTGCCTATATATATATGTACTAGACTGTGATGGACGAGTCGTAAGAATTTCGAAAGTCACTAGTAATACTATATTTTTTTACGAGGTAACGTCCGTCATGGAAACGGGAGGCAGCAGTGCAACCGGATAAGTGAGATGCGCGCGTTGGATAAAGTTTTCACGCAAGAACGCCCGATTTTATGGAGCCCCGTGTGTTCCCCTTGAGTTTGAAAACGGGTTTTCAAGATTCGTGGTGCGTATATTTCACGCTGGACGTCTTAAAGAGCAGTAAATTAATGCTTTAGGCCCGCCGATTGACAAGGAACATCACTTTAGTGTCCGGTTCCGATTTTGATGAAACTCAACTATGTTGTATCGATTGAAAAACTAGGAGACACGTATTTTTTTTTATCGACGAAAAAACGTCTTAACAGGCTGAAATCAAACCCCAAAGTTCGGCATGTCGAGGAATGATAATGCAGTTTCACCAGAAGAGGTCGACCGATTTCCATGAAACAAAAACTGAAATGTTTCTCATCGCGAGTCACGAAAAGTGCATCTAGACATTAAATAGAAATTGTCTCTTGTGGGGGTAAAATCGCACCTTGATTATTATTTTTTACCCTGTTTAAAGAACTTGCCAGTGGAATTTAATGAAACACGTACCATTTGAAAGGGGAAGTAAAATTTATAGTTTGTTTCCGAAGGGAAACTATCCGTAGCGTCAAACCCACGCTCGGGATTCGAATTTCGAATGATATTCGAAAGGAAATGTTCCTGGGAAAATTGGATGCTGGATTTATTGTACATGATATCGTTCATAATTGCCATGAGATGCTCTAAAACGAATGTCTTTATGACCTATTTTTTTTTACCATGAACAATCAATCCAGCATCCACAGCAACTACCATATTTTTTAATGTAAATCCAGAAATTCGGGTCAATTTTTCTCTGTAGGTTCTACCTTTGTTCAATTGATGTTCCCAGCATCGCATTTGTCCAAGAGATTTTATTCTTTTGCATTTCTGTTTTTACTGTATCGACACTGTCATTTTTCTTCTTGCCGGATCTCCTGTATTCGATTGCGTTTTTTTTTTGTAATCATAACTTAAATCTTCTTCATCTTCCGAACAAGAATCAGAATCAGAAACGGCTACATCTTTTTCTAAAATTGTATCTTCAACAGCGTTAATCTCATAATGTTTAAATGGCTCTTAAAAATCAAACGATTCTTCCTTCGCAATTTCAATTCCCTTGTAATCTGGCATGCAATCAATTAAAACTTTTACAATATTTTCTTTTAATTCTATTTCTGCACTGTTCAATGGTGTTTGTGTAATATTCATGGCTTCGAATATAGCCAATAGAAGTTTAATAACGTTGATTGGATTCACTTTGATAATTTCTATATGTTCTTTTAAGCAAATATAGACGATGAAATGTGCACCTTGTTTATACGAGCAACTGACATTTGCCATTTGTTTTAGCGTTTCTATATGGTGATCCACTTCTTATGATCGCAGGGGTCACAAGTGATAAGAGAAGATAAGTATTTGGGTAAAACTGCTGGTGTGAAAAATACTGTTATTGCGTCTTTCTCCTTTCTTATGGGTTTCAAAAGCTATATTCACAAATGCATCACCGCTCGATCACAACGACTTTGTCGACTTTTCATGGTTCAAAGGTCCCCATATAATTATTTATAAAAGCGCAGTACTGAAACGACGATGACTGCTTATATATAAATACTGCTTGCTACAAGAAATAAAAATTATTTTCTAGACTATTAATAAAATACATTTCGCATAAAAAATAATAAAAACTGTTACTTTGGTGTAGTGGCTAGTGTGCTTGCCTCTGGGCGGAAGCTTGGAGAGTGGGGGAATAATTAAATTAATTGATATTCAAATTTTAAAAAGTTAACCCCCTTAATTACAGGTAATACGTTAATTTTCACTGACTTTTTATTGACTTTTACTAACGAGAATATTTTTAATTAATTTACATTTTTTAATTCCGCGAGATGTGGTTCTATATGGGAATTCATGCATCGGTGTGCAGGGGGTAGTTTACTCCCTTAAACGTGTTTTCCCGCGAAAGAGCAAAAACACGACAAGTGTAATTTTAAAGTTTTTTTAAATAGGGTAAAAAAAGAATAATCGAGGAGTGATTTACCCTCACAAGAGACAATTTCTCTTTAATGTCTAGGTGCACTTTTCATTACTCGTAATCAGAAACATTTCAGTTTTTGTTTCATGGAAATCGGTCGACCTCTTCTGATGAAACTGCATTATCATTCTTTGACATGCCGAACTTTAGGGGTTGATTTCACCACCTAAAACCATTTTTCCGCCGATAAAAAAAACGTCTCAGTTTTTCAAGCGCTACAAGATAGTTGAGTTTCATCAAAATTGGAGGGAGACACTAAAGTGATATTCCTTGTGAGTAAAGCCGGGAAATTTGAAAATCAGTTATATCTTAATTAGCCCTATCCTCAAAAAATATCGATTACTATATAATTGGAAGACGTTTATATTCTTTCCATAATTCCTTACGAGGATATATTATATACAAATGTAATAATTTATAATATTCATCCTCGTCCGTCCATGCAATTTGAACTTTGTGTATTAGGGATGCTGGTACGTAACAGTGCGGTTAGTAAATCTGAAAAAATAAGGGTGAGTGCTGCCCGATAATTGGAGGTGAACGCATCTCGACAAGGGTGAGTGACTCATATCGCAGCTTCGACGCCGACCGTCGGGACGCCTTGCGTCCAAATATCGATTCGCCGGCCCGACTAAGGGACGCGTCAGCGCTCGTGCCGTATCTAAATTTTTCTAATGAAAAACCACACGGCTATTCAGCTAACCAAACTGCCTGGCAGTTCGAGGGCAGTGACTTACGATAAAACTTTAGTATTTCTAGATTTCCACCAAGTATTAATTAGTAAATTTTTAACGGATGCTCGATAATTTATTTCAAGAGATGTAAGATGCTTGGAGTATTAATTTTATATATTTCGAAGTGAGATAGCTATGCATTATCGTTTTACGGAATCTCATTAGAAATATTTTAATTATACTGTCTTCGTTCTTGTATCTTCGACTCTCTGGAATTTCATAAATACGTAGGCGTTCCTGGTGCGTGAGCGAAATACGATAAAGACTAAAACATAAAAGCTGATACCCAAAAATTCTGTTCTCAAGCCGATCAGACTGTTGTAATGTCCGTATAAAATAATTAAATTGCAATCAATAGTATTATTTTGATATCTCGACAATTTCTAAATGATCGTTATCCAAGAATTCAGAACAATAATAAAAATCGAGTGAGAAAAAAAAGGATTAACGAAATTTATATAGAATCTATTCTATTAAGCTAAACGAGACAATTGGATCAAATCTGAATAAGATTTCCTTTCTCTACTATATCCAATTAGTTCAATGAAGAGAGAAATATCTACCGGAGGAAAACCTTTTCTTGTATCACATTCTTCAAAGAGATAATTAAAGAAACCCAACAGATACTTTACTGAGGGTTTGTTGTCGGACTATGTAGTTTTAATTAGTAAGTCATTTTTCCCGTGGGAAACCGCTGCTATAGTATCCGCAGGAAGCGTGTGTATTCCATCCAGGAAAGTATATAGCAGGTATACATACTAGATAGGAAGATGCCATTCAAAAAGGTTACTCACCGCCGCGTCAAGGCCGTTTGGTATCAATCACATTACGCTGAATGTTTGATTATCACGAGGCTGTCGATTATCCTTCAATTGAGCACAAAAACACGCGTGGTACGTGAAATTTTCGAAGGATTCTTTGAAAAAAAGACCGGACGGCAACGTTCTCGCACCTCAGCTGCTCTTGCAGCGTCTACCACTACTTACTCACTGACACTCACTGACAAGCATGGGGACATGGAGGTACTACTATATTGATAGCGTAAATTGTTCAGTTCTTCGCCGTCGTTAACTGACAGAGAGCGCCACTTTACTTTTTAAAGGTATCTTTGAATTCAGGTAGATTGCACATCCTGTTTGCTTTTTTTCGTATTATATGTTGAATTATCTGGATTTACAAAGATTTTTTGAAAATTTATTTCTTTTGGGATACGGTGTATATTTTTAAGTTTTGCTTAGTTATTATTCATTTAAATCTTTGATATGAAGATTTCTTAATATGCTGTTATATATATGACACCTTAGTGTTTAAAAGGAGAAGGGTTCGGGGAAGACAAAACCTGTTGTCTGTAATCAAGATTTCAAGAACTTTGAAATTATTTTGTTATTTGGTACTGTAGTATTACTTATTTGCTTTGTAAGATATGTAAAAATATGTTAGATTGTCAGGAATAAGCTGAGCATTGTAATGTTTTCAATTGTAATATTGTACAGCTTAGAACGAAAGGAAAAGATTCCTCATTGGGTGATAATATTTATATGCATAATTAAACTAGGTTTGTGTTATTTCATTTTGAAAATTATATAAATAGATATGAGTAAACGTGATGAGGTTTTCATTGATTAAAGGCGTCTTCACAGCTTTGTTAGAGGAAGCATCAATAAAATATCAGACTTTTAATTGGTCGATTATTTTATGAGAAATGATTTTGACCATTGACAAGTCTAGTTATTCAAGTTTCTGATTAGTAAGACTATTGCGACAATTTTGTGAATGTTTAAAAGCTTTTTTGACTGGCTGATTTAGACAAGTCACATTTTTAAAACCATTTTGATGATCCATTTTCTTGAAGTGATACACATGTTCCGATATTCGTTAAAGTTCCTTTTATAACGAGATTGCGAAATAGTTGGGAATTCGTGTGACAGGATCCAGTGACGTAATAAGTCAAATTGCGCAGATCATTATGGTTCCATTTCTTCTTCTTTGACCTGTACATTGTTATGTATGTATTCGACGCATTCGTGCCGAATAAGAATGTAGGCAATGTTAGGTTACTTCGAGTGATCGTATCTTGTAGAAATATTTAAATATAGAATATTATAAGTTCGAAGTTAAAATATGATGACAGGCAGTTTGATGTTTATAAAATTATTGAATCGGAGTGAATGTGAACATATGACAAGTGCAAGAAGAACCTAGTTGTTTGTGGTGTTACCGAATGTTTGGTTGAGAAATTATATCTGTTATTAAACATTAAAAACGCCACGAGATAGAATTTGGAATGGATTATGCAGCGACTGTCGAGGATGCTGTCAAGAAGTTTTACTCTACAGGATCCCACGAAGCTCACTCCTGGCTTCTGCAGGTACAAGCATCGAGAGAAGCTTGGACTTTTGTCTGGGAATTATTAGAGTCTTCAAAGGTATAGGAAATGGATCTTCCATCTTTCCCATGATTCTCAAAAATATTAACATCAGTATTGTTACTCTGAACTTACAGAGCTGTGAAGCACAGTTCTTTGGAGCCACAACGTTACATTCTAAGATATCAAAGCAATGGGATGAAATTCCAACGAGTGAATACTCGGCTCTGAGACAACGGCTTCTAAACTGTTTGAAACAACCTCACACACCAAAACTCGTCCTTTCAAGACTTTGTCAAGCGGTAATTTTTATGTTATCATAAAGTTAAATTAGTATTATTTCTTGTCCTAGTTGTTGACTGTTATTCAATTTAAAGTGATCAGCATATTATTCATGAGTACAGAGTACTTTTGTAAATCTTTCTTTCATGGATCTTCCTTACTTTAATATTTTTCTCTACTCGAAAAACATTCATTGTAAAATTATACAAACGTTTTAAAGGTTGTTGCTGATCGACAGTTGTCCGAGTGGAGGAAAATCTTGAATGCAGGAAGAGCCACGAACTCTGGATTGAAAATGTAATTTAATAAGTAATATTAAAGATTATTGACATAATTGAAAGACACCCTTGACATATAGTCTCCTTTTCAGTTAGCAGCGTTTCTTGCAAATAGTCATGCAGTGGTGGATGAAGATAAGGATAAAAACTTAGTTGATGAGTTAGCTGAAATTTTACCATATGACAGTCCTTTTACATTGGACTTACTGTTACGTGTTCTTTCAACTCTTCCTGGAGAGGTAATTTGCATTTTATATAATAGAATTTACTGCATTTCTTAAAAATATTATGATTAGTTTCAAAGAAGACAAGGAGCCAGAAGAACAAAGCTACGAGATGGGTTAATGGGCAGTTGGAGCAAGATCACCTGCCTTCTTCAACAGGTCTTCTCGTCATGTGACCAGTCATTCTCCGCTGATAGCAGCAATACACTGTACATCCTAGCATTGGAATGCGCTATGGCCTGGCTGAAAATGGGTCAGTTACCTCTAGAAACGACTGGGCGTATTTATCCACAGTTATTAATCGCTGCATCTCGTTTTGTACCTAGCAGGTAGAGTAATATCCTAAACATATTAAAACATAAGTACCATCTGTGAAAATGTTTAATGCCTACCTTGTGTTTTCTCAGAGAAGAGCCAGACGAAGATAGTATAAGAACCTGGGAAGTTGTACAAGAATGCGTAATTGCAATGGTGACCCATACAGAGCTTCACAAAAGGCCTCAACTTTTTTGGGAGTGGTCCCGGGGACTAGTGTTCACAGCACACGAAACCTCCGGAGGATACTTTGCGGAAATCCTGACAGCATTGGGAGACGTCCACAGTCGTGCTTTCCTACTTGCTCTAACAAAGGATGCCGACGAAGGGCAAAGGTGGACATCAGAGCGATTTATCGAACTTCTCTTAGAGTGTTCTGAGCAAGAAGGACGATATCCCGTAGACGAAAAAACTAGTTGCATTCCGTTTGGATTCTGGTATGCCTTACAAGATGACCTCGGGACCTTGGATTATCCTCAGGATATCCAAGCGTCTCACGCGCTGAAGCCAATCTACGCCCGGTTAGCACAGGCTTTACTCCGCAAGGCATCATTACCGCCATCTCCTAGTGAAGCCGGCGATGCCGATGATCGTGAACTTCTTCGATGCTATAGACAAGACGCCGCTGATACCCTAGCGTACTGCTACAATGTACTGGGAAGCGATTTACTAATGTTACTCGGACAGCGGTTGAGTCAACCTCATAATGAGTTACAAAAATGGACTGACGTAGAGTCTACCTTACACGCCTTCAAAGCACTGGCTGACAATGTCTCGACGGAGGAGACTCAATACGTAGCCGCTCTGATGAATTTAATCTTGTCGCATATTCCTTACAGTCAGTATCCGGATGAGGTATGTATAAGACCAAAAAGTTAACATGTCCTTAATTAATTTAAATAAAGTGCTACTAACATATTTAATGCATTTAGGTATTAGCAGGTGCCTGTTCAGCACTAGGTGCTTATGCAGAATGGTTTGGAGATCATCCTGAGCCGTGGCTAGCAGGTGCTCTACGTCTATTAGCATTAGGCTTACAGCATGGCTCAATCACAGCACTTCCAGCCAGTATGGCACTGAAAGATATAGCTGGAGAATGCGGTCCTCATATGTCACCTTTTGTTCCGTCCATGCTGGATATAATTGAACAAGCACTGCGTACGGTTTCACCTGGTGGTGGGGAAGGTTTGCGATTGATGTATGCAGCGGGTAAATTGCTGAACTCTTTGGAATCGACTGAACTCCAATTGTGCCACTTAGACGCCACTTTGGGTCCTTGTATCATGAAGCTTCACGAACTCTTACAACAACCTGTATCTTATGCTCGTGTAGCAGTTGTCAATCAGCTCAAAATGGCTACGATGCTCTTCTCGACCCTGGAGGGTTCTGTGGGTAAAGTGGTACTGGAAGGACTGTTACCATTGTTTACTAAAATCGTGTCACATCCAGAATGGAGTAGAGATGACGCAACGCTAGAAGCAATGCACGTTTGTACACAACGTTCGCTGTCGTCCCTTTCACACCCGGAAATCGATGCAAGACCATTACTTCCAATCCTAGTCACTTCTTACAAGACTCGGCCACATCCTGCCGCCCTGAATCTCCTACGACAGCTAGTATTACTCTTCGGCAAAGACACAGATAACATCGTTAAACCAATATTCGAAGAATTAAGTGGACTCACTCTGAACGGCGTGTCAGCTTGTAGATCAGTCGGTGGTAATCTATCAGACTTGTCTGATCTCCTAGAAGCCTACATGAGTCTACTGGCTCAAATCTGTAAGAAGAATTCCAGAATGTTACTACAGATACCAGATCAGATATCTGAGATGCTACGCTGTGGTTAGTCTCATTATTTTTTTAAAATCAAAAGTCTTATATCTTACTGAATTAATAAATTTTTATGCATAGGCATGGCCTGTCTTCTTCTACCTGAAGCAGGAACTACCAAGGCAGCTGGAAGTTTCCTTAGTCATGCAATCATGCAGAATCCACATCTTCAGACTTTTATACACCCAATAGGTCAGGAGCTAATATGTGTGATTTTACGGTGTGTAGGTAAGAACCATCCGACATAATCTGCCAATTCTGAACAATAACAAAGTACAGTCAACACGCTACATATTGTATTGTTAATGTTACAGGAGGGGAAGTTTCTAGCAGTAATTTAGAACCTCACGCCCAGGTTTTATGGGCGTTAAACAAAACATGTTTATCGTGGACGGCCCAATGGCTCCGTCTTGCTCTTGCTGACAGAAGCGCGCCGATGGTCGCCGAAGCGCAGAAGGAAATATTCGCCAGGAACGTCCTGCGCGAGAAAACGAACAAACTACGTCTCTACGAGTTATTTAAGGACTTCAACCTGATCTGTCGTCAGCACGTGATAGGGCTGTGACCTTGAGAGATTGTATGGAATGCAGATGAAGCTACAATAATGTGAAATGTTAAAGTACGGTTAATTAATTATTAATAAATATTGTATTAAATATGAACAGTACTGTTTCTATACTGACAATTAAGAAAGTAATCAATATTAGTACACTAGACCGCATTAATGGTGTCAACGGTGGACGCCGTGCGGTGAGGTAAGAGAGGAGATTTGGGCGGCGCCTG
>JASANN010000125.1:323498-366871 GCA_031762395.1 Calameuta pygmaea | reverse complement strand
TTTGGGAACCAGCGGAGAGGTAGCGGAGAACCTCTGCCTGCCAAGCTGCAGGTTCGTGTTCACGTTTCGCTCGGCTACGACGGAATTCGCAATGTCGACGGAGGCGATGATCACATAACCCTACTTCCAGACTCGCCGCTACGATTTAGCGCCATGATTTTCGTATCGCCTAAAATCGTAGCGTTGTGCATCTCCCTACTCATCTCTGCTGCTCCAACTTTGAATCTCTTTCTCCCCAAGAGCTTAAACGCGCTGAAATGGCGAGCCTTGCGAGGACAATTTGTATTTCAAAAACTTTGAATAATATAACAAAACTACTCGGGAACATAACTTTACAGCCAAATGTTATTTCGAGTTCGGTTGTAATACGTAAGCCAATGTACGTAGTTGCATGTTCAAGATAAGTTTCAGTGTTGGAATAAATCTATGAGATATTGATAATCATGGTTATGCTATGTTATGTTATGTATTGTAAATTATTTTTATTAATACATTAATATACAGGAAATATCCATTTCCTTAAGTGTCGCCTGTAAACTGATACATGGATGAACAATTATTTTATCATGTTGTATATTGTCAATTCCTTCTAGTATAGCGTTGCACTTTCCATAGTTTGATCAAGGACTAACTCATTGATTTATAGTTTAATAAAATGTGATTGATGTATGAACTATTTTACTATTTTAGGATATATTCTAGCCAGTGTGCTTTTTTACATGTGACATCAAAGCGAAATGACTTGATGGAATTCTTTGATCATAAAGATAACTGGTCTGAAAAAGAAGTTAAAGCAGGACGTCCTTGGTTCAAGAGTGAACTGCGATTAAAGAGTAATGAGGACTTACATAAATTATGGTCTGTATATGCTTAATTCAGAATAATTACCTATTTACATGAAAGATTTGTATTCTTAGTACTTTCTTACACAGGTTTGTTTTGCTGAAAGAGCGCAATATGCTTTTAACAATGGAACATGCATATAATGAGAGATTTGTTAATATGCCTAGTCCTGAACGCAGAGACAAGGTCGAAAAAAGTATGGAAAATTTAGAAGCAGTAGTTCGTGAAAGAAACCAGGCCTATCATCTTCTTGAAACTGGTGAAACAGGAGAACGACCAGCAAAATATGTGTACAATGCTCTTGGTATGTTTTAATTGATACAATTGAAAACTTTGCTGCTACCCATTTCCCTTTTTATGGTTTCGCGTTTCATCTACGGTGCGTGTGTACGAGAACCATCAATTATTAACATCTGGTCTTGTCTACCACAGGTATGAGATTTTTCTATCGTATGGGACAGCACAGAATTCCAAAATTCATGAATAAGAAATGGTTCAAAACGCATCACATTGGATTTGGTGGCTATGCCGTTCGCGCATTCTTAAGAAAGTACAATGAAAAACAGGACAATAAAGAGCGTTTCAAACAAAGGTCTGTATATTCCTATGTAACACCAAAAAAATATTAATCATCCATAAATACATTAGTTCCACACAACTATATCATTTGTCATTAATAATCTTATTAAAGGGGTCAAGAGCGACATGTATTACGTCTCATGCGACAGTTTCCCAACATGGATATGGAGGCTGTGAAGAAATATTGGCCAAATGTCGACATAGAAAAATTAAGAAACAACGAAGATATCCGTGGACATTTTGTTCCACAATAACTGTTTTAAACTCCAACAAAGGATTGAGATGATAAAGTACTGTAAATATAGTAAATCCACATTAACATAAAATATTGCCATCTTTCTCTGCGATTCTCCCATTCACAAAGCATACTTGGAAGAGTGAAAAGGTATGTTAAATTTTGTTATAAATAAATTGAAAATCAAGCCTACAATAAACCCACTTGACTAGTTTGCATACTTTATTGGCTTTTGTTCACTATAATAAAAATAATGTAAAACAAAATAACGTAAGACTCGCTAAGAGCTATTTATAACTATAATAGGCAATGAACGCACAAATATTACACAAATTTATTATCCTCGGCTTAGATTTAGCATAGAAAGGAAACTCATATACGTATATCCGTATAATTTTTAAATTGTACGACGAGAAAAACTTAGTATACAAAAGTGCAATGTATTACATCGTTCTACGTGTTCGCCACAATAATCCTTATATAAATTACATAGAACTATCCATTCTAAGATATAATAAATTAACAATTCTCGATATAGTATACCGTAGTATTCTATTACAATCTAATACTTCTATCACAATTCATTAATGACCGCGCATATACGATGTACCTTGCGCACATAATTATCGGTACTATTCACAAGCGGATTGCAAAGTGCATCGCAATGCACGATTATCGCGTATGACATATCGCATCCACCAAAAATTAATGAAACTATACATATATTTTATTTATATATATCAATTGCTCGACATAGCCACCGTAATAAATAGACACATTATTGTTTTAAGGCAACATATGAACTCGCGAAAACAACATAGATAGTGATGAAATTCTTTTACCTATGGTGGTTTAACTATTGTGAGCCTGTGACTTTTAATTTCTGTGCTTTCAGATAAATCTAGTTGCGTAGGGAGACTGATGTGTGTGAGTATGAGAGAGAGAGGGAGAGATCAATTCTTTATGACTAGTGAGACATGTATGTATTTCATTAGGAGTCAAGAAATTGTACAAGAATATGGCCCTTTGAAAAATTATAAGTTTTCGCACGTGGAAGCGCAAAAGTATATTTAATAATCAGTTCTGCTTAGTGTGCGGTTTTCAATTGGAAAATGTGAAATACATAATTGTGAAAATCGTATTTTATCTTTTTCGTGAAACTTATAATATCGATATTGTGAAACTCTCGTCATCTCAATAATCCAAGATTCTTGAATTTTTTTATTTCTAACAAGAAATGCAAAAGGTCCCATCCGTTGTAGAGGTGAAAGGACGTTTTTAAATAAAATGCAAAAGGAATTATAAAATATACTAATTTTATAGATTACTTACAACTATATTTACTATGCGTGGTGTTCCAAGGATTAAATAAAAATATTCCTTCAATTAATCTACATGTCAATTCTCCCTCAGCTGAATTTATATACTGCGGGGACATCATATACGTGAATCGAACGCATGAAATTCTGTTAAAATGTATAAACAAGTTACCAGATCAGTTTGTAATTAATCAGGGAGATCAGCGTTTACCAATCAAATTCCAATTTCGAGCAATGCGCTTTAACCGAGTCTCCCCCCCCCCCTCGCCCCCCTCTCTCTCTCTCTAATGGAGTATTCTCAGTATCGTGAATAATTATCCGTATCATTTCTCTTTTTTAATAATATAATAAAGTTTCATCGGATAACGAGTATTATCGAAACCTTTTAAATGATTTTCACGATTTATCATAGTCGTTATTTGATCCGTTGATACGAGTAGGTATCTTCGGTAAATGCGAATACATATTGTAGGTATAATAATTATATAGTGACTAATCACAGATGACGATTGTATATAATCACATCCCAATAATTTGAATCAATGGTATATTAGACCGAGGATTTATTAATAATGGGAAAAGCAAGAAGAAAGAAACGATGCCATTAGCGATTTGCAATAGTTAAAGATCAGCTGTACTATGTAATGGAGTACAGTGAAGGATAAAAAGATTTTGAATATACTTTCGGATGAAAAAATTGGGGTATTCAATCACATGTTATCAACAATCAGAAGTGATGGTTCTTGTGACGAGTGATAACATACTCCTCTTTGTGTTAGGGAAATATAATATGTTAAAATTGATTTTACTGAATCGGATCTATGACCCATTCTAGTGCCATTGAATTAGGTAATTAAATAATAGAGATTTGCTCAGATGATGAGATATAAGCCTTATGCCAATAAGGTATGTTGTGATACGCTTTTTTTTTTTGGAAATTCAAAATACTCTAGGATCTTCGGACGAAGCATAAAGAACTTAGAATTATAATATTGCGGATATAAGAGAGTGGGTATACAGAAGACTAGTATTTTCATTCTCATTTCTACCGTGTAGTATATAGCACGAGCATCATGACTAGTCGGATGCGATGGGTAATAAGTATTGCCAGGCGCACTCCAGGTCGTTGCTGGCGTTTGAACAGTGTCGATGAAGCTTATCCTCGGGTGGTAATGTTGTCATAGGAAATTCACCCTGTACGAAATGACAGAGATTAAAATTGAAGAAAAGTTGGCTAAAGTTTTCATTGAATACCATGATGCATACCGGATGGACATCTGCCCATAGAGTTTCTAGAACTTCTCGAAACGTACAGAGTTCAGTGTAATTAGTAAAATAAATAACCCAGTCGCCGCTGTTCTCATGGACCTCTCGACAAGCGAATTCCTAGACATAACATGTAGTTTGATTAAGATAAATATATTCAAGGAGGTTAATATCATCAGATCAGAGTTTTATTTACCAGGATACACCAAGCTTGTTGTGCTAGTGGAATTCGGAATGCTGTTAGGTCCTCGACACTAGCACAACTAAGAGTCTGCCCTCTCTGTGTACCTGGAAAAGCTTCTTTCATAGCTACCAAGTGCTTTGTCGTAGTTATTAAGCTGCATGGTAGAGGCTCTTTTTTCTCAGAAGAGTCAAATAATCCTGATGCACTCTGGACAAAGCTTTGTAACCATTCTGAGGCTACGTACTCATCAGGAGCTGCGAACTGAAAGGACTTGTTGGGTTTGAGGATTATCTCAAAGGTATGTGGTCTATGGGAATTTGGAATTCTTCGACAACCCTGGCACAAACCACTTTTAAGAGGAATGGCGCGTTTTGGAAGTCGTTGATTTGAATCAGTAAACATATAGACCACGCCACCCTTCAGAACAAAATATCCTGCCTCCCAGGGGTTAGTCGGTGCGTTGGGATACAAAGCTTGATAAGTATGTGCCCTGAACATAAGGTCACCCTCTTTAGTAGGTCCACATGGAGTACTGGGTGGCGAGGCATGCTCGTCTTCCATATAAACGAGGCTGTAGTGTTCAATTTTCTCTTCCTAATAAGAACAGAGAAAAATAAAAGATGACAATCAAATATATAACAACGATTAGAAGCATTAAATTATAAATTTACCGGATGTACAACAGTTTCAGTAAGAATTGCATGTCTGAGTGTATGCATATCTTCATAAGATAATTCTTTGACAGCAGGCAAACGGGGCTTTGTTGGTGATCTTCTCATAGCCATTTCCAAATGAGCGATAAGTTCTGAGGTTGCTTGAGCACTGCCCGTTGAGAAGGGATACTGCATCTCATAATCCGCATTAGATATCAAGATCGTTTGTGCATTCGGTCCAATCTGTAAAATAAACGTAAGTATATAAAACATTCAAACATTATCATGAGTACATGAACCAGGTTTTGTTCGACTGTTCCTTACCATTATGACGTCCAGTTCATTATATGGAATGACAAACTGATTACTGTAGGAATGATCTATCTTGGATGCTGTCAAATACAAAGTTTTATCCGTCAGTAGTGCCAACATTGGTTTACTTTCGCCATTGGTCATATAGGAGCTTCGCACTTTGTACACCTTGTAAAGTTCTTCTGTCTTGTCTCGATATATGTGGCGCTTAAGTGTCTCCCTAAGTTTAAGGCTGACCTTTTCGCCACTGAATTCACGTTTCTCAGCTGCCACGTTCTCTTGAATCTCTTTCTCAAGATTATCATTAAAATCTTTAAACGATTCGGGATTGACCTTTGCGCCTTTGATATAAAGAGGATTGGCCTTGACTGGCTGTTTGGTACTCTTCTTATTCTCAAATTTGCGCTCTGTAATGGATTTGAGGAAACGACTCAGTAGAGAAGTTTTGGAAGATGACTGTCGCAAAGTTGGTACAGGCAACTTATTATTTCCATTGAACAGAATCGACGTGACGACGTTACGCGTCTTCAATGGCGACGCCAGGTGTCTGCTATTTCCAGCAAGATATTTTTTATCTTCTATATCAGAATTAGTCACACTTTCTATATCAGACCAATCACTGGGGCTTGAATATTTCTTTGTATTTGCATTTCCATAGTTTGAGTTCCTGGAGGTGTCCGTCTTGGAGATTAACGACGCCGAAGACGGTCCATGTATCGATGATGACATCGGTGGTGGCTCCTCTTCTATTATATTTCCACATTCCTTCTCTGCTATATATGCTTCTTGCGCCTCGTTCTCCTCGAGTTCTATCTCAATTTTTGGCCTAAAGTATTTAGCCGGATCTTCTTGACCTTCGGGTACTCCACGTTCGGGTAATGGTGATTTCTCATTACTGTCATCATCACCATTGCTTCCAGCAGCACCAATAACAATTTGAGAACCAGTACCAATAGTACCAGCAGCAGAACCAGACCCAGAACCAATAACAGCACCACCACTAGAATCAGCATTACCATTGGTACCAGGAAAATAAGTACCATTTGACGTGTTTTCATGACTTTGTACTTGGCCGCACTGATGAAATGTTGACCGAAGTCTCTTATCACCATCGAAATGGCCATCGGAAGGTCGAAGACGTGTTAACGCCGAGAACAGCGACGAGGAAGAGGAAGTGGATGAATAATAATCAGAATGAGCGTTGCGTACCTGTGCGTTTTTCTGAACGTAAGGAGCATCTCCGTGAGCGCACCAGCTATAGCGTCCTTTCTGGACGTCCTTTTTCGCCACGCAATTTGGTGGTAAGAAACTCATTGAGAATTCCGTGTAATTCTCCTCCACGTCATCCAGCTTCATTGTCTTGAAGATGTCCTCATGGAAGCTCACGCGTTTCTTACTCTCGCCGCGCTTCTTCTTGCGCTGCCTCCGTTGCACGACGCTTTCTGATCCGGAGCACGAGAGTATACTGCTATCTGTCATATTAATAGTGTTGAGTATACTATAGGGTGCTTCTGTGTTATCGCAGTCAGAAATTGTCATGCTCAGTTCCAAGAGATTTGTGTCATTGTTAATCACGTAAGAATTGCGAGGATCGATATTCTTCTTGAAGCTATAACTCCCGTCGCCATAGTAGCTATATCTCTTGTTGAAATCCTTAGGTGCATTGTCGAACTCATTCGTCCTCTTCTCGAGTTTCGATTCGTCGAGGCTCTTGCTGTAGAAACTGTAGTCCTTCAAGGTATCCAAGCTTGAGCCATTAAGTTCATTATCGTCAAGCTTACTTGTGACATTTTGATTAACTATGTCACTCTTGGTCACAACTCCATTTTGGTATTTGCCGATCATCAATTGTCCTGGGGATTGAATCGGCGTCTTGCCTTCTTCGCTGGATTCGCTAGAGGAGAATGATCGGTCATAGTGCTTATTGTCTCGAGAGCCGCCGTTCCCAATACCAACGCCTCCGTCGTTGGACGTAATTTTTGCATATTTATTGTTACGATACTTCGGAATATCTTCAATCGAAGAGTCCTCCTAAAAGCAGCAACACCCACGGATGGTTAACAAAATAAAGAAAATTATATAGACTAATTCGGAGAAACAGTAGGCATTCTGGATTCTTGATTAAGAAGATGAAGACTACAAAATTTGGATAATTGTATTTCAAGAACTAGAGTATACCTCCTTGTAGCTGCTAGCATCAGTCTCATTGGCGGGATCCATGTCACTATCCTCAAGGGCGACACCACTGTCACCAGGAGATGCTAGGCTCGAGGAGATGCTTGATGATCTAAGATGCAAAGAGAGTGCTGTCCCAGAAGGAGATCCGCTCATAGGTCTTTGGGGCATGTAGTTGCAGATGTCGAGATACGTCACGTCCTAAGTTTAAAAAGAAACAAAGGAAAAACTTTGAGAGTAAATCCTGGCAAAATATTTACTCTGTTAGTAGTTTGTCATTCACCCTGGGAACTTAACAAGAAATTTTCCGCTAGGCGGTAACGGGATACTAGGACCCCGTAACGACCCATGATACCCAATCCATGAAAAATAAGGTGTGCATAGTGATAACCTGTTGCTCTTATTTTTATAAAAATACAACTATCTTCGTATTAATGTTCCGCTATATACTTAATGTGATATGCCTATACATGTTGCTCTGATAATTGTAACCGGGGGATGATATTGTTACTTATACATGTAGATTCAGTACGGGGCACCAAGTGCGGTATGGGGGGGAAGACAAAAAGGCGGGAGGGGATAATATCGATTCGGCAATCAAACCCATAGATTGAATTGTCAAAGGTTGTTTGTGCCTCTTCAAAGTATTAATAACTCGTCGGCCTATCATTTTATAATTAATCAACGAGTATGTGTCAGTTTGCTCGTCACAGTCTTGGGTACTATAATTCACTGATACCAAAAGACTCAACGACTTTACTATGTTTATATTTAACATTAATCACCTTAGCAGATGATCAATAGGATTATTGATATTTTGATAAGTGGGTGCAGTACACTTGTTGTTGGTGAGACTGAATTACTTTATTAGCAGCAACTTACCAGTTGTAAAGTGAACGATACATTTTCTAGACCAGCTAGAAGATTCACCAATTGATTGGTCTTGTCAGCATCTCTTACTAGTGCATGGGGAAAATATTGTTTCTTCAAAGTTTTCGTATCCCGCAGTAAGCAAGCTAAATAGCTTTCAAAACTTCCCTCGCTCAGAGTGTGATAAAGCCAGGCTCGTCCTGTTATAATAAAAGAATATATTTGTACTGTATTGATTATGATAACTTTTATGTAGGACAGACTGCACAGAGAAAATAACGGAACAAATATTTAAAAAAACCATTGCAAAGAAGGGAAATACATTAGTCATTGACGTACTGAAAACAGACAGATAAGCAAATAATTGTGGGCAGTTGCATCTTTATACAGCTTTAAGAAAATTTTAAAAGCTCAAGCGTCTAAAACACAATTACATATAGTAGCTTCGAAAGCTTATAAGAAAAGAAAAGACTGGACGATAGAGTAATGAGAGATGATAAAAGTTATGCAATTTGATTTGCATGTATGATGATGCTAAAGGAGATAAACAAGTTAAAATATAAAAAAATTGTTCAATACATTTGATCATTTTCTGGCATTCCTAAACAACAGCTGCATACCTTTTCCAATAGAAGTTAAAACGCTCTGCAATGCATGTATAACCACAATGGTGTCCTGGTGGCTAAGCTCTCGTGCGGTGCCCCAGTATCCGTGTCTTTCTACACGTAAGCCATGTCGTAGTGCTCGATCTAACCAGTAGACCAACCAAGAATCACCATCCAACACCACTGTACCATGTAGACTCTGGGCAAATACCTGACATGGGTATATAATAACTGACTTTATGTATCTCTTTTGTCAAACAATATTCTTCTCTTGTGATAGACTTTTAATAGATTCATGACAGTGTTTAGAATGATAAGGATTCCATCATTTCATTGCTTCATTCCAATACTAATGAAAATATTACTAGAGATTCCACTCACTGTGGTACTTCCAAATCCATGTTAATACATTCTCTAACAATATGCAAGGAATTGGAGCAGCATACATGCAGAGTACATTAAATGTGCTTTGAATATAAAATGTAGAACCTGCACAGATGAATCACATATTTAATTCCTGGGATGAAATGCCATAATCTATAGATATTTGTCTGTGTATTTCAAGCTCTGATAAATACAAACACCAGTTTGCAGATTCCTTGGATATACAATCAATTTTCATTCGAGCTTGTCTCATATCGTAACAAATAGATAATTATGAAAATAATGGACATATTCATATTCGATCTTGAAGTTAACAATTTTTATTCTTGTAATTGATTAATAATGATCAGTCATCCCGATAATTAGTAACAATATTGTAGTCATAACTTTAATAGATAAGAAATATTGAACAAATTCAAAAGGATTGATTTGAAGGTGTCATAACGTAAAGTAGAATACTAGTGATTAAAGTCGTGAGCACTTCCACGTTTAGTGAAAGCACGTTATTAAGTAGAATCAAGTGAAGTGACAAAGTGGAATATACATATATAACACCATACACCCGCACTCCCTTGTTAGGTGTGTTATATCAAGTAGCAAATAAAGAAAATAATTCACTTTACTCCAAAATGCCAAGTTATCAAAAATCTATGTTAAGCTAGAGGACAAGAAACGTTGAAGTTTGCGCAGTTACATAGATAGTGATGAGTAGTGCAGTGAAAAAAATTTAGATGTGTAAAATAGGTATAGGTAGATGTAGACAATGAAAGTGCATGGAATAAGCGACAAGTAACAATGACGTTCACGATATATAACGAGTAACAATGACAATAGAAACGATGCCAACCAAGCTATCGATGGCAGAAGCATTTGAGGTGTAATCATTCTTGACACATAGTGAAGGTAATAATTTTATATCTTGAAGCAGACGGTACTTACCAATTTGACAGCTTTTGTTAGTTCCTGAAGGATTCTACCTTTGGAAAGGACCTTGTCGGTGCAAAGGTCCATATCTTCCTGTGCCGGCATTGTGTATCTTTTTAATTACATGACTCTAGGATCAATATAATTACCAATTTGCAAAGAACAGAACGCGAAAATTCATCGATTGCGGAAATCGCCTTGACGCTATTGCTACTACAGCGACTGCTCGACGGAATTGCACTGACAGTCGTTCCGTCGCCACCACCGGCTGGTGGCATTGATTTTACCAGTGCGCATGTCACGCGGAAAATTTGAATCGTGCCACGAGATACTTTAAAATATGAGTACAGAATACACATAGCTCGTTAAAGATAATCTCCTTACGAATAACATATGAACA
The DNA here is from genome assembly GCA_031762395.1 of Calameuta pygmaea. NCBI lineage: Eukaryota > Metazoa > Arthropoda > Insecta > Hymenoptera > Cephidae > Calameuta > Calameuta pygmaea. Next base: position 356,122 of record JASANN010000125.1, on the reverse strand, counting down.
ACTGTTTACTGGATTGCAACGTACGTAAGAGGAAATTAATTGATTTGGAACTTTAATACAATACTAAAGTGATACTGAGAAAAAATGTGAGACCGATGTAGAGCCGAAAAATTGTATTCCCGTATTGCAGAGGTTAATAAATTGTATAATAATTAGTGAGTGTGTATAGGATCTGAGAACATATATAGTAATAGATTATTGCTTATCGCCATAACAAATTAAAATTATCGAATAAAAAGCAGTTGAGTAGTGTCAATAATAAAGGGTGCATAGCAGCTTAACCCATGCTGACAATGTTTCTTTTATCTGCATTTACGATTCTCTGAGGAATCACCAATTCATAAATATGCTTACTGTTATCCGTTCTGGACAGCCTCGTCAGTTATCATTGTTTTTTGCTGAAGATTTGATTTGTGAATAACAATGGTCATACATACATATCATCAGTGAACAATGGAGACCCCTGCTTGGATTCTATATGAATTGCACAACTCACTTAAATAATTAAAATAAAACTGCAATATTCCTTTTTTTTCCATTCATTTCTTTCTCTCATGTTTCATTATCTTTCGTCACTTCGGGAATAAACTATTCCATTGAATACTGAATATATTTTATACATTTTGACCTATAGATGGTCTTTTTTTTAAATATACAAACATTTTCCACCATAAAAGTATTAAAGTTTTCAGACAGATGGCGCCACTTAGATAAAACTTCAAAAATTGTTTTACGAAAGGGACAAGAAGTCTATAAAATAAGTCTGGAACAGACAATAAATTATGACTGTAACCTTTTCCTATTTATAGAAAAAATTCATATTAGCCTCGCAACACACGACAAATGGGATAACGATAATTCTTAACGTTTCACTTTCGTAACGAATATCAACGATCCAATGAAAAAAGAGTAAATAAATCTTTAGAAAGAAATTAAGAAGAATGTTTAGCGAACCCTCATTATCAAAAGTTCCTGCAATTAAAGTTAATGAATTAATTATAACCGTAATAAAATTTCAAGCTCAAAAATGGAAATTCCCTTGCGTGAACATTCATAGAAGCAAATTTTGGTTCTCTTGACACATTTGTATCCTCCGGTGGCACATTTTCAGTGGTATTACATAATAACAATCCTGAAGTCTTTCCTCGCCACGTACAAATTTCCGTGAGATTTCAAATAACGTGAAAGTGGCATCATATTGGCCTATCTTTCCATCTATTCGGAACGTTTCCGCATGGCTATCGGTTATGGGATTCGATTGTTTGGTCATTCGCCGAGCCCGCGACTCTTCTTTGCGATAACTTTATTGCCAGAAGGATAGGCAATAAAGCAAACGAGAAATCTTTATGGTCAAACAGACTTAAAATTTCATATTTCGCGGGCTATACGAGCGTACATTGAAAATAACGTACAGTAACATTTATCTTCTGAATATATCTGAGTTATATTAATTGTCGTAGAGTATATAAAATAACGATCCAAGGTCGAAATGAAATCAAAGGTCAATATAGATATATTACGTACTTTTACAATCTTCAAATATAAATATACAGAATTGCTGGAATATCCCTTTACGATTATATTCCTACAGAATGTAAGTTTAATAGAAGAAATGGTACATTATTTAATGGCCAGTATGAAATAAGTAAAACAAGTGTCATATTTGTTTGACCAAAAAACATTTATTTCGTCCTGTTACATTAGCGCAATCTTCTTTTGCCATTTTTCGCAAACAATGGACACAGTTATGATGTATCTATTACAGATTTATTTATAACGATCGTTTTATCGCTGGAAATCGATACAAGCGTCGGTCGCGAAATTTTCAATTAAATTTTAAGCTCCTTAAATTACCAAAGAATCTTCATGATTGAGAACATCATAATTTACCTAGAGCTTAAAATTTAATAAGAAATTATATATTGACGTTAATAAATTGATATTTATACGAATTCGCAGTTTCTGTATCGATTCAAATTTGCTAACCGTTATATTCTGGGCCAAGTTTATTTCAGACTCTTATCTATCAGCCGTTCGCGAAATTTGTTTAGAGCATACGAAAATGGAGGATCTGAATGTCCTCGGAATGTAATATTTAAAAAAAATATTTTTCAATTTCCTCTCCCTGTTTTATATTTCTTTTTTATGCGCATATGTCACTGTATATGTTTTCTTTTCCGTTCTGTTTTTTGTTGGCCAAAGGCATATCGACACAGAAATAGGTCGGACATAGAGAATCGATAAGATGGCCGGTATCGTAGATGGGTATGATAGCCATGAAGGGGAATGGAGTGGAAATGAGTAAAGAGAGGAGAGACGTGAAGAGAAAAAGATACAGCTAGAGACCCTAAACGAGAGAAACCATAACGCGTTTTCTGGTGGTGGGATGCAGCATGGCGATATGAGCACTTCTACGGGAGGAATGAGCCATGAGAGAGGTGGTGACAGTAGTCCTGGTGGTTCTGGTACTTCTGACAGTCCTGGTGGTCCTGGCAGGATGGTGAGTGGTGTCACGACTGCCGAACCGTCGATGGGAATTTACAGGACACCATCCAGAAACCCATGAAATTGCATGGACATTCCTGTATAAGTGAAGCTCAAGATAGAATATTTGAGATAGAAACTGTCAGAGGATTTATGGTAGTACGAGTGGTAGAGATGCTATACGCTATATCAATAGGTAACAGAGGGATGGCTACTCGTGAAAAGTGAAAAAAAATTATAAACAAAAAAATCAGAAACTACATAGAAATCGGTAAATTTATTTATTTATATTTGTTCATATCTTATATTTATTTGTATATCTTCAAAACGTATGATATATATATATATATAAATACTGACCTTATGCTCTTGCAGAGGGGCGTACTGAAGAGGCAGTAGATGATCGGATTGGCAGCAGAATTGAGTGGTGCCAAGCTCTGGATGAAACTGGCTACAGCGATGTTAGTCTGGGTCTTGGGAATGTGGCCGTATACTTGAAGAAGGTCAAAAATGATGTATGGACTCCAGCAGAGCACGAATACTGTAAGGTAGTTAATGATTCTAAAGGGTGTAGGGTAAGTTACTGCTTATTAGTAATTAAAAGCAGTAGGGTTCCTTACCGAAGACAATGACAAAAGTCATTTTGACTGTTTTAATTTTAGCTCGTGGAATAAGACCTCTGGAGGAGGCTCTCCTGGTGTCAGCCCGGGCGGCAGCAGCAGCAGCCGCTGCTGCTACAGATGCTGCGGAAGCTGTAGCGGTTGTTACGGATACAACAGCAGCTGTACGCGGCGATGATGATGACCCACATGTAGGACCTTGTCTTAAAGCTCCGCTCTGAGACCAGATAGTTGCGACGATCACCAGGTAACAGCCGCCAATGATGAGAGTCGGTGCGATGAAGAGTGTCAAACTCACTAAACTCATGTATATCCGCCATTGGGTCGGGGTGCCCAAATCGATCCAGCATTGTGTTGTATCCTGGTAATTAATCTTTTTCATTAATAACGATACAGCATGGTTTTGTAATGGTATAAAAATTTTAAGGTTGGCGATAAAGAGTCTTTTCATCTTCCTTTGATCGTTAGCCTTTATTCTCCTTTTTTTTCTCTAGCTTTACACTGTTTGATAGTAATAAAGCAAATAATGATGTGAACTACAAAGAAGTAGACACGGGCAGCAGAAAAGATGAAAAAATATATAGGTTCGACAAGCGAGAGAGAAAAAGAAAGGATCATATTTTTACCTGAATGAGTTTTTCCTCGTAGAGAAAAATTATAGGTACGCTGAATAACACGGATAGTCCCCAAGCAGAAGCAACCAGCGCCCTGGCACGTGTCCCTGAAATTAAATGAAAAAAAGTAAAAAAAAAAGTGTTTTTCAGTGAAGATGATATTTCAAGTTGAGGGAACATGTCATTCCCCAACGCTTAACATAAAATGCGTGAAAAAAAAAAATAAAAACCTGACGTTAAATATTAAAAAAAAATTTCGCGATATAAAATATCCATCCCACACAGATCGCAAGGTCAAAATATGGAAATGAAATTGATACCCGGGTCATGTAGTAGAAAACCGCATACTGATTTTCAATACGTATCCGGTGTATGATGGTTGACAAAAAAAAATAGAAAAAAAAAAAGGAAGGATTACGCTTCTCGCTGATTCGTCCATTCGCCCGGTCGCCAATCCGAGGACTTTGCCGCGTAAAAATGTTTCATCCTCTTCCGTCGGACTTTTACGAGCGGTCGCAGCCAGCAAAAAGCATCGAAGCCATCACACAACCCCCAGCCCTCCCGTGCCACGCTAATGCGAGAGGGTGAAAGCGCGATTCCAGACAAGCTGGCGACCCCTCGAACCCCCGGAGCCACCAAAGTCCCTCAACCTCGATCCCTCCATCTAGGCATACCCTGTATAAGGACTTCGCGACCTCGCGACCTCAACCATAATTTCTTTCGTCGCGTATAGACGCGCTCGAGAAGCTCTTCTGTATGTACCCTACTCTGTCTCCCTTCGTAGTCCTTGTAAACTTCCCGTCGACCCCCCAAACTCACTTTTTCCAACCCACCCTTTTTTTCGCCCACCATTCGGCAAGGGTTTGGGTGAAAGGGTGAAAGGGCATGGGACGCTCGTAGATTTCTTTTAAATTACCACCCACAGTCGTTTTGGCCAAACTGTGATTTACCGACGGATCCTCGTGCAGACTTTAAAGCGACGCTCTTACCAAACACTATTGCTAAATAGAATCAGAAGACAAATTTTGTGTTGTATTGTGATATATCAGCTTGAATTCACTCATGTCGATAAACCGTATACATATATTACATATTTATACAAAGAAAGCATATATGCTTAAATTTCATATCTATGAATACGTAACAAATTTTTAAATTTCGCGGGGTTACAATAAGTCTGAAGCTCGTGTTCAGAACTTGTTCTTAAAGTCATTAAAAGAGTCGCTCTTAAGTTAAAAGTCACTAGCGAATAATTTAAAAATGCGCTGTTATTACTGAAAGCGAGTTCTGCATACGGGCTTAAGTCAGTTACTAGTAATAGATGTGATCAGCAGATAGCGCTGAGGAAAGAAATACATCTGATTGGTCAAATTTTACAACAGTCGAAAGATGTACGATTATTGACCAATCGAATGCGTTTGCTGTCAGGGCAGCTTTTTACTGTGCAGTCAATGATCGGATACTGATTGCTCATGGTAATAAGTAATAACCTAATAGCAAAGATATTTTAATTCTGGTATCTACTGTCCGACGTACCCTATCTCATAAATAATCCTTTATTGAGTCTGAATAGGAATCCTTTTTAATCTAACGGATCCTTAATACTTACAACTTCCGGAAAAGTTCATCGGTCGAGTAATGGCGTCGTATCTATCAATGGAGAGTGCGACAAGAACGTAGGTCGAACTGTATGTAACAACGACTTGCATGAATCTTATGAGTTTGCAAGCAACATTACCAGCATGCCAGGTTACGGTTGTTCGCCATACAATGTCAGTTAGCACGGAAATAAGACCCACGAGTAGATCTGAAAAGTAAAGCAGCGTGAGAAACACAAAAAATATTGTTTTTATCGATTTTATAGAAAATAACAAAGATCCCTTTGAACGTTCAAGAAAAAGAGGAGCTCAGAAAATTCATTTGCATGGTTTTATCGTAAATCCAAATTTTCAAAAGCTATTAATTTGCTCGGAAATTTTCCCGTCACGTTTAACGTATTCAAAAGATCGGCTTTTCTCCGTAAAATTGTCAAACTGATTAGGTATTGAACTTTGTACAAAATATAACGTTTTTGCTCATTCTCGAATATACCAAATTCACACTAGCGTGTACTGGCCAGTATAATGTATCGAATTTCGCGAGTCGCCTTCAATGTACTCAGCTTGGCTTAACTTAACAAAGCTTCGCCCCGACGGCTTGTAATTAGATTTTCATTGACTGTTAAACAACGCATCCATTATATAGTCAGACCGCGAACTCAATGTATTTCTTCGAAGGATCGCAAACAATGCCATCCTTAGCAAATCACAAGTAGCTTTCCGTAAGATCCAAAAAACATATGTTAAAATAAAAAAAAATTGCCAGTGTAAATCCAAGTACTTAAGTACATGCACACTTAGTAACGAAAATTGTATACGGGGCGGTATGTGATTTTTTAAAAAATTCCATTGTTTGCAAACTGTCAAAAATACATGTTAAACCTATAGACAGACTATAGATTTCTCGTTCCAAGGAAGACAGCGGCCTTAAAATCATGCTTCAATAATTATCATAGAAATCACAGTCGTTTCATCCATAATTGATTTTAATTTTGACTATACGTTGTTCTACGAATTAATTGATCTACCAGCAAATACATAACGTTTTACGTAAAACATTTATTAAACGTAAGTTACACGAAAATTATTATTTCCTATTTAGATATATAACACGTCACATTCATTTTTATTATGACGATGCAATTTCGAATTAGCATAAGAAAAAACGTTTGCGTTACATAAAAACATTATGCTGTTTCTGGCAACTACTATCTACACCGCGAGATCTATGCGGGAATCACATTTATATAGAGTGTATACGAATTTTTAGTCTACCAGTATCAGCATCGTCAGCCAAATACATAAGAACTTTTGTATTTTTGTACCACTTTTTTTCTCCCTCTCATCTCTTTTTCGCGCAAACCATCGAAATCTCATGCTTCCTCCTAGCTTTTGACCTCTACGACCTCTCCAGCATTTTATCGTACCGTAATCTTCTCTCATCTCTATAGCGAACCCACCGAACGAGTGAGACGCTCTGGAAGGGCACAATGCCTTGCACTTTCCGGTAATCTGATTTAAGCGCGATTCGTGAAGATCAACTGCGAGAAAGATATAAAAAGAAAGGGAGAGAGAGAGAGGGAGGGAGGGGGGGGGGTGGAAGATGAGGAACAGAATATGTGTGAACGAGAGATGAGAAGAATGAGTATACATGTCGTACAAAGAAATGCACTTGCACTGAAGAGAAAAATGTCGCACGTCTGAATGACATGTACGATTCTCCTAATGCTCTTTCTTCACAAACTACCCATTCTCCTTCACTTCTTCTTTGTCCTTTTCCCTTATTACTTTTATTACTTCTTATCCCGCCAAAGTGTTTGATACGAACCTGCAAATGCTAGCTGTTTAATGAAAAAGTCCATACGTGACTTTCGACGTTTTCCTAATAGCAAACCGACCAAGACAGCTGTATTTCCAGCAACGATTACAGCGAACAGTAACCATAGTACAGTGAACTGCTCCGTCTGAAACAATAAGTGAAAAAAATCACAATGATTGTAGTCCAGATTAAGAAATTTATATTTTTATCTTATTGTTAATCCCATTGCTGGCCTTTAAATTTAGATATATATATATATAGATACATATATTAAATCTTTCGATACCTATATGTGTACGTATATGTCACATCTACAGTCAGTTCACAGTTTTATCTTTTATCTAGTCATGTCCTATTGGTTGACCAGCAGTACACTCGAATCACATCAGTCTTGGTCGTGAATTCATTCCTGTAGTAGACCCTCGCAACTTTTTTTTTTGTATCCTGGATAGTCCTCATACCATACCAAGAAAACAAACGACCTAGGGTGCCTCCCTTGGGAGTGGAGTTGTTTTACCTTGAATACATCTTATTTCTTTTTTTGAATTCTCTACAGGTGATCATTCCTATAGATGCTGTGACGGAATCGTACCTTTGTATTTATAAACAGATACTTTTTAACAATGTACTTGATCTCTTTTATGTTGAAATATATTTTTCGCCTGAACGTGGATGCAATAAATTCTTAAAATTATTTAAGTATTAGAAGTGCAGGGGTTGTGACTCCCTGTGTTAAGTAGGGAGTCCGTCGGCCCCCTACCACGCAGTTATGCTAATGCTAACGCTGATGCTAATGGTATCGTCCGTGATAGTGATAATGATAACGTTTGGAGTTAAGTATACTTTCTTATTATTATTATAGTATCTTTGTTACGTCGTTCGCTTTTTTTCTTGGATTTCCTGATTTTCTTTTTTAAAGTGATTTTTCGTTATTGCTAGTAATAATTATTATTTTCGTAAGAACGTGTTTGGAGCGTGAAAGGAAAATTTAACGGCTTTTCTGATACTTTGACGTCACGAGGGATGCTATGTGGGTTCAAAGTGAACCGTGGGAAAAAATGAAGATGGAAAAATAATATTCGCTTTCTGGTATATAAGTGGCGAATCAGTGGTATAAATAACAATAATGTGGCCGCTCACATTTCTGATAAAATAAAATTGAGAATTATGGTTCGTCAGGATGGCGAAGTCAGAGCGATGCTTCGGTGATACCACGCGGCGACTTCTAGGGATTCAAGAAGATTGGCTTCTCGTCGATGGTCTAGGCAATTCAAGAGAGTTCTTACTTTTTCGATGATTTTATCAAATTGAAGAGGGAGCAAGGGAAAAAAAGAGAAAGAGATCAATTGAAATAATTCCCACGCCTTCTTCTTTATCGAGATTCCAGTAAAATCTTCGTTTCAATATCCAGCATCTCATCATGCTCTTTTCAAGCCTTGTCTTCGTTGATCTCCTTATATAATCAATGTGAGATTACCGATACTAATCTACAAATACATAAATGAATGTGCAACTAATTGAATATTACCTGAGTGATTATACAGTTTGATAATTTGAATCCACAGTTTCAGGTGGATTTATCATCCTTCATGTCCAAGGGAAATATCTCAGGTAATGACAATAGTGAGAAGTGTGCAGTTACTCCCCGGATATAGAGGACGAGGTCGGATGAGGAGTATGAGAATGCCAACGCCAAAGGGTCAGGAAGTTAATACTTGGCTTAAACCGAGTCAGTCACAGGAATCTGGTAGATACTCGCTGGAAAAGCAGTGAGTAAGTCAAGCTCGAATCCCAGTTTACGACGTTGGTATCGTCCTGGCGCTTGGAGGCATTCGGATATATTATGAGGAGAAGACCAAAGAAATTTTTCCCAAGGCGCTGCCCTGAAGTACTTCATCATCGGACATACTCCACCGAGTATAACCTCAAAATATCTTCCCGAGGCGTCAAAATTCATTGACGTCCTTAAATATCAGACATAAAAATTCCAAGTAGTAATTTTTATCTTTCAAATACTTTTCTTTTTTCTGGCATTTTTTTTATCCAGTTTTTCTTTATACGAGTGCACCAATCTTTCGGGTCATCGCACTGGCTACGGAGACGATCACCAGGATATCTTCGGCCACTACGTACACGAGATGGTAAGACTCTCGCAGTAAATATTAAGGTTACAGTCACCTCGCAGCACCCAGGAGAAAATATCTAGGATGACCTCAAAATTTGTTGTCTCAAAATAAAAATTTCACGTGGCATCCCACCTTCTCTATAGAAGTCACGTCTGGAATGTTCTCATGGATAGTGGACAATTTTTTTTCCCCAGAGGGACTTTCATCCCTTAAGGTTTTCTTTTTTTCTTTGAAAATGCTCTCAAGCGTTCCTTTCTATATTTCTTCTCTTGTTTCTCTGCCACCCTTGATTTACTTAACATTTTAAAATGGCACAAAGCCATCCTCTACCCACGTGCACTATCAGCAACACTACGGTCACTCCGTTATCTAGAAATTTGGTAGCGTGCCACCGTATGTTTTAAGAATTTCGATAAAACCCGCATACCATATATCCTCCACATGTGTTTGTTTATTCTTGGAGAAATCACCCGTATCGTTCCTCCCCCGTGTACACGTTTATCAGATGCATGCAAGTAGTACGTGGGATAAACTGATAACGCAGCTTGAATTTTTATCATACCCTAAAAATAAAAATATTTAATATATACATAATGCTTACATAAAAAGTATATATCAGTAGCATTAACAACCTCAGTAACCACAGGGACGACATGTTTGTTGATAGAAGACCGAGTGGAGTCGCAAAGAGCTTTCCTTCCGTTTTCAAGATGGGAACAGTTTCTTTAGTGGTGGTCTAAACGCGTCGTGGTACTTATACGGAGATGGTCGTGGGGGCTTGGGGGAAACTCTGAAGAGGGAATAGCTCTCGTTTTCTAGAACGGCCGTGGGAGCACGCACGCTCCTTTATCATTGTGCTAGGCCTTTAGTTGCATTGTGATATATGTATATAGCTCAACGAACTATGTTCATACTTACAATTAGTATTATCTATGAGAAATTGGTAGTTACGTACATCTACGTTGACTGGCTTAAATATACTCTGATTAGAATGATATATATGAATTAGAAGGAGTAGATAAAAGATATTGTGTATATATGAATGACAAGGGGAAGAATAGAAAAAAGCCATTGTTGTAATAAATAACTAAGTCAAGTTATGTTATTTATTTATAAAATGAATCGTCTAGTTGGTCACTTTGTCAGTGAAATATTATGTTATGTATGTGGATGAAGAAAATAAACAGAAAAACTTATTATTGAAGTGAGGTTAGGTCATGAACATTATCATTCGTCACTAGTGGGTCCTGTATTCACCCTATTGTCTTCGTGGCTAGTAGACTTCAACCCGGAAGAAGGAGGGTTTGAAGTCGTAAAGAAAATCAAACGTCTTGATCGCACCCTCGAAAGGGCTTCTTCCTCGTTAAGGGCGTAGAGCGTCAAGAGCGTCGCGACGTCTACGACGAGATTTTCCCGGGTTCGACTTGGAACCCTTCGAAAAAAAACAGCCCTTTTTCCTGTTCCGTGGCCATATCCGGTATCTCTTTTCCTTCATGGTTCTTTAGTTGTTCTTCGTAACGCTGGGATATATCGAAATTGACGCGGGAAATTTGAATGACGATACGATCGTAGGCATGCCTGGTGAGACAATAGCAATTGTAAAATTTACCGCGTGAGAAGAGAATGAAGAAAAATTGTTTGAAGGTGCTAGAAGGTAGGTAAGATTTTTTTTGAATTTCATGATATCGAGATATTCTTGGAATCACCATAATCTCCTCCCCCTTCCGTTATCTTATCCCTAGTAACTATACCTATCAAAATAGTGCATGCTTCGTTGCTTCTTCATCGACGGAAATAACGAATCTTTATAAAAATTATGGAAAGCCGTTTCTTTATCGATTTCAATTATTGTTTCTTATCTGTCAGAACAGTTAAATAAATTTAATAGAATTTCCCTTGGTTTCCACTTAACCTAACTTGTAGAGGATTTGGAGTTGGCCGTTCGATAGATTCTAGTTTAATCGAGAGTAAGGCGAACACCATTCAATGGCACGGCAGCATTCAAATAACTAGCCAAAGAAGGAGTAAGCTTAGGTGTTATAACTATATATACTTCTCTACCGAAACACACAGCCAGTTTCAGTAACAGTTTCAGCGTTCTCTACGTTTCAAAACTTTCCTCTGAGTCTCTCGAGGTATATTTCCCTTTTCTCCTCTTACACCCATTCACTTCTGGTGCCTCCCTTATTACATTCAGACTCGAACCCTCGGTCCTCGGCCCATGGCCTTCAGCCCTATCGTCATACCCTCAGCCATTTCTCCTCGTCCTCGAAGATAGTACTGCTAGCTTCGAAACAGTTGTTGCGCAACTTTAACTATAGGTCCACCTCAACTATTAACAATAAGTAGAATAAATAGAATCATCTTTCTTGAAGTAAAAGAGACTTTTTTTTTTCTTTCTTTTTCCAGGGACTTCTTCTCGTACAACATTAGACTGCATCCGGTAGCATCACATCCCATCTGAAGAATCAGCTATTGCATACTGAATACATGGACATGGATATAGTATTAGTATTCCTACGCGAAGGAATCCTCCCAGCATCTTAATTCTCTGGGTCATCCTAAATAAGGAAATTACTGCCAAATGCCAACCCCGAAAAGCACCCTTGGCGCATTCAAAGGGACTACTCAGGCGAGCCCAAAAAAGCCCCCGAGACCGATTCTTCTTGTTTTAATAGGTTCTGACTATTTTATTGTCTCGCCTCTATAAATCCTTCCGGTCCTACCCTGTTAACCGGTACCATCTACCTGCCGGTTAACGTGTCGATCTCTCATTGTCCTTTGCCACCAAGTGGTCGGTCTCTGTATGAATATCATCTTCTGGGATAATGCTTCTTATAAATGATCTATCTCACTTATCAAGTTTTTTTTAATTATTACATAATTCGGCACACGTCCTACTCATTATACTAGGAACGTAGTGGAAGGACGTGAAATTTTCCTTTCCAGGAAGTATACATATACCCATCGGATCTATAATACATATATGATGTCTATTTTGCGATAATTCTTTGAAAAAAGTAAGCCTCTACCTGTAACATGAGTCTTTTCAATTCTTTACAAGGGCTATCAGGTCTCTCACAGAAGCACTCATGTTTAAGTACATACATATATACGAGATGGGGCTATCGAATATCATGAATTTCCTTGTAGATCTTTTTGTATTGAAATTTTTCTCAAAATATCAAAAAAATCCTTCAAAGTTGTCATAGCATTAATACACATGAGTATACTTCAATTGCCATCGGTTATATTCTTCACTTTCCCCTATCAGAAGATTCACCGCAATAAAACTTATGGCCATTGCCAATTAAATGTGTCCTCCGTCTATAATCAAATAGTCAAATAAACAACAAGTAATTCTACCTATCTACAAGTGATTGACTTACCTCATAAAAATAAAAGGAGTCTATCTCGTTGGAGGCATTCGCAGCTGATGATGTGATGTTTGGGTATCCTGGATCCAGATAGAATCCGCTGGAGCCATTTCCGGGCATAGCAGCTGCAGCAGCAGCAGCGACGTTTCCTAAAGCCGCCCCGCCACCGCAGCCGTCATCGCTATCACCAGAAGAACCTGCATCGCCAGGATCACCGACACTGACAACACTACCGGCGCGGACACCACTTCCGGCGACGTTTGCCGCAGCGAGGGAAAAAACGCTGTCGCTACCAAGAGCTTCGAAGTGTTCGCTGCTATTTCCTCCTACTTGCGTTTTTAATCCTGATATTCTATTGGCTCCTCCATTGACGACATCTTCTAGGACATCCTCGAGCTCCATGACGCCAAGAGGACTCTCCGCAAGATCAACACCTGAAGATCGTTCTCTGTTTTGATTATCTTGGTAACATTGTCGTATGTCCTCTACCTGGCTTTGTCGGTATATGCGGTCTACCCCAATAATGCGGGTCTACTATTTTTTTATACCAGAAATGATCTATATTTAGACTGATACGTGTTACATACTTGCAATTCGAGGTTTTAAAAAAAACTAAGCGTTGAAGCATCTGGTATTGTAGTTCTAAGCCATCTTAATCTAGCATAGCTATTACCAAGATCATGACAGCACGGCGTGCCTAGCGGTGGAAGAAATCGAAAATTCATATTAACCGCACATTTGGAGTATCATAAAGTAACAATCACACCACATTTTTAAAATCCTTTTAGAACTCTACCTAGTGCTAGATGTCCCAAAATTTCGAATTTTTCTCGAACCTAGTATTCCAAGTACAGTGCACGTGTTAATCAAAATCCAGATCATTTCTGGCATAAGAAAAATGGTAGGTCGCATTATCGAGGTAGATCTCATACGACAAAGTTACCATTTTTCCTATACCTATCACGAGCTGTGCTCTCACTCTTCATATATTTCTCGAGCGAAACACTCATCGCCGCACTTTTTTTTTTCTTTTCTTCGTCCTTGACCTTGACCTGACCTTCGCTTGACCTCTACTGTCAAATATAGTCTTTATTAGTTAGCCGTTTGTGGTTTCAAAATCAGTGACACAGCTATGAACATTTTCGTAATATTCTTCTTATTGGCAGTTTAAGATGACTTCCTAGCTTGTAATTCTTGAAGATGCCTTCGCGAGGACCTTTACTTTGATAGATGATGAACTCTTCCAGTGTAGTCTGCAAGGAGAATTAGGGTCAGTATCAATGAGACAGAATAAGGGACGTGAGTGATTGCTGCTAAATTACATAAAAAAGTTGGTGAATTGAGTTAAATCAGTTGTGGAATCGAACGGTGAGAGATGAGAAGGTCAAAGTTGAACTTTAGAGACGTTTTCCTGGGTATAACTATGTTTCTATAGGTTACATAACTAATGGAAGTTCATGACAAAAATGTAAAGGATATATCGTGCGTTTGAAAACTCTATCCACTGTTCTTTGACATTCTTACAATGGTCCTGAACTTCTTACAATTTTGTCTATACCGTCTTTAAGAAAAATTTATTGCAAAATGTAGCCCTTGTACATGAGTTCTTACGGTATGCGCGGTGATAAAAGTGAGTTTTATAGACAAATCGATAAATAAAATTATAAGATTTCGACATAAATCTTTTATCACCGTATAATTATAAATTCGAGATGTGTTATACAAAGAATGAAGGAATTAGTCTGCGCCAATCAATGATCGGCAATCAGGAATCATACGAAAATAACAACTCGTAGATATTAAAAGAAAAAGGAATGCGATTTTGAGAAGAAAATTTGTTACACCAGTGAAATTTTCCTCCTAGTAAGAGACTATGATAAACTTCCACAAAGGCAATAATTCGATCGTTTAGCTCATAGTAATTCAAGCATTCGTTTAGAAGAGTGGTCGCTTCGCTTTCTTGAAACGTTCACAAGCGTAGATTTGTTCGCCAAGTTTTCGCATAAAGAAGTCTATGCCCGGTATGAGGGGGCAAAGAGATGGAGACAGTGGGAGGGCGAAACGAAGGGATGTACAGGGCGGATATATAGAGCAGTGTGCTCTGTAGATTCTGCTGTGGTTGGGAAAGCTTTACGATTCCGTCGGGGTTATCTTGCAGGAACTAGCAGCAACCCCAAAAAGGAAAAGAAAAGGCAACCCCATCAAATTCAATAGAAAATCTTAGGGATTGTCTTTACTCTGAGGTCTAGCAGTCTCGTGCTCAATGTAGCCTAATTCAAATTAGTAATGTTATCGCCCCATATTCTTCGCTCCTTCTACCGTCCGAAGTTACGTACAAGGAACCCTTTAAATCGCACGCTAAATTTCCCGGGAAATTCAATTTTCTTAGAATCTTTATCGATCCTTATTCGTTCTTTGTGTCGTTTATGTCATTGTCGATAGAATAAAAAAAGACCAGCATCGCGCCCGACCAAGCTTTTAATCAATGGCTTGACAGTCGTTGAAATACACTAAAGTTCATTTCCTATTGAAGTGGTGGGAATCGACAATTACTTCCGCCCCAGGCGAGAATAGCCGAGAATCCTTGCAAATAGGTACCACGTGAGAAAGCTTTGCCATTTCCTTCCATAGTTAACACCTCTTAATTATTTATTCTTCGCTTACGCCACTTCATTGACATACCTTAGTAAATTCTTGTCTTTTGTATTTACACAACGTGACAATTTTTACAAAGAATTTTCTTTTATATTAGCACCCCGACTGAGACTTATGGCGTTATACATTTTAATTAACGGATTTCCCATTGACGTAACTCCAGCCACCCTTATTCGTAATGATCGCACGAATTTTCCTGTTAACGAGGAAACTTAATGAGTGAAATTTAATTTAACCTAACAGTACGTAACATTGACTCGTCCCATCGAAATGTCTTGTCCAAAGATGATTTATCTGATCTATAACGATATTTCTTAAATCTTTGAAATTAATGTTTAAAAAAAATCATCCACTTACGTTATATGTGTATCCTTGTTATCTTTCACCCGATTCCATTGTTGCACAGTGTAAACTGATCTTCTGACCAGGCTCGTCGAAGATACGTTTCTTTGAAGTCACTCGAACCTACCCCTCTATCTGGTGTCACAGCACTGAGGATCCCGAAGTTGACTACGTGACCTGGAAGTTAATCTCACTGTTCTGGATTCTTTTAGAATTCAAAAACAAGACTTAGATTCATCTACGAAGAATCACAAGGAATAATAAGTCACATCAGACATCATGACTCGTTAGAAAGCGTTAAATATTTATACATGAAAGTTATGCAGTGATAAACAAGATAAAATTGAATTACAAAGTAGCACAAAAGGAAGATTAAAAATAGCTGAAATGGTAGCAGGGGTGAAAATTTTGATTAAAGATATAATTAAAAAAAAAACATAAAAAAAGTTCCAAATATATCCTGATCCGTTCCTTCGAATAAATATAAATAACTATTCTGCGACTAATTGCAAAAAGAAATTTCGTAAGTCGTAATTAATCTTTACAAAACAAAATAAAGAAGAGACACTTGTGATACGATGCCCGATTATACCACTGACGGAGTAAAGGACGCGCGCGCTTCGCAGTTCACGATTTTCTGGCCGAAGGTAACCCTATGATAGGCGCTCCTGCCTCCACTATCGGCGTCGCCACCACCACCGTCGCCATGAGTAACAGTAGTACCAGCATCGGGAGCATCGCGACGTCGTCGAGTCATCAGACATCGGTACGCATGGTCCGACACCCTACTCTAGCAGAAGACATCTCCCTTATTCAGACAAGGATTCATCGTTCACTTTATAAATGGTTCCTAATCCCAACTCTTGGATCATCTGGTCTCAAGAAGTTCATTTTCTTTAAGAAGTACTTCCTTTCCTTAGCAAGAATGAACTTAAGCCTTGAGTATTTTAAGGTTGACAGTTTTTCTAACCTAAAGCAGAATTAATTTGTATGATTTATATTTACTTTTAAAGTCTGTTCAGGTAGCAGATAATATACCTGCTTTTACTGTACCTTTGAAAACAGGAAATGTTCGTATACAGGAATATGGTTTATTTAGATAAAGGCATTTTTGAGTAGATAGATAATGTATGTATATATGTATATCTAGGTGACGACGTCATATCGCGTGCGATAGCCCAATTTTATTGAGGAAAGAGCCTTGTGCCTTTTTTTTCGATACCATTACCAATTTCGTCTGCTTTGGAATTGTTGACATTTTTTTTTAAACTACGCATGCATGCATAATAGTTACATATATAGGATTGGAAAGACAGCAATAAGAATCGAAGGCAACGATCGTACGGATTGTTTTGAAAATCTGTGTCATAAATTCATTTTGAATTCGAGATTCCCTCACAATAGCGTTCTAGAAGTAAATTTCTTGGTAGAACCTCTCTGCCTCTTTTTTTTTGTTTTCAACGAATTCAATTTTCTCGTCGCCAATGAGCAAGAGGGTAAAAAGGTGTTACATAGAAATGCGAGTAAAAAGGAGGGGAAAATGTCTTTCAGGACTGATCCTTCGGAATGGGCACTACTATCTCTTCGGTATCTCTATATACTGATGATCCTGGGTCGGAGGTTCGTGACAGTGATCCTCATTGGTGATTATATTAACTGAACTTTTTATAAAACCGTTTTAATAGGATATTAACTGATTATCAAGATCGAGAAATTCTATGCGAACGATTGGGTTTTTCGTAAAAGATTAAAAGAGTCTTCTTTCGCGGTAGTTAAATTGCTGCTTACATCGCGATAAGTATATCGAGGAAATACAAAAGTAATAAATAGGGATAAAGGAATGAAAAGATGGGGATACATACATGTATATATATATATATATATATATATATATATATATATATATACATACATCTATATATATATATCACATAACGTGAGAAATGGGCCTGAAGATTTAATGGGATCAGATAAATAACCTAAAACTCCATTTTATCGTATTATTATATAACCTTATATTGGCATTTGACAAGTAAGATCAAAACTTGTCAATGCGAATGTCTCGTAAAGCGATAAATATTCCGAGAATACAAAGTCTAGTGGCAAAAAAAGAAAATCGTTATGGTGACTCGCACTTGGCATCCGTTTACTATCAGCCATAGTTCTATTTAACTTCCGACGAAGAAGTGGAGCCTTGAAAAAAACTATATCAAAGGGGATAGAATAGAGCGAGACAGTTGCTGACTGTAGGGGAAGAATCTATTCAATACCGGAAGTCACAGACCATCGCGTGTTCAGTTGCTATTTTGACCAGAGTCGAAGGGACTTTTTCTTAGGATATTTAAATAATCAGGCGTATATCTAAACTACATTTATCTGATATCTTTTCCTTCTTTTTATTCTTTTTTTCCATCATTTCAACGAAGACTCGACTCGAACAGTATTTCAAGATGCAAGTATTAAATGTTTCTAGAAATGAAAAGGAATTCGATGTTTAATTACAGCGACTTTTGCGCATGCGCAAACGCGCAGACTTGTAGTTTTCGACAGTTATTAAAGAGATGATCGTCTGATCCTTTTTGCTCTGAACGTCTTTATATTCTTGTCATTGTCGTCGTGCTTGTCGCCATTGCTACTACCAAGTCGAATTTTTTTGCCAGCATTGAGTTTTATCGACGAAGAAAATTCTTACGGGGCTATTATTGGCTACAAAGAAGCACTAGGATGGATTTATATTACATTGAATATATGAACGGTAGATAATGGAGGATGTAATCATTTTATGTTTTTATCGATCAATACATTCGTCGTACTGCTATTTCTTAAGTGAGTAAAACACCTTACTCATATATTCTCTTTTTACTTTCTTAGATTTTTCTGTAATGGCTTTGATCCCTGAAATATCAAGTATTATTCCGGTTCAACATGACATTGCACCTTTGTTATCGAAAAATAGATCAATGGGTATGATAAAATAAAATGTCATAACTTGTTTGCTTCGAAGAAATTTGATTATCATAATTTTAATGAAAAGAATGTAATATACTTGATGAAAAATAGTTACAAGATCATTCAGTCAAGCCGTTTTCCCATCATTGTACAATATTCGACGTTTACGTCTGGAAATAAAGGTTTTCCATTCTCGTCATATAATTCAGAATACTTTTTCTGCCATAAAATTTCAAATCCACTGCGCAGAGCCAGAGTCTGAGAAGCTGGACCCGTGAAGGATGTTTCGGTCGCACGAAGATTATATTCTCTACCAATCTCATTCCTGTGGACATATTGCCATTTATTTAATATCAAATTTATTTATATAATATCGTAGTGATAAAGAGAATTAACGTTAATCCTATTGTTCAATATTTACCTAGATCCAAGGAGATATCCACCAAGAGAATGACCTCGAAAACGTGGATTAACTGTCATCCCAAAACCAGCCATGAACTTGTCGACCCCATAGTGTTTCATCACGTTAATTTTATCAGTTACACTAAAAACATACTCCAGCACCGGTTTCGTACGTTTTGATTTAAGCTACAAAAAAAAAAGGAAATGTCCAATCGTTATTCACATGTGGGCGATTTACAAAAACCTCATAGAATATTTATACGGGTAATGACTGCACTTTGTAATTCTTAAGTTTTTTCTCGTCCTCCGGTGTCATCACAAAGATTACGTTCACTGCTGCTATCTCGCGTTTTTCCACGCTGGAATCCTCGAGGAAGACCGCTACGGAGATCCCTTGTCTTAGGGCGAGTGTCCAAAGATCTCGACAGTCTTGCACAGCGAAAGGATCGTCCTTTATCTCTGTAGGAAGAAAGTAATTTTTTTAATATAATTTTATAGTACAATATTTTATAAGCATATAAGCTAGTTATACTTTATAATGCTATTCAACTTACTAAGGCTGTTGCAGATGACTTCATCCCGTAGAAAATAATTAGCCATAAGGTCAACAGCATCCTCGACCCTTTCACCGGGGACTTCTTCGACAGTGAATTTTAAAGGTTTTCCATCTTTTGTTTTAATTCGACTTTCCGTCGCACTCTCAATGCGCTTCCAAACCTTAGGTGGCCCCGGTGGACGTTTCCATGAGAGTGAAAAATCATCTGACCTCTGGCTCTCTGTATCGATTTGAAATACATATATCGGATGAATGCGATAATTTTCGAAAAACCATTATCAATCATTAGATTGAAATTTACATTTAAAAAATTGTATACAGATATGTTTATAAAAGTTAATTTTATGAGATGCAGTATCCAAAGATTAATATTGTTGGATTATCTCTACCTTTGTTTAATACCTAATAATTATCATCAAACAAATTAATTAGCTCAATACCAGTGGATGCTGTGCTCCAGTTCCTTAAGAAAGTCCAAGTCCTATCGATTGATATGATCCTGGTATTGTTATATGCTGAATAGAATCTCTGCTGGCATAATCCAGCATCCTTCCGATAATTCTTGGACGATTCTACGAGTACAGTAGAGGATCGGCTTATCAGACCTTTAGCTTGTCTCGCAGTCAATGCGACGTTTATTGAACGCAGTATGATTGGAGCCATAATCCAGATAAACAGATGCTATAGGATCTTCATAAAAACATAGCGTTAAAAAGAATAGAATATAAGAATAAATTCTGAAAGGCTTGATTTGTCTTTGAATGATTTTCTACACCAATTACGCTTGAGGTTACTTACTGAATTTTAACGTATAAAGTGATGGAAGGAGAAAATATCAGAATTCACGTAAAATCTCGTTTCGACACTATATTTATTACATGTAAACAATTATCACAATATTATGGCAAGTGGCAGATTTTATTTTCTTATTCGTACAAGATAAAGTGACTGTTGGAAACTCAACTCTCTCTCTGGTAGGAACGATAATAATTATTCTTGATTTTCTATCTTCTTTCCACCGATATTTTCTTTCTCTTTCTCTTGCCTTCGTACACATGTGATTCTAACCGGATAGGCTCCCCGGCTTAAAGAAAAAAAAAATAGTTTACGCGCTGCGTTCTTCGTGCCGCTTCGTATTGGCTAAGACGAACCGAACTATGCCGATCTTTCCCGAGACTCTGCAAGAACTATTTTTATTATCGCATGGAATCTTGGTAAGACAAATTATATATTATTGTCATTGGATACTTGTTTGTTGCTTTGGAACTGAAGCACTAGTAAAGTAATTTTTGTGCAGGTAAAACGTTGAATAGGAAATACGAATGTTTAAATATTAATTGACGATTATTATTCTCTTTTTTTTTCATATTTTATTATTGTACATACACCTTTGATTATATTGTATTTATTCAGGCGTAAAATCAGTTTTGAAGTCATAATCTTCTGATGTCAAATTGAATTCTTCGAGTTGTCCCGCCAATTTTGTGGCTTCTTTCTCTGAAGTTAAAAATTGTATTTTCGTTAAAAGTCTAATAGGTTTGTTATAAATATTGTTGCTTTGTATATAACATCACTGACCTCGTCTAACTCGTTCCTTTTTCTGTTTCTTAAATTGCAATTTGTTTAATTTATTTAATTTCTGATTTCCTTCAATTTCGAAAAGAGGTTCATTCTTCTTCTTTCTCGCCTCCTGATTCACCTGCTGCCCTGGCTTTTTATCTTTTTTCTTTTTTGCTGCAGTTGCTACCTTGTATTCCTGTCAATGTAAAATCAAATTGTATTAAAGTCATTAAAAATTGTACACTAGGATACCATCTTAACGAAGGTAATATAGAATCAACGTACCGCTGCCTTATCCTCAACTTCCATGGCTGAATCTACCGGACCAGAACTCTCGAGAATAATTGGGTCCGGAGTTGGAAAATCAGGATTAGATGCCGCAACGCTCGCAGCAGCAACACTATCCAGTACCATTTTTTCTTCAGCAGCAAAACTCTCTATATCGAATTCTTTGGCCATGGTGGAGACAATTTCGGCCGATAGTTGCGACATTGGTTGTTCCGGTGGTACCGTGTAGTACCTATTACAAGAAAAATTGGAGATGAGCAACAAGTGAAATCATTTTAATTAAAAAATAAATAATCAGCAAGAACCTTATTTTTCCAGAACTCCAGTCTTCGAGGAGACTACGCGCTGCAGCTAGTGCATCTGGTACTCCTCCCTTTTTGAATTTTCCCATCCTGGCAGCTTTTTTGGCAAAAAATTCCTCTGGGGTTGAGAATTCGTGCATGTCATACAGCTCCATTATTTGCTGCTTCGATACACGCCTTAAAATGGCAGTCGCAGGTCCATAAGGATCCCTAAGCGATTGTATCCTTACAGCATTTTTAAGGGCAATGGAGGAATCATCTTCCTCTACATTATCAGCAGACTTGTTACCCGCGAATACAATTCCTGGCGAGTCCAACAGTTTTATTTTTGAGTCTAACTGAACTGGCTGCATTGTCTTTGTGACTCCTGAAAAAAAAAATATTAAGAAAATCTTGCGGATATGCGATATAATGCTTCATATATGGATCAATAAATTACCTGGTGTGTTACCAACATTGCACGCTTTACTCCTTTTTAAAGAATTAATAACACTTGACTTCCCAACATTAGGAAGACCAACTACGCCTACTGTTATACTGCTCTTGACTGTTCCACTGTTTCTACAGTAGTTACCCAAAAGAGAGAGTATTAATTCAGCACCAAAGGATGTGCCACCTTGTATAAGATCTTCCTTTTTCTTAGCCAGCTTCCGATTACCTAGTCTCTTTGTCTGGTTCTGTGTGGATGACTTCAGTGCTACTGCTGGTACACTTGTACGTAAATACTTGAGCCATTGGTCCAAATTCTCTCTTGGTACTAGATCAGCTTTATTCAATACAATTACCAACCTTTTGTTACCACCAGCTGATCGAACAGCTTCCTCGACCTGTACCACAAAGTATATCATTTTACTTACTTAGATCTTCAGTATCATTATGTATATTTATTTTTATTTACGTCACCTGCTTGCATCTTGTACCCAGAGGATCTCGAGCATCGACAATTTCAAGTATGACATCAGCTGCATCTAATACTTTTTTGAATTCCTTATAGTAGGCTTTTAAAGAGTTTTCCTGTTGTCCAGCTTGCTTTTTTGAATTATCAACATTGTTAGCCTCCAGTGTAGAAGAGTCACGAGTATGAAGATCCTGTTTTGTTTGTGCTTGTGATACAAGACCTTCCAGGCCACCAGCTAATTTCTGTCGCTTTTTTTCCCGCGCTGCTTCTCGTAACTTTTGCTTCTCCTCTTCATGCTGTTTTCTCATAGCTTCCACTTCCTTTAGTATATCCTCCTTGAACGGACATTGATTTGGTACTTGCATTATCTGCTTTGATTTTTCTATGAAGATGAAAGGAAATCAAAAGTTATTTCTTTGAGGAAACACATGAGAATCCAATTACTCCTTACTTTTTGGATGTTTCTTTGCCTCCTTTTTCATTTTACGATTATGCTCACGAACCTTCTTCTCAATCTTGTACCTTGTTCGCGCAGGCATGCGTTTACTAGTTTTTTCTGAAACAATAATACCAGATCTTATTTGCACAATTTCATTACAATGCTTCTCTCGGTACACAGTTCGTATAACATGTTCTATAACATTTGAGTATAAATTAGTTATTCAATAACAGAAGCTAGATGTAGTAATATATCACAAAAACGTTACATTGTCATATTTCTGTAAAACTACATGGATAATTTCCATCCAGAAGTTCATTAATATCAAGAAACATGGTGCAGTGCATAAACATAACCTATAACTGATAAAGTAAAACGATATCTAAAAATTAGGACGCTTCAAATAGAATTCTTACTTAAACAAAATTTCGCCATGTCGATTGTCTTTTGTTAGAAGATGTCAAGTAGATTCACGTAGAGAAACGAGGATGTTAATCGAAGAAAACAATTACGAATGACACTCTTTCGAAATATTCACGTGCACATTGTGAAAATCCAGGTTATAAAGACAGTACGAACAACATAACATAACAAAGGTAATGCAGCTCTCGCAAAACATTTCTAGGAACTTTCTGCGTAGAATTGGTACGTCATAATAGCGCATACAGCGCCAACAGCGGACTAATCACTAATTGAAAATAAAAAAAACCGGTGAAAGGTGCAGCCGGCTGAATGCATATCAAGATTCTCACACTTTCCTCACGATTAATTAACAAGCTGTATTCTTCTGAGAAGAATCAACATGAGCATAATATGGCAAGGATAGAAATTCCCATAAATTAGCCTATCCTGAACAACGACTCTCATTTGCACTTGTAGCACGAGAGTGATCTTTAATTTCACCATCGCTATTCAGCATACCATAGGGAGAAATAAGGATAGGGTATAAGATAATAAGTTAAAACAGAAAAAAGATAGTCTATTATACAGATTCGTATTTATCAACTAATAATGAAAATTTATTGCATAGAATATCGATACATTCAAGAAATCAGGTATAGGATGACTGGGTTCAGGGGACTTTGAATGTCGCTGCCTGGAACAGGAAGAGGAAATCCAAAACCGTCCGAAATGTCTTCACCGTATTCTTGACTAGAGGAATTTTGTTATTAGTGATTTCCGCGAGATGGCGGTCGTTCCTATCTCACTTGGCTATTCTCTGAAGTGGCTGAACCATCAGAAAAGACATTCAGGAGGATCGAGTCTCCATCTTTCTTTAACTGAGGCATTGTTGCGTATAGTTGCGCATAGTCTATCCTTATCGGAGTTTACTGTGTGTGTGTGTCTCTTCTCTTCCCCAGTGGGATGAGGGCGCGCGCCAGAGAACTCTTCACTTGTGTAATGGCCGCCATCTGGCGTTGTCGTTGATTCGGTCCCGTTGATTATTGCGCGAAAGAATCTTCCAGGTTCTTATACTTCCATTAGAGGAATTTAGTCTGTGCGGCTTAGTTTGGTGATGTGACGGTAGAACGAAGAAATCGTGCATGGATAATCGGAGGGTTGATACTGCTTGGGATGCATAAATATCCTAGGAAATGTGAAGGAAATCATCTTATGTTTACGCGACGGGATCATTGTGGAAAGAAGAGATAAAATTAGACAATTTAAAGGTTTTCCTTGTGCTCTTTGTGCTAATTAAGCATTATTGTTGTGGGTGATGTTGTCTTATGTTGAGTCTGTGAATGGTGCGACGGGTATTGTGGATAATATTTAGATATTAGACGATAAACAAAAGTGACAGGAGGAGTTTTGGTAATCATGCTGCTGTCGTGACAGAAGTACTGTCTACGGTTTTACGTATCTCTTTTTTTGGTTTTTGTTTTGTAGACTGTTTCGTATCGTCACGTATTGCCAGCAGTTTACATTGCGCTTGTTCTAAATCGAACTGCTTTATTGCGACCTTAGGATTCCACGGATTTAATAGAACGTCGCAGTCGTGACTTGTATTTTCAGAAGGACTGACAACGTACATTTTTTTTTATATTAAGTGCTTGATGTTAGACGTTGTACTAGTTTGTTATTAGGATTGTGACTTTATTCGGGTACTAGAACAGTATTGTCATTCTATTTGGATTATGGATACTTGTGATCATTGAGTATTTCAGACGGTGTATGGAGAATTATATTTGAATGACAGAGATGGTCCATTAGTTGGTTTTCAATAACAGAGTAAATGAAAGTGTCAGGTTAGAATATTAGGACAAGCAGTTGCTTACTAATAATGGATACCATTGCATTTTAATTACGTGAGACTTATATACAAGAAACGGCTGGAGGAGCTTTCGATGATAGCTGTAATGCAGGGTCTGCTGAGGACATTTTTTGAAAATTGTCATATTGTTCCTTTACAATAACACCAAAAATGTTTGGCAAAGTGCCTCCATCAAATACTCCAGGACCACCTGCAAATACTTCGACATCAAAAACTAATGTGAGACCCTCAGGAACATGTCTACCATGTTTCTCAATAGAGGACAATTCAGGTGTGGGAGTTGATGGGAAAGAATTGCCTTGGAGATCCAAGGATAATGGATCGATTGTTTCTGAAGCACCATGCAATATGCAAACGTGTAATTCTCCATATGTCTTGCCCTTGGAAATTAGCAGAGCCTGTCGGAGCGAGGCAATAAATCCGTTCCCCAGGAGTTCTTCTGGAAATACAAAATCGAAGAAATCCATAAGTCTGAAGAATTCTATATCATCGAGTTCCAATGTACACAAATGTTCCTCAAATCCCAACTGCCCCAGCCTTTTGACGACAAATGGTTCCTCAAAGTCGTCAAGTACCAGCTGCTTAAATTTCGATACAGCATGTACTAGAGACGTACCTAAGAAGAAGTCTCTGTCGAGGAAACTATCACCGCCGAATGGAGAGTTCCTGCCAAATAGCGAGTTAATTAACAGCAATAAAGTAGCTGACCGGGTTCTTCCTAGAAGTATCCCCTTCGCAACACCATCTAGAGATCATCCTGCTGGATCATCCCAGTACGATAAACCTGCTCAGAGTTTTGTGACAAGTTCTGCCACGAATCCTGCCGTCAATCCTACCGACATAAATTCTGCCACTAATTCCGTCACTGCCTGTATGTCACCTTCGTCAACTACCACTCAAGAATGGACTAGTGAGTCCTTCTCAATAGGAGGCAGCGAAATAAATCTGGGAGTAGGAAGAGGAAGAGCACGCGGAAAGTCAAAGATATGTAGCGAAACGACGTCGGCTAGTCCGTCAAAAAATTCATCCGGGAAGACTGGGGAGAATCCAGAGTCGTCGATGACGCATCAATCCCAGGATATGCCTACGGAATTACAGTCTTCTCCTAGGAGCTACAAGGATCGTGAAAAATGCCGCGACCCGTGGCGGCCAACAGAACTCGAAGGTAGCACCGGAAATTTCAACATCTGCAGCGGCGACACAATGTTCCAGGATTTATCAACAACTAGAAGGAGGACAGGCGCTTCCTGTCAAGCCTTAAGGCATGCTGTGGCCTCCCTTAATCGCCTCGACGACTTTTATCTGGAGAAAATTGGCGCTGGATTCTTCTCTGAAGTCTATAAGGTACAACTCTGACTTTTTATCTTCTTCTTCCCTATTACCATCATCCTATTCCTTGACATAATCCATTTTACTTTTCGCCAAACCTTTGACCATATCTACATTTTTCTTTATCATCATTTTATATTGATGCCACTTGAATTCCTCTACTTATTTTACACTGATCTGATAACCGCCTGGTAACTATCATTGAAAACACACCTTAGATTTTCAATCATGATCTCATAAGAATCCGAGAAATTCAATGGCCGGAATTTGATAAGTAAATAGGATAGACAGGTGTAGAAGATAAATATGTAGACCAAGAGTGAAAGTCCAAAATGATGCTTGCAAATATCCCTTATCTAGCGATTCTGAAAGTTACCAGGGATAAATTATCGTCTTACCGAATTGAATATACCTGAGTTCAAACAGAATACCTTATCCTCTGGTAGATTGATAACACTGTTAAAGATTAGATAGGACTTCGTGTATACTGACGAATAACGACGTGCGAACATTGGCTGTTCTCTCGAAAGTACAATGCGATTACGACCCGCAATAAGGACGGCTTTTCTGTCTTATCAATTTCGAGCCGGCGTAGTTCAAATAATGTTATATGCCTAGAATGTAAAAACATCCAATGATGCCAAGTGTCGTCGATCCGATTAAAAACACTTAGCCGAATCAACTGACATTTAAAATGATATCACGTTTGAAAAATGTTATCAAATTAATGACAAGACTGCGGTTTCAAATAAATTATGAAAGTTACTGTACACCCAGTAATGGAGGCTAGTCAGTGCACTTGATTTGAACAAGAAGACTGACTCACGTACGTCGTGCATACTTGACTCACTGATAAAAAAGATGCATCCAAAGAGGAGCGGGACGTAGCTCGTGCGTTAACAATCTTGTCAAAGGCTAAAATTAGTGGCTGGAATGAGCGATGACGAGAAGAATAGCGAAAATAGAACGTCAGAGTTGTTTACAAAGATTTTTGAACGTCCCGTTTACGCATTTCCAACGTTACTGTCCCCTCGGTCAGGGTGAGTCGTCCCGTCTTGATGCTATGATGCCATCGGTAACGGGGCGGCACTTTGCACAGATGCAGACGAGGACTTCGGGGAGAAGTGCGCGGACGTGCTGAGAACCTTGACAAGTATGTCGGCGAAGACGTTCGCGTTATAAATAGGTCAGGAGGAAATTGAGGATGGCGGTTGAGATTTGAAACGCGCTACGAGAAAGATTCGTAAGCGCATCTTCGCCAGCGGATCTAGCTGCTCTAAAGATAGTCCCTCCAATTGGTGACAGAACGCGGAGGGATTCTTCGAGTAAATTAGCCATCTGTAAGGATAGGTAGATCTTCTTCAGGAAAAAAAAATCTCAACTGGGATTGACGTAACAGGTTACGTGTATGACTACAAGCACGCACGTCACGAATACAGTGAATGAACGAGTTGCGGCTCTTCTGTAGTATCTCTTCTGGGTTCCTCGGGTTCCACGAGGTCCCCAGGGCAAAGAGGTTACAGGGGTCAGACATTCTTGGCAGTCTTGCCATACACGAGCATCCGTGCGTACACTTGCCAACAGGGTGATTAGATACATTGGCCAATTTTCATTTTCATTTTAATTATATGTACCAGGTGGCAAGTTACCAACTACACCGGTCGCATTCTGTGAAATTCATGACGACTCCTCTGGACTGTCTTCATCTTGACTTTCTTTATCAGCGAATTTTTTATCATGAAGCTGTAAGGATATTTTCAAGAATTTTCACACGATTTACCACAGGAACGTTTTATATTATTTTGAAAGGAATTAAAGTACCGGTAATACGCACATGATCTATTTTTGATCTTCCATATCTTCTGCTACGAGCTAGTTACATCTACGTCTCATTGTGGAATCCAAGGTCTGTTGATGCATCCAGTATTCTAGAAGGAATCCGCAGTGTCTTTGACACGTTTAATAACGTCATGGTTTGACGGCTGCAGACGAGCAACAGACTGCTGACGTTCTGACATCATGCTTCATCGGCATAATAACAGCGAGAATTATATTTATTATATTTAAAAGAAGTTCAGAACAGTTCAAGGTTGTCTATTTAAAAATTTTCCCGTGATGCTGTGTCAAGCAAGAGAACAAAATTATCCTTGAACAATCGTCAATGTCAAGCTCAGCTCTTTGATGGAACAATGCAGAATATCGCAGTGTCCTTGTCCCTGTCCAATTATCGCAGCTTTTGACAAGATTGACTATTTTCGTAGGGAAGCTCTTTACGTAAGTGGCGATATGCATTAAGCAATTCGTACCAGTCTCTATCTTATTCTCTCTCTTCCTTCCGTCCTCTTTCTCTCCCTTGTTTGCCTTTGACTTTGAAAACCGCACACAGCGAGGATACAATTATTGGATGTATCAAGAAGACAATAAAGGCAATGGTAAGTACACAAGATAGCCGTTACACGGGTCGAGCTCAATAAGATTTATTTCGAGCATAACGTAGCCTGGGAGCCATCCAGGGTTGCACAACAGCTTCAGAGAGGTAGGGAAATATGCGTTAGACATGCTGACAGATCAGGAGTGACTAATATCAATGATGAGAGTAGCTCCTGAGAAGAGAAAAAGAAACATGCATCATCTTTGGGTGCATCCAGTGTACGAAGGGGTTGCGAAATAAAATGTGAGAATTCTCGTGAAATTCTTCGAGGGATTTATTTTAATTTCACTGACTTGATTTTTCGTTAAACTATGTGACTCGGTCGATGCATGTCAGTGGCAGTGGAAGTGAGGTTATGTTGACTCCGTCAGAAAGTCCTTCGATACGACCTTGCGTCTCACACAAGACGAGTAGCAGGCATTTCCTCTTGCAATGAGAATGTTGGAAACAAATGAGAAAGCCGGTCACGCCTGATGGCCATGGAGTACGAGAACACTCTCTAATGAGTCTCGTCCGCTCTGGGATTTTCGTGCCCTCTCCCTAAGGAATTCGTTTAGCGGCCAGTCTCGTTACTTCTGACGCTCTTACGTAGAGAGAATTATCGACGCTCGACAGCCATTGTTGTTGTCAACATTTCCGCCTAGACCTTCGTCCTCAGCTCACAGACGATGGCTTCTCTGAGTGTTTTTGGTAAAGAGGCCTGTGAATTATACATTGTTATCATTGACGTGTCTGCAAATGGCGGATTGAACGTGCGAGCAAGTTTTACGAACTACCGGATGTTACTGGGAACGATTTTATTTTTCGCGATTACGTCGAGCGTGGAGAGCGTGGAGAAAGTGCGAGGGAACGACGTCTTTTCAACGTCGAGCAGGAAGGAAGCCGTCGAGGAATAGAAATTTCTTCAAACTACTCGATTACACCTCGGAGATATCGAGCTCGGAGCTCCGTTAACCCGTGAAGCCGAAATTGTCGAGCCGTAGCCGAAATATGTTGACTAGCGTATTACAGTGGCAGCACTGTCGTCGGTAATTGTTCTGTACCATCGGGTGATATAAATCGCAATCAAAGCCGGATTGAATTACTTTTTCTTCTAATTTACTCGAGTCGATAACAGCGCATTGTTACATAGACTCTGTCGTTTGTTTAAAGAGAAAACAAGATGGCGTCGTATCCCGTATATCTAATGCATCTGGTAATAGCGAAAACTTCGTGGGGAAAAAAAAAAGAAAGTACAAAGACTTCTAAGAATGGAATGAATGAGCTGTGAATTACGGCAAAGCGTCATCGACCTAAAGTGAATCATTTTCTCGTCCAAAATGGTTCACGCGTGATATATTAAATTGCCAATGTACAACAAGCGTCGCGACATTCGTTCCAGCGATCGAACGTACAAATCACTGTCTTTAATACGCTCCTGGTTTACCTTTGCGAAATTGCGGATTTGCGAGGCCAATTCTGTTTACGAGCGCTTCTGCCTCGCTGTATTCGTCATCCTTTTGGCTGCGGCCCCAGTGGCGCGAGAATTGCCAAGGAATTCTGGCCGTGGTGGACGGACGTTTTACGATGGTTGCTCTTTATATTTTATTTTTCCCTATTTTTTTTTAGAATTTTTTTTCTTCCATTAGTCACATTTTCAGATTTTTCCAGCGAAAGAAACAAGCGTAGGAGATTTATTATTTTTGGCAGGAAATTTATACCAGACGACGGTACTGCGTACGCCTCTTGTATGCTTCGATCAATGGCGGCTTTGTGCATGAAGAGTACTTGGCCTTTGAAAGTTTGGATTATCTTATCCAAGACTATCTGAAATTATTATTCAAAAAGAAGTACAATGCCCTCTAGATAGCTACAGACACTCACTTGGGTCGAGGGTTGCAGCAAGTAAGGAGACTTTCTCAAAGATGCTTCAGCCGCCAGATGGCACACGCTGCTTTCATTAACAAAGTTTCTCCCGTGAGAATGGACTTTACGTTTTCACATACAATTTTCACATAGCGAGGCAAGCTGTTAGCATAAGCAGATCGGTATCAGTATGCTTCGCCATATATTAGAATGCGCCATTGTCTTCAGCACAGCAATAATGGGTTTCACGATTTTGAAAAATTCCCTTGCAGTTTCTCACTCTCGTTCATAAGAAATCATTCGTTATATTCCTTATCTATATAAATTGACCCGCGTCATCTTCCAGTCTGACTTTTTTTTTCTTCCTCTTTTCAGGTCACCCACAAAGTTACGAACCAGGTGATGGTCCTAAAAATGAACCAGCTCGCGGCGAACAGGCCGAACATGCTCAAGGAAGTTCAACTTATGAACAAGCTGAGTCATCCAAACATATTGAGGTAATATATGTATATATCTGTATATATATATATATATATATTACAGCCATACGTTATACATCTTCTACCCTATTTAATAGAGTCGACGCCGTTCGGTAGAAATAAATATCATTTTAGCGCTCGGACCACGGACTCGTGACGTTCATTGACATGTGTATACCTATACTATATCCCGTGCACGCACATGTTACGTTGTTCAGTTCAACCCCAAGGATAGCGTCGTGTCTCATCTCTTGGGCTGACTCGCCGTCGATTACGTAACGCGCACACGGTCGTCGTCTCAATTGTCAAAGAGCAGAAAATGGCCGAGCTCTTAATTCTATTTAAAATGCGGAAAACGTTTAAAACATACTGCGACAGCATTTAGAAAAATATTTTTTATTGAGAATCGCTATGCCTTCATCTGGACAATTTCATCGGAGCAAATAAAAGCAGGGTTTGAGCGAAGAAAAATACTGTACACAATTCTGTGGAAGCGGCGACGAGGAACGAATTTCCGTAGCTACTAACGAGGCTAATCTTGTGCTGGAACGTCGACATTTATACTTGAAATCGTTTGTCGTTAATTGATAAGAGGATTGATACTGGAGTTCTGGCAGCTGGGCTTACCTGAGTAAATGCTAGTTAGCTCTATATACGGGGTGTTGGATAATTCTTGTAATGTAACCTACAGAGTGGAATTTCTTAAGAGTGTTTTATATATAGGTGTAATCTTTAATTTTTCTGTATATCATATAAATTGTGCGAACACAATTGTACGATCATTGGTATTCGTTGCGTCGAGTAGCTGCTTCTTGTGTCCATGGGGCCAAGTGGGTCAGAGACCTTCGGTAGGACCATACTTGGCTGTGAAGGTCGTGCACTTCATAGAGATAGAAACAGATTACCACTTGAGTAATTTAGTTTAAGTATCTCAATGGCATTAGGGTTTTAGATTCAATTAATTGGAGAGAATTAGTTGGCAATTAAAAGTGATAATAGCAGAGTCAGTTAATGGTTTGAGATATATAGACTATGTCGTATGATTAATTAATATGAGAGTTATGAACATAAGCGGTATATTTGATATTGAGGAACGTTTGATCTAGTAGAGATTTAACACGTTCACGCCGGCGCTGTATTTCGTGCTCCTCGCCCTGTGGCGGCTGCGTTTAAAGCTTTTCGCTCTATCGGACGGGAGCTAATCCAGGGCATTAGGCAGCATTGACAATCCAAGGGCAA
>JASANN010000125.1:304766-323398 GCA_031762395.1 Calameuta pygmaea | reverse complement strand
GATCTGAATATTTGGTGTTACGTACCGTTTAATAGCACAATCAAATGCGGGCCACCGGTGGACCGCGCCGCCCGATGGGACAGTCTAGTGCGGGCCACCGGTGGACCGCGCCGGCGTGAACGTGTTAATGTTGGTTAACTACTTATTTTTCTAGGTTTATGGGAGTTTGCGTCCACGAGGGTCAGCTTCATGCTCTGACGGAATATATTAATGGCGGAAGTCTGGAACAGCTGATAATGGCAAGGCAGACGCCATTGCCTCACCTGGTACGAATGAACTTGGCGAGGGACGTGGCGAGGGGAATGGTCTATCTTCATAGTAAAGGTCTCTTTCATCGTGACCTTACGTCCAAGAATGTCCTGATAAAGATGAGTGAGGATTCTGGTCCGAATCCAAGATTGAGTGCAGTTGTTGGGGATTTTGGATTGGCTGCAAAAATTCCTGATCCGAGCTCAGGTTACCGTTTGAGTACTGTTGGCAGTCCTTATTGGATGTCACCGGAGTGTCTGAAAGGTCATTGGTACGATCATCGATCGGATGTTTTTTCTTTTGGAATTGTTGTATGTGAATTGATTGGTCGTGTACCGGCTGATCCTGACGTTCTTCCACGGTCGGATAATTTTGGTCTTGATTATTTGGCTGTTGCCGAAATTTGTGCTGCTGCTGATCCGCCTCCGGCATTTCTTCAACTTGCCTTTGACTGTTGCACGGTAAGTGGCGCCATCTTACATAATCGTGAAAGATAATTTTATCTATATTAATAGATACTGATACTGTTACTGCATCACACTGTATTATATACTTCTGCACTCTTGTTACAGTATGAACCTAAGTCGCGGCCAACTTTTCCGGAGATTTTGTCAAACCTCGATAGCCTTGTGAAGAGTTACGAGGATGACGATGTCCAGGAACTTGGCCAAGAGGTTCAAAGTAAAGAAGAGGACCAGAGACAGTACCAGGCTGATAAGGGAATGGTCAGAGAGATTGATAACTTGGTGATGAGCACAGAAGATAATCAGAAGGGAGTCCAGATGAGGACTGATAAGGAAACGGATAATCGTGACGAGGAATCACAGCCGAGGAGAAATAGAAATAGAAATCGATGTACTGTCAGTCTCGTAGAAGCTGACGAACGACTGACTGTTGCTTCGAGTCTGCTGTCAAAGAGACTGAATGATAGTGACGATTTGATCGCTGCCAGAGAAGGATCAAGGACAGCTAGACGTAGAGCAGCTGAGAGGCAGCGTAGCCACTCAGCGGATGCCAGGGGCGTCGGTGTTGGTACCAACATCCCCGATGGCTCAATTGCTGGTGGATACAGTAGCGGTAGTGGAGGAGAGTACGAAGGTCTTACGATTGGTGTTGGTGCTGGAATCGCCACCACTGCCATCGGTGGGTGCCCGGAGAATGCCAGTCCTTCGGAGAAGGCACGATGTCACTCGGCAAGGAGAGTAGCGGAACTTGCCAGTAGACGAGATCCGCACTACCGGCCGATGACAGCAAATCCCTTCCACGCTCTGGGCGGTGTCAAGAAGATCCTCGGTGACCTCTTCTCGAGCTGCCTGGAACTGCCGTCCCTCGAGGACGTGAGACCTATTGTGACCGATGGAGGAACCTTGACCTCATCAAAATTTAAACCAGCTCAAAATGACAGCATAGCGAAGATCCTCAACCGGAAAAAGCCTAGTAGCGAACCTAGCAGTCCGACTGCGCGTAAAAAGTGGGAGAGGAAGGTAAGTACTAGTGCTTCCCTCTTTATCTGTTCGAGAGAAACTCAGATGAGTGAAAGATGACATCGCTCACCTTCATCCTTCTGTCGATAGGTGGCAGCAACGAAGGTCGGTGCAGCTGCAAGCCTATTCGGTCATCCGCTCTTTCGAGAAGGTTGGGAACCTAGACGTCGCGGAAGCTGTGAATCAGGCTTTTGGAGTTGCGTCGGTGAAGACCTCAGTCCAGAACCACCGAATCGTCGACATACTTCCACACTTAGTAGTTCCGCTGCAAGTAGCCTGTTCCTTTTGGACGATCACAGAACCAGCTCAATCTATACCGATTCCTCTGAGGATATAGCCAGTCTCGGTGGTGGTGACTCCTGCTGCTGGGAGGAAAGATTTGGAGGAATCGGCGGCATTGGAGGGATCGGTGGAATCGGAGGAATCGGTGCCATCGGTGGGATTGGCTCTTCCAGTAAAACTATATCCAAGATTGTCGAATACTTTGAGAGAAAACAGGCAACGGTAGGAAGTCTTCGGCTTGGAGAATCTACCCTAGAATCCGCTACATCGGGTGGCCCCAGCAGAATAGCTCTTCTCAGGGCGAACCTAGAAGGCACTGTGCCTCTCTGCAACATCTCCGCAGCACAACGACTGGTCGTCTGCGATGGCGCTGTGCGAAGTAAACTGCCCCTTTTCGACAAGAAATGATCAAGCTTTATCTGTTGCACCACAGCGTCAGTATCACACAGGCTTATCGAGGCTTCCAGTGTTGAACGTGTGTATGCTGATGGCGCTGGTGTTCCTGTTAACAATATTGGCAACGGTGATAATGTTATTAGTGCTGGTGATGGTAACAGCCGTGGCACTGACGATACTACTGATTATGGTGCTAGTGCTCGTGATAGTGCTGGTTCCAGAAAGAGAGGATGAGAAATGGCAGTCTTCCATTTGGTCAGTTCTTCCTAATATAACCAGCTAACTCCGTCCTAGGTACGTGGTTCAGGATGTCCAATTCAAAATTCAAGATTCACGACGTCCTGCCGATGTCACACGATTTCGCAATCCAAGCCTCCGAGTCCACTACGTTATGGCGATCAACCCGTCTTCCTTTATCACCTTAAGTCCTGTACTCACTTCTTCGTCTACCTCTACCCATCCACATCCACCCTTCGCTGAGATAATAAGACCCAGAAATCGCAGTGAGGGAACAACAGGAGTACTTCCGTCCCGCTTAATTAAAGTTCCCCTTGCGCCTTAAGGATCGTGTCAATATGTCCGAGTGTCGATGGCATCATTTCTCATAAATTTTTAAGAAAGTCATCATAGGATTAAGCTAACCGTGACGTCGAAAACTTCCAAGGAGTTTAAGGTCATCCTTGGTTCTACGGAAACGGGACTATTACGAGACACCTTTGAATAACTGTTAACTGAGATGACAGAAGCAGGGCCTATATTATAAACATTTAACTATCAGGTCACTGTGGCCAAGAAGGTCGACTTCTTCTTGCCACACGAGGAAAAATCTTCGTCCTCATCCAGTGCCGAATGCTGTTGATTTAATTGACTTGTAAATTATGAAGTGCGTAAACTTGCGTCATGCGCATGCGCGTAGTGGGGCGACATCTACGTGTATACTTTATAAAATGAAGACTACCGTAGAGAAATAGTATATTTTGTTGGTAAATAAGTCCACAAAGAAAATCCTCGATATTTTTGTTGATATAATTATAATCGTAACGTGCAGCGAGGATGGGGGGGGGGGGTACAGGCAGGGCACATATTATATGAAACTGATCTAGTCAGTGTATTAATGAGGCGGCCTTATATTTTGTATGTCCATAGAGAGCTAAAAAGAGCAGATTAAAAACAAAATAAAAAATTAAATTTTACAACTAGTATAGTGCTTTGCATTGAGAAATGTATGAAGTCAAAAAAGAAAGTACGGCGTGTAAGTTTCGTAAAAATGGAGAAGCAGTTATTTTTTTTTTTCAACGTTATGAAGTAAAAGAAATTCTTTTAGCCTGCGGGCGCCATCTTTTTATATTGCTCTTTTTCTGCAGAGTTTAACGATCTTCTCTGGACAGTTTAAATATTTTCGAAGAAAAAAGACTATTGGGAGCGATGCGCCACGGAAAAATTTCATAAAATAAAGAGTATTAATGCATGCACACTGGATATAACGTAAAGACCTCTAACTCGATTAAAAGCCATGAGGTCACTTTGGTATTAATTATAAATTTAAGGGTACGTTTCGAAATTCACTGTCAATACTACCAGCATAGTTGTGTCTCACTCTAACCGTGTACAGGTAAACAGAGAAACGATACTCGTAGGTACTGATAGTCAATTTTGTAACTTAACCTAAGTCTTGTTGCGTTGACGTAATTTTTCCACGGACAAATTCTATTCGATTATAATTCTTCAAATGAACTTAGCTCCAAATGAGAGCTTCGTACAATAAGACTGCGTGTTTGTTAATTATGAGTGAAATAAGCGGGAAAATTTAAAGCAAAAAAAAATCCTTTTCCTTCACCATGAACGTAGCTCGTTCATTCTTCATCTCCTTATAATTTTAAATCTTTATACTTTGATCGCCGTCCAACATCATTAGTCCTGTAACACCAAGAAGACTGTCTTATACTGTCAAATCATATAAGAGAGAGACTCCACCAGAAAACGGGACTGATGCAAAATGGCGAATGTATTGCGCCACGGGTTCTGGTCCACTGGTATTATTGTGGAAAAAATTACGAGGAATTTTGCAATTATAATAATTTATAAGAACATATCAGAAAGTAGGCATATCTACCGGCCGCACCTTTTTTTTTTTTTTTCTTTAATTGCTATTAAAGCAACGGACACACGTACACGTGCATAAACACAAATCATAGTTGACACGCAAAATTAGGTTGGCAGACCGATAGCCGCATTTTATCTTAACTTATTTATTTCAAGTATAAAAACAGACATATTACATTACGTTGTATTGTATCGCATTACATTTCATTCTATTCTATTATATTATATTTACGTTATAGTATAACTATACATATTGTGTATTTAAAAGAAAATGAATTTTGCGTGCGTGCAGTGGTATGTGCGTGTATGAAAGAGAATGTGAAAAAAAAGATGAGGACGAGTTTTGAACTAAGTGAAACAAATAATAAAAAAAATGGTCTCTTCCATGTTTGACTTGTAACGAGGAGGGATAATTGTTTCTTTTTTTTTTCATAATGATAATACCAATAGCAATGCCGTCGCGACGCTTTATAGGTAGTACATGCCTACCGAAAGTGTCGTGAGATCAGAAATGGTGATGGTCGGAGGGTGGGACAAAGGTTAAACGTATCATAGCTTACACGTGGTTGGTTGTACATATTTCTATGAAGATACGAAACGTCAGATTGACGTCCCTTTGAGATGACGTCGCCGATGATATATATAAATATATATATATATATATATATATGCAAAAATCGGACAACGTATTGGGTCCTTGATGGCGAACAATGCGCTGTTCTCAATTAACGAATATAAAAAAAGGAAGCGACAATGAGGATGAAATAATGATGATAATTATGACGGGTAATGATAACAATAAAGGCGAACGATAAATAATAGCCGGTAATAGTTATGAATAAAGGTAAAAGAGAATTTCAGTGAAGCTATATTATATTGTAAAGACTCCTATATACAAGAGTAATAAAGTCGAGGGCTCCCAATTTTTATTGAAACTGAAAAGGTTTTCTTTATTCGTGAAACCATCGCCATTAATAAAAAACGTTCAATATTTACAGACGGATGCACGATGGTACTCGTGCTGGTCTCACAACGAGATCCTTATTTAGATCCTGGAAGTCCTAAGTCTCGCTACTAAATTAGTATATTAGACAGAGTCTTGGTGATTAGGCTGATGTTTAGTATCAGGATTTATGGTTCTCTCTCGGCTAGGGATAACTTTGTTTTTCCCATGTCTTCCTGGGGGATCAACGGGATGTATCTCGTTCGTGGATCCTTTTGTCTTTCGTATGCATAAGGGAAAATCATGGCTCGTGTCCTTGTGTTGTTAATTCGCGGTATTCTTTGGATATGCGAAATTATTTCTGACTCCGTGCTCGTCTGCGCCGTTGACGATGCTGGACTTTGACTCTTATCCGGCCAGGATGGTGAGAAAAAGCTGTCAGGATGTGCAAAATCGACTAAAGGAATAAATTGTCTTTCTTGGCGTTGCGGCAGGCTGTTATTTTCCTTTTTATTGTATTGATCGATATTTATTAATGGCATTTTTGTTGTCGATGTTGTTTGTGTCTTTTGAGTCTCTTTTATCCTTTCATCTTTCTGTACTATGTTGCTAGTC
This sequence comes from Calameuta pygmaea, assembly GCA_031762395.1. Lineage (NCBI taxonomy): Eukaryota > Metazoa > Arthropoda > Insecta > Hymenoptera > Cephidae > Calameuta > Calameuta pygmaea. The sequence continues at coordinate 317,326 of JASANN010000125.1, read as the reverse complement.
AAGTTAGATGTCGTGTTCGAATTTAATGAGAATTCAGGATCTCTCGTATTTGGAATTGGCTGCGCATCTTTCGTAAGAAACTTTGCTCCATTTATTATAGGAAGCCAATCGTTTAGTTTGGTTTCAGATGCTGGATCCTGTCTGCTTTCTGTTCGTGGTGATGCTGACCATTCGTCACTGTTGCCATCTGTCGAGCGAATGTCCTCGTCCTTTGATTGTAAATTATAGCGTCCATTTTCTGTCTCTGTATAGTGAGAAGTAGCATTACTGTTATTTATCTGTTCACTATTCTCAGTACTGCCGGCTAAATTTGATTTTGTTTCGGTACTTTGCACTGGGACCCACTCTGTCTCTTCACTATTTTTCACTGCTGAACTTTCGCGCGAAGAGTTTTCTAATGGGCGGCTACTTCGTTCCTGATGAGTAACCGAACCGGGAGTTGTGGTACTGATCGTCGTAGTGATCCACTCATTCTCAGAACTAACTTTGGATACTGAAGAAGATTCATCTAGGGTCTCGTCAGCGATGTCACCAAGAGGTGGAAAATACGTAGGTCCGTAATTACTTCTTTGTCCACCAATGAAGCTGGGTGTATATTGTGAAATTAGCGGAAGTAACGTTTGCCTAGCATACCTTTCCGCCTGAGCCAGAATACCTGCCAGACGTTCCGGAAGAAATTGGACAGTGAATCCTCTGGAGGACGTTTCTGCAGTGTCAAAAGACTTCTCCGAGCTAGATCTAAAACGTACACCACCAAAACCTGTATTCTGCCTAGCCGATCTTGGACGCAGAATTGGTTCAGTAATTTCCGGAAGTCTCAACGATCTTGCACTTTCCTTTTTCGGTAGCTTCAGTACTGGTTCCTCAATTTCTCTTGAAAAGTCTGTACTCCAGTCGAATCTTCGAGAATTCTCAGAACTCTCTGAATTCTCACCGTATGAAAATCCACGTGGCGTTACATTGGTTCCTGAAAATCCACGACCGCTTTCCGCTTCCGTATTCTCTAAAGAATTTGTCTGACTATCTTCCAGGTCGAGAACTGACCAAGGATTCAAAGGAATACGTGGTTTCTTGTCACGTTCCTCCTCTCGATTGTTTTTCTTCTTGAGCTTTGACTCCTCACGTGAACTTTCTTCTTTTGGAGGTCGACCACCCTCGTAGAAGACTCTAATGTTCTGATCTCTCGTGAAAGGACCTAGACCTTGTCCCGCTCCACTAGTTTCCTTGGTGAAGACCTCCACAGAGAAGTCTCTGTCGTAATTTTGTTCCTTTGTAAATGGACCAATGCCCACATCTAGTTTTTCTTTAAAACTTGTATCCGGTAACTCAGTTGTGGTGAATCCAATAACGACGGTGCTGTCTATATTGCTGTCAAAGGTTGTAGTACCTACAGAATTATTAGCAGTTGTTGTAGCAGCCGTTGCCTCAAATATAGTTGATGCTGTTGTACTGTCTGATGATTCCACCGGAATATTACACTCCCCAGGATACAACGGCAAGTATATAGGATGACCGGATTCAAGTATAAGGCCCTTCTTACATACAGATAAACCTTTTCCAAAACTATCCAGGATGACGACCTTGTCGATGCTCCAAGACACTAATCCTGATGATATCCAACCACTGTACGCTGTGTATTTAATCTATAACGATAAGCAAAGGATTTAATTAAATCTTCCGACTTTTTTAGGCATTAATATAAACTGAAAAGTTTCTTTCAATCCGGCCTCACTTCGATAGCGTGCAGGTTGGTAACAGCAGGATGCGGTACGACGATCTTCTGCAAAATAGCGCCAACTAGAAGTTCCTCATCATCCTTCTTAGTCATGACGAAGGTCTCGTTGAAGGAAACTTCACCGACAAGGGTGATCTGTAACTTCCCATAACTCCTAGCAGGTCTTTCACTCCGACTGTTGTGCACTTTAATTTGATATTGATGAGCACAAAATGGTTCCTCGTCTCTCGTGAGAAGATACAATTGTCCACGAGCTGATGACTGATCACTATAGTACCCCATATCGCCGCAAGGTCTACCAGCGCCGCTTACTCCGCATGGGAAACAGTCACCCCGTAGAAGACCATCGTATCCGTGTTCACAAGGAAACGCCGGAAACCGACATTTGGGGCTTACAGAATCAGTAAACAGTTTGTAAGCTCTTCTGTGGTTGCAGAGTGACCTTCCTTCAACGGCACTCGCTGAAATTATAGAGTTCATGCTGTACCCCACTTTTCGTCCTTGTCAGCATCCCGACCATCAAGTTCTTACGTAAGCTAAATGAATAAACTAATGAAGCAGAAATAACTAGGCAGTTCAATGACGTTTACGAACAGGATAAAGAAATAATAAATTTGTTAACTTACACCATATAATATCGGAGACTGCACCAAGGAAGAGGTTAGAACATCCCGTCTGCATTCTTCCTCCGTTAGGATAAAAATCAACGTCGCCCATAGGTTGCCAGGAACCTAACCCTCCCAGAATCAATTGTTCGCCGTTGCTGTGTATAACGTCAACAAAATTGGCATCAGTAGCGTCCAACCTGGCACGTGGATCTTGTGACTCGAATAATGGACCAGCCGGATCCAAGCCGGTAATCCTGGACACGTTGCCAAGTTCAGCTCCAGCAAAACCAGCGACATGCGCACCAAGACTAAATCCAATGAGATGCACCTTATCCAGAGGTACATTAAGACTGCGTACCAGTTTAGCCAACTGCCGCCCGACAAGGCGTGTATTAGCTGCAGCTCTTACGTAATTTGGTACAGCACTTCCTGGACCCCAGTCAACGCAGACTGTAAGTTTACTTAGTTAATCAATTGAAGAATTCATCGAAGAAGGTAGAGCCGCGTTTCCGAGACTTTCATGTTCACGTACCAATATTACACTCGTGAACAGACATCAGAGCAGATCTCATCTCATAGACCCATATATGATCACAGCTTGATCCAAATCCATGTACAATGACTTTGGTAGGAAGTTCCGGATCAATAACACGATGAGCATTGTCATTGATGTTCTCCGCAGGTACTTCCGTCGGGATGGACCTGGCCTTCCTGCTACCATAGACGAGGAATCTAAAAGAACAGAATAACTTTACCAAAATTTTTAAATGTCTCCTGAGAGATAAATATGATATATTTTTTAAATTTTCTCGTGAACAAGAACTTAAACTTCGTCATCCACATACCTGGTACCCACGTCCTTAGGAGGCGATGGCAGCATCTCAAGGTAACTAAATGGACCAGTATCTTCAAAGCATCCAACTTCCTCATAACAAACACTGGATGCTTCCCTTTTAGCCCTTCGTGGATTCCGCTTACGAAATTCCCATTCCCTCATGGACTCAACAACCGATCTAAAGATCATGGCATCATTCTTCTCATCAAGTGACTCGTCAAGAACAGTAGGCCAGTCACTGGCCGCCATTCCTCCAATCCAAAGTACACCTCCACCTATATTAAAAACAAAAAATCACCCAATTAAATTCCATTCAATTTTTTACTCCTCAAATTTGCACGATCCTCACTCCTAACCACCACTTCCTGTTTGCAATTGCTCAATAGGAAATCAAGCAATTTAAACTGTCTCCCGGATCTTCCGACGTAAACAAGCCTGCATGTTTTTCTAAATATAAACACATCTGCCCACGTGCTCATCTTAAATTCTGACAGCTGTCAGAAAACGTGATCGCGTGTCACAATATAAAAGTATTTAACGAAACTGCACATTCCCACACGTCATTCTGTACATCTAGAACACAAGCAGTATTGACTTCCTTATTTAAAAAAAAAAAAAAAACTGATAGTAACTGACTATATACTAAAATCACGTTTCTACAATCTCATATTTTTATAGGTCGTGCGAAGTTGGTACACATTGTCACGTGGCCTTCATTCAGTTCTCGTTTAACGCACCGTTAATGATCACTGCGAAATTCATACCGGAGAGGTCATTGTTCCCGTTGCATTAAATTCTAGCCTATTCATGACACATGAATAATGATTCCTACGCCAGAACTCAAAAGAAACTACATAGATTCGTTCGAAACACTCGACAAAAAATACATTTTGTTAAATAAAAAAAATATGACTAACAGCATTTTCCATTCAAACCAAAGATCCCCAGTACCAATCAGTACCAATCTTTTCAAGCGGCAACGAAAGGCAGAACAATTTACCTTAGATCACGAAAATTTCGCAATCCCATTGCGAAACACTAGACTTTACTTATTTATACATAAATGGCAAGCAAACGAAGAAACTAGTTATTCGCTAAGCGTAACTAATGCGAACGCAAATGTAAAGGTGATCGATACATTACAATATATATAATACATGTACCTATCTGCATATACCATTATGATATAGAAGTGAAAAAAATATATATATCTATACGTAGAGATAGAAATACCTAAAGCATAAATGTATTTGTATAATTTCAACCTTTTTACTTCGTTAATTTCTTTCGCATAGAAATACGTTACAATCGAAATCATTCTAGCGAATCCAGTACGCAATTCACACTACCGACCAGATACTCGACAAGTCAAGACAATTCTAAAAACACATAGTATAAGTGAAACAACAATGATAATAAAGCACGATTGCCACTCGCTGTTCTGATTTAAACTCTTTTTTTATGTTCCGCAAGTATTCATGAAGTCTTGCAATTCAGTTTTGCTTCTGACAGCAACAGGTCATTCGCCTCTAGCTCGAACGACCCACCCAAGTAAATTAGGTGAGATGAACACGCTTGGTCACCCTGCTGATAGAGACTTGAGAAGGAAACCTAGAGTCAGACTTGGTCTACCAACAGTAGCTAACGGTACAGGACAATGGCGGCTTGTAAATACACTGGAAACACTATCTGCAATGGGATCTGGAGAGATTATGTGAATTATTCATCCTTCGTGGAAACGAAGGAGAGAGAGAGAGAGAGAGAGAGGAAGTCTACGAGAGGAGTACAAGTGACAAATTGGCATTAATGTGAAGATGGGACGAATTTATTACAGTTATGACCTCTTTTCTGTACTTTTGATCAAAATAATTTAATTGAATGCAAGAAGACGTCGGTGTGGAGATTATTAGGTTAGGTCAGATTATATTATACAAATGACCTTTTAGCTAGTGGACGTACGTAATTTTGTAGTATTGTTTTATGAATCCTAAAGTTAACGGGACATAAGGTGAACTTTATGGAGGTTATGTACCTTTTGAACTCTGCTAATTATAAATATTGTAGGGTATGTGACGTGTTTAGCATTAAAGGAGGGTACGCGGAGTTTTAAATAGTTATGATTTTTTTTCTTCGAGTCTGAATACATGTGGAGATTTGACGTCACTTAATCGTATCGGCTTATAGATACTGGAGAAAGTCGTGGATCAATGATTCTCTAGAGAATGTGCTTTATTAGTCCACATCCACACCCCTTTCTCCTCCCACTATACTGCTCGAGAAGTATTCATCATCGTTCCCTTTCACGCTACTGACTCGTCTCTTTCGCAATTTTTCATTTCCTTGAAAACACCAGCCTGGTCGAACTAATTGTAAGTACTGGACGATGGGATTTGTGCTGTTAATTTGATTAGATTTGAGGTGCTCGGAGTGACAAGGCAATTGCAAATGACCGTGATTCTGCCAGAACTAAGTGACACGGTATCTTTTTATCTTTTTTTCTTATGCCTATCTTTTCAATCGTCGAGGTTAAGTGTCAGACTGTCCAGTTGAAATCTTCCAGGCTTACACATGTTACGCTCGATGTATATCAGGATGATCTTTGTTAATAACGTTCTGAGGTCACGAAAGTAATGTTTCCGGTGAGAATTTTACGATTCCTCAGACTTTTACCAAAGCCTACGCGCCGTCAAACGGGGTCAGACGTAACGAGGCTCTCGAAATTTACCGTTCCTCGCGATTGCACTATTGCCAAATACGACTTCCTTTATGTTGACGTCCATTTTGTGTTTTTGTGTTTTTGTCTCCTCCTTTTTTTTTCGCGGTGCGTAACACGCTTATTGATACGATTCCTTTCACGAATAGAATCTGGGAAGAAAGATCAGACCGGACTTTAGCGATTGGAAAGTCAGTCTCAGACTTTTGACCTATTCATTCAGTATACTTCTAACCTGTGTAAATTTGCATGAGTGTTCCAACTGGATACTTGAAGAACGTACCATCGAGTCATTAAATAGCTTTAAATCTTGAATGTAGGTTGCCAGATAGTTGTCTACAATTTTTCATATTTCTTCGAGGCGAAGGTGATAGAGATGGATACAAAAAAAAAGTAGGTACATTATGGGGTCAGATTAAAAGGGGAATCTGTTATTTTGAATTGACAGAGATGTAATATTTGTATGTCTTGTTTCATGATTATTAATGAAGCATAATTTTCGGGTTTAGGATGAATGTACAGATTTAACCTAAATTCAAAGGTTTAAGTGGCTTTATGAAATCGAGTCCAACTAGTATTGATTTCATTGTACTCCATTAGGCAGAAATAGAAAATGGTAATGTAATATATTATCGTCAGTTCTGGATCTGTCGAAGCGTGTGCATGCAATGTTAACAGGTGCATGTGAATGCATATACATAATGTGTAGTTTATTATAGTACAGAAGCGAACGTCGCTTTCACTGGCCGTGGTGCAAATTTAATTTGCAGCTGCGCCAGTTTCCTTCAATGACAGCGACTGGTTACTATTCGTTTTTTTCATAATCTTATTCACGTACATATACATTATTAGATGTATCCATGAATTCATCGTGGGACTATTCTAAAAGCTTGGAACTTGATAAACTTTGATCTGCCCTAAGAGCACGACTTTATTGTCCGATTACTTAATATTGCAGAACACGAATTAATAGAGCCCACTTTATATCAGTTGGCGATTATTCGAGCTCGCTTCGGATTCGCGTGTTATTCGAGATACAGTAGGTGATAATCTGTATTATCCGAGCTTAGAAAGATGCGCAATGATACTTGTGTCGTCATCTCAGTGGCATGTTCGCAATAGATACGATTTGTTGTGCTCAGTTACATAGAGTGTGTATTTATTTTCCTAAAAAATTGAATCCGTGTTATTTCAGTTTTTTTATCATCGGAATTAGGGTCAACCCACAATAGCTTGGATGGTCGAAATTCTACTGTAAGAGTAACTCAGCTTATAAAATATAGGACGATGAAGAGTAGTAAAATTATTATGTTATGTAGAAGCGACCAGGGAGGACCAATCGTAGAACCAAGAGATTCGGTGATCAATATTTATTAAGGAATCATGTGTTTTTTAAATCTGTAGTAAAAGTAATCAGTTTAAAATTTTTCGAGATATATTTCATGTAGTTATTTAATCATTTAAAAAATATTTTTCAATTACGCACCGTCACGGCCAATCCATCCTAGTATGCAGAGTGCAAGAAGGAGCTTGCCAATCATTGCACGATCTTCGAGTCCACTTGAAAGTTGCGAAATGTCGCGAACATTCAACAAGACATAATTTACGGTTGTGGATGATTGAATTTTGCCTGGGTAATTTTCTTTGTCTCTAACTTTTTCTTCCGCTTCGAAATTAACCTCTATACATTGTTGTGTCAGCACGACAGGACTCGACCACCGCTGTCACCACGTCCACCGTGAAAATATTCACCAGCTTTAAATCCGACATCGAATTCAATAATTCATTTGTACATTGATCACGTTTTCGAAATGCTCCGTGATTCACTGCACTGTAACAAACATCCACTTGATTTCCGATTTATTACAACTCACAATAAAAATGCGAAAAGCGAAATCACCATTAATGACTTACTAACTTTAGTGTTTTCCGCTCGCTCTCACTAACAGAGGATTTATTCGTCCTTTAACTTGATGACGACACAACACACCACTTGGATACACCGTCACGTCATAGTCGTCACTGTCCAACACTCTTCTCTCAAGACTCTTCAACAGTCTTAAATAACTTTTCGACCCTTATCAATTTTGTTTCCTTGCTTCTGACTTCCCACTTTCTTCATTTGCCGCTGTATCTTCTGTCAACTTTTATCAGACGCATCACAGGATGCTTGACGCCTTTGACAAAATTCAAACAAAATATCATCTGTCAATGGCAGTCTTTTCAATGGCAATTCTCAAGATATCGACAATTATTTTCAATGCAGTCCTGAAAGTCTCAGCAACTTCAGATTCTAGTACAATAATAAATATAGGTTTCGTACTCGATCTCAAGAGCTGTTTTACAACGTATCTGTTGCCAATGACAGACTACCTTCTGTTAATTGTTTTCAATATTTCCCTTCTGCAGATGATTGATTATCTATTACAATCAATCAAGCCATGAGAAACTTGAGTTTTAGTTGTCACGACGCGGATCAAACAGGGTTTCACAGTTGGCGCAAACCGCTCGCGGAGCCTTAATCCAGTGAAGAGAGAGTTGCGAGCATGAACCCAGGAACGCGAGTGGTGCCTCGTGGCCTACTATAACAGAACTAACTCCCACCACGGTGTGGTCGACTCTTTAGTTAGCTGCCATCGTCGCCGTATACAACTAAAGCTGCTTCGTGAACAGTGTTTAATACGGCAGAACGTTCAAATGCATTTGTTACATTTCTCTTCTGTCTTTTTTTTTTTCACTTGACAACCATATCTATCTCTTTGTCCAAATACAGAATACCACTATCGTTAGTACCTTTATAACCTATTGTAATAAAAGCAGGTCATCATTACTTTCAGACTGATATTATTAAAACGAAGCATAAAGTAACGTAGTCCTTTTTTTTTTTCTTTTAGATAATTATTCTGAATTTCATATTTTCCTCGAAGTGGACACATTTTCTTGGAAAATTATTTCGCCACTGGTAGATTGATAACACCTCAGATGGTGAAGTTGAGAATGATTTTGAATTACATAGGACGAATGAACGGTAAATTAATTGTTTGCTGACAGAAGATAAAGTAACGTGAGAATTTAGTAACGGATGTGAAGTGTTATAAAGGAAGAAGAATATGAGAAGAGTTAGGAAAGTAGAGAAGGTGTATATGGTCAGACAATCTTCTTATGTTACCTTTGTAAACCAGGTCACAAGAGCCCAATCTCGAGCGACAGCTTCAAACTGGCCAAAAGCAGTAAGACAACCGGCATAAGAAGATTTATCTATCCTAGTTAATTTTTTTAACCATATTAGACGATTCCACGAAATCCTTGAACATTCATCATACGATTTCACTCGTTCAATGGTACTCGACGTATCAGGATGGCTTACGTGCACCTAGTCTGTGGAATTGAGGTATTGCGTAATAAAATGTCATCCCTCCGATCGGAAACCACCGTGTTTTCTATTCGATTAACATTCTGTGTGAAGTCTTGTTAGAGGTTTAACTATTTCCGGTTAGTCGATCTCACATTCTACAGAAACCATCCAGTTTTGATTTCTCTTTGTAAAATAGCAGACGCCATCATGGATTTCCCAAGATGATCTCCGGTACTTTGAATTTTTAAAAGTGATAGAAGATATTGCACGTCGTGAATAATCAAATTCCTATATACACATTAATCATATTTAGAGTCAAAGAGAGAGAGAGAGAGAGAGAGAGAGAGGAATGTGGTGAAAAAAGTGCCATTACTCTTAGTTCTCTGAATCCTGAAATATAAATCCTGAAAGTCTAACTTCTGAAATCTACCCGAAAGTCACAAAAAATTATATTTAACATTTACCGAAATGTGGGCGAATTCAATTCTGTTACGGTTGACAATGAATGACGATGGAGGTGGGTGCTTAAGTACTTGAATACTAAATAGACGGCATGCAACCATATTGGACGTAGCTCAATAACTCTTAATACCTTCATGCGTTTTATTGTTGCTTAACGAGCCTCCAGAATTTTCCGAGACACATGTCGCAATGACAAAGTTTCACTGCGATCGAAAGTGCTTTGCTTCGTGCTCTTGTTATTTGAGTCAACGTACGTTTTAGTACCTGGTGGTACTAATCCTTATAAGAATATTGTTCGTACAAGATATATTTGAAATTGTCCCATTTGTGCCAAATTACTCGGGTCTAATATGTTTAATAAAAATTTTGACGTCCTTCTATACTAAAACGGTTATAATTAATGTCCCAATTTTTTGTCTGTATTATATTTATGTGCATAGATCGTCTAAACTTTTACAAAGGTTTGTGCAGGAAGAAGACACCGAGTTATTGCGGCATCTGGTTGATGTTCAGGATTACGTAACAAGTCGTTAAATAGCGTTAAGAAAATCCACTAGTGAGAAACTTAGAAACACGCCCATTGTCTTCTTGCTTTAGACTGTGAAGTGAGTATGTACTAACGTGTTAAAGAGATTACACTGTATGAAGTAAATAAGGTCTTGTATCTTTCAAGAAAACATGTACAAAATTTTATCTTTTTGTTGATCTAAAGATGTCATTAACCTCGAGTCGGAGTAACGTTTTGGTAAAAAGCCATTTTGATTTTCGTAGTGACTCGGCCATTGTTTTACCCACTTCGTCGGGAAGAAATTTTCTTTAAATTAAAAGCGTGTGTAAGTTCAAGAGGAAATACATATCGAAAGAAGTACAGGACATGTAAGTTGTACGTATATGCATATGACATATATATTATATTGACGAGTCACTTTCGCTCGTTGACGACTTTCAAGTTTCAAGTATAGCCACAGGCTGTTCATTCTCTATATGTACGTACCTACGTACTCTTGACGAAAGTTAAAGATGGCCCATTCTCTGTACCGTCAGTTAATTATCTACGTTTAACACGTTGCCGAAAATTGTAACGAGATGTCTGGTAAATATGTGAAAAATATCGGAGAAAGTTACGAAAGCGGATGACTGAATGAATAAATCAGCTTCCATTTCCTCCTTTTAAAATCCGTCGCCATGAATCATCTTCTGATTTATTATTTGAATCATCTATATACATGAGTACTTAGAACGTGACTGAGAAAAACCCTCGAGAGGTAGTGGAAGCGGGTGGAGAAAAAGGAGAGTGAACTTTCTAAATTTTTAAAAAGAGTTCAGAAAATAATTTCACTTCTTTCTTCACCCTGTGTCTTCACACGTTTTGATGGTTCTGATAGAAAATACTTTTCATTTATACGTATCTCGATTGATAAAATTCAAATAGGTCTGCGAGCTCTTGCATGTTTTCCTTCTTGATTTTTCTATTCTAACGTATCTCTAGTGGATTTAGATGAATATTTTGCGGATGCAGATATAAAGTGAGAACACATGCCACTAGAGAAACGGGATGTAATTCGAAAGTGGTCCAGTATCTTGTAAGTATATATATGTATAATACAGCTGGTACTTCTTGATACTCGGAAGCGACTTTCTATTTTAGGCAAGTTCAAGGCCGTTGCCCCAAACGTCCTCCTTTGTATAAACGTGATAGCATGAACGGTCCGCTCAACATTTCCTTGTTATTTACGGCAACACAGTATAATGATACTGGGATAATTGGTATGTTATGTAAAGAGATATGTAGAATAATAGAAATATGATAACTTTTATTATTGACTTTTTATTGTTTCATTATATAGTATATGAGATGTTTACGAAACATCTAGATCTATAACTACATTGAACATTTCCAAGAATGGTTTCATCAGTGATTACTTTTTGTTGTTCGATGATATGAGATAGTTTTAGTCCATTCATTGATATTCATCTTTGACATTCATGAAACCTTGATGCAATTGCATTGTCGATGAAGGATTTGGTGTATGTATATTTATAATAAAGTTCTATGATACTTCCTGTACAATAACCAATGAATGTTCAACTGTCAGTGTATTTTTTCTACTATGTTTAATTCTTTCTGTACAACATTAGATAAGTTCATAGCTGAATATGATTTATCGTAGCATCTATTTCTTTTTGAAATTTAAATACTTAGTGACGTCAAACTCATCTTCCATGTCTTCATCAATTTTGACTCTAGTTTTAGGCTTGCGTCTTTCAAGCCTTGCTTTACGTTCAGCTTCCGACAATGTAAAAATGTCCAGAGGTAATTTTATTATACCTCTTGGTTCATGATACGGAATTATTATAGAGCTACCATCAGGGTTGACCAATACTGTTGGGTATGTCCTTTCGTAGGTCTTTCGGTGTATTTTTGTTATACCTGCAGTCCAACAGTTGAAATCTCTGTTGAAGTTTAATGAGTTTCTTGTTATTCTCAGTAAAGCCAGTGTATGAGATTTCATCCTGAAACATGATTAGTTTATACGATGTCAACGTTATTGAACAAACAAGGAGGTTATGTTGACTCCACTATCCTGATACACTCACTTGAACTTTTTTACATCAATAACTCTGCATAGTATTATATCTTTACAAACACGATTGTTATTATTTTAACGAAAAAAGGAAAATTTAATGGAAAATAATGTTATACCTAATAACTAGCCTGAGGTGCCGAAAAATTATCTAATTTGAATTTTGTCGTCTGCTACCTGAACATGTACAAGCAGAGATGAGTAGGGAGATGCACAACGCTACGATTTTAGGCGATACCAAAATCATGGCGCTAAATCGTAGCGGCG
>JASANN010000125.1:274512-304666 GCA_031762395.1 Calameuta pygmaea | reverse complement strand
ATGTTTCATCAATAGACAAAAAGAAATAAGAAGAAGGAATAAGAGAAAAAGAAAAAAATTAGTTGCACAGAAATATTGAAAATTCGAAAAATTGCAAGTGAAAAATTGCATTGACTAGCAAGTGCTTAATAGCACCCGCACCTACCCCCAAGTGAAACCGACCCAAGAGCACAAGGAAAAGTAGGACTTTACCCAGAGCCAACGGACTACGCCACACGACCTCCCCGCCGACACTTAGGATCGTCTCTACGCACACGAGTGCTCCTGGGTCAACGACATGTTGGAGCGTTTTTAGCAAAGCGAACGAATTATACTAAATACGCGAGAGCTAGATACTCTGATTAGATTCACCATACGGTAGCGTACCCTAAGAGGGCTCAAGGCCCCCGTCGGGAGACCCATAAGGTCCTGTGGCGGCCACAACTCGGGCCCGACCCACTGAGCAAGATCAGCGGATGAGGCGGGAGGGCAACCCCCGACACCATGGTCTATACGTGTAGCTGCTCTAATAGGGTGACTACCCTTATATGACTACTCGAATGAATATGCTCGACCCGACCAAGGAAATAATAAATGTAAGACAAGCATAATGGAAAGTGAGAGGGAACAGAGTGAAACGAGAAGACAGAAGGAAAGATAGAAATAAAGAAGTAAAAAAGTAAAGAATAGGGGGTATAAAGAAGAAATAAGTGTAGAAAGAGAGGAAGGTTGGAAATCAATAAGAGGGGTTGATTCCAAGAGACCAGTACAGGAGACTGGCTCGAGGAAGAATGAGCGCTGGGAGTCCGGGCGCTGCCTCAAGTGCTCCCCCCACTCTCCGCCTGCTCCCACTAACCGAGCCCTGCGCGACGGATTTGCGCGCACACAATTTTAGCCAACTTCCAGTACTTCTAAATATGCTTGCTCAAACATTTCCGATTTCGAAGTGTTAATATTTTACTTTATTGATTTAATTAATGATTTTAATGTTCGAAACACCTAACTTATTAATATTTCAATTTGATCGTAATTTATTTTCGGTATTCTACAATTTCAATTCCATTTTTATCTACTCCGCATATTTTGCGAGGTTCCGATGTAGCGTCGATTTTATATTTTGAATAAATTTTGAAAGTAAGTCAAGATCCAATAATTTTGAGTAGTATTTGGAAAGCTTTATGCAATTTTTCGAATTTTCAATATTTCTGTGCAACTAATTTTTTTTTTCTTTTTCTCTTATTCCTTCTCCTTCTTATTTCTTTTTGTCTATTGATGAAACATTTTTCAAAAATTAAGGTCCTACATGATGTCAAGTTGGTACCGGACTTTCTTAAAAATGTCTCAAAAATGTTTCAGCAATAGGCTACTTCAATAGTTCGGGAGAAGTTCTGTAATTTCTGGTCTCGTTCTAAGGGTTGCTTTGGGAACCAGCGGCGAGGTAGCGGAGAACCTCTGCCCGCCAAGCTACAGGTTCGTGTTCCCGTTTCGCTCGGCTACGATGGAATTCGCATTGTCGACGGAGGCGATGATCACAAAATCCTAATTCCAGACTCGCCGCTACGATTTAGCGCCATGATTTTGGTATCGCCTATAATCGTAGCGTTGTGCATCTCCCTACTCTTCTCTGGTACAAGAACGTGACGGAACTATTTCATCTTCATGCATCCGAATAAGTATCTGGCGTTCAATAAAGCAGAAAACTATGATCTCAGCGCCCTCGGCTCAATGTTGAACGCGCCTGTTATAGGTGTGTTCGAAAAAGAACCATATTGTAAACGTTTGCAATCCAGTCAAGAGAAGATCAAATTTTACTTGTTGTTGAAGATGCTTCAATAAAATAAAAAACAGATTTCGGAGCAAAATGGAGCAAATTGAGAGCAATTAATTCATAAAGAAAATCATATGAAAATCTGCTTGATTATTTGGAAAAGGAACAACAGATATATTTTTATATTTTAATGAATACTTTTTATTCATTGTATAATAGCAGCGGAGCAGTTAGGAAAACATAAGGAGCATTCTTTTAGGCATTACAAACATATAAATCCTTATCCTTTGTCGCTAACTTCTCGACGGGGAAAAATATTTTTTTTAAATAAAATTTTCTCTTACATAGAAATTTCTGAAAATGTATCAATCCTTAAAGCTAATAGAAGTATTTAACGAATAATGAGAAGTGTTGTTCAGAAAAATCCATTTTTAACGTAAAAGCTTATGCGTGCTCGTGAACGACTTAATAAAATTACAAAAAAAATTCTACATCTCCAGTAATACGTATATTATACTGACTTACCTGAATTTTCTGCTCCAATTTGTTCACATATCTTCCATTAAAATTTCTCCTTTAAAGAGTACTCAAACAATGTAACACAAACTGTATACTCGATATACCAAACCTATGAAAAACGGGAACTAAAAAGATAAGTAGCTAAAGTGTGAATCAGCCATAACGGTGTGTAGCAAATGGACCGTGTGTGCCATTAAATAAATATCGTGTCTTTATTACCAAGCAACTACGATCATAAAGATCTCACAGATCAAAGATAAAGAGTAACGACTCTCTCAGTGTCCAAAATTCGCATAAACATCATCAGCAATTGTAGGTTCTGTCAGAGCTGTCTTCTTGAATATCCTTATGACAGTCGCCAGGCAGTTTCATGTACTCTTGACGATCCCTGAAAACAGGACATACTGAAGTGCACCGCTGATCTTCGAGTTGAAAATACCCCGCCTATTAGTAAAAAAAAATATAAGATGCAGAGAAATCGATTTTTGATGTATCGATTAAACAAATTTCGGCTTATCGAACATAGCCCTTGCACGTGCATAAATTAGCATTATAACAATAGAAAAACGTACTGTCAACGCATGCTGCATGCAAAAAAAAATACAAAAACTCAACAAAATCACTAATGTGGATGAACCACGCTCTTCTCCAGGAATCGATCCATAATGAACGAGATTATCGATAAATTGATCATCGATACCTTGCCTTACCAAAGGTCATGAAAAATATCAAGCATTTGAATTATTCGACAGATCACAGCGGATGCGACTTACGGCAGTTGCAGATACTCGTCTTGCCCCGTCCTATGAAAAGAATCCAGTAAATCTTTTTCTAAGAAAGTATGGACGTCGTAACGGTAAATCGTCAGGATATTAAAGATGCAACGACGACATCTAGGACAATTATTGGCGTAACGAACAACTCTATTCACTACGCAAGCGTTGCCTTTTTTGGAGCTTTTGATTCTACTGTTTTTTTCCGTGCCAGCTGATATATATATATAAAATCCGATAATCCGATATACAAATAAAATCGGACAAAGTACCAACTAACGGCCTGAAAGCTTTAACGATTATCAGTATCTTATATGAATTTCTCTTTTTTATTCAGTATTCACTATTTTTCTCCTTTTCTTGTTTCACCCACTTCGGCGTAATTTGATGTTATCAAAACGTACGTACGGACAGTTTACACATAAAGATACGTATCAACAGGCTTGGAACTGATGCATCAAATCATGCGATGAATATTTTATTAATTCAATGTTCTCTTAATCATAATAGCGTGGTTATCATAATTCAAATGGTCGTCCACGTGAGGATGCATAACGGTACGTAGAGCCGATAGTAAAATCAAGTAACTACGTAATACATGAATTCTCATTAGTAATATATATATATGTATATATAGTGAGCTGATAAAAAAAACACACACACAGCCACACAAAACTCAAAACAAAAATTCCCACTGGTCACGAAAGTGCATCTTTTTTTTTTTTTTATTCATTAGACTTTGCAACCACATTCAATATTCTACGTTCTACGTGGCAATGATTATGACATCTTGAAACCATGCCCCCTGGCCATACCCAAGGAATTTGTTGTCGCTTTAATTTAATACATCATACTATTACATGTCATTCTATATCCAGCATGCTTAATTGAAACGCATACGCAATTGAAAATATTGCACCAGTGATTGAATGATAAAACAGTAAATTCCTACTACGGCACACCTTAAAAATTTTCATCTCGCATGTTTAGAATCAGCAAGCTGAATCGCAGACGTGAATTTCAAACTACTTGTATTTTTTTTGTCTAACTACTATAATGTTACAGCTTGGAACGATTATGGAAGACACTGTGGAGACACGAATGAAAAATAATAACTGGAGGCACCGAGGTATAAGTCATGATGAACAAGAATGGAGACTGTTAATAATATTAAATTTTTATCCATAAAAGTGTCATTGTTATCATTGGAGGCATTGGTGCTCAGCATGCTCGTCGGTAATAGTAAAATTCTTAAACATAGTAATACTGATTACTTCGTTTAAATAAGACAAAAAATAGAAAAAAGTCAAAGATCAAGGAGCAAACGTAAACGAAAAAAAAAAGTAGAAGAAACAATATGAACACTAAAGAAATTTGTGACGGGAATTGATCCGAATAATAGAGTCATCCTATTCTCAAAATTTGAAACTTTGTTATTGTCATCGTTGTGACTCGTTTTGGATCGGTCGAATCTCTTTCTCTTCCTGACTACCAGTAGGCCAATAGGGTCTCTCCATTCTGTCTATTTCAGGAAGATGAGTGATTTGTAACTATCAACGTCACAATGAGGATCTGTATAACTAATTGGTCGACGATTTTACTGAGGAAATATCATAGATACATGCATACGCAGCATGTGATATTGCAAGCCAGAATTGTCGTCAGGTTGGCTACACTCGGCCTTTCAGGTCGACCATCCCTCCGTTGGCATGTCTGCAATGTCAAAAACTCTTGCTCTACCCCATATACAACACAAGCAGGATAACTAAGAAACCATCTTTCCTTTGGCGGTATATACATATACAGATACATATATATTTTATCGCATGCCCAGCACAATCGATTTGAACGTATTTCAATCGGGAACAAAACATATGATAATACGAGGCAAGGCGAGATAAAAGAATACCGGCTGAGTTGATTATATGCTTTCCTTTAACGAATTCATTAAAGCAATAATTACTAATTAAATACATAATGAGATTCTAATACTCTACCGTTGAGCGCTGCAGACGTTATACACTAGTCGTGAAAAAAAAAAAAAAAAAACGTGTGCGCTTCCTTTGATTTCTCGTGACAGAATAAATAACACATTTAAAAAATGCAGTCAAATTTTATCCAATCCCAGCGATACATGCTTCGAAAATATTTCTTTCAATCTCAGTCACAGTAAAACGTTGAATCCATTGAACCACATGCAGACCATGTTTATTGCGAATAGGCGGGTATTTTTGAAATAAAAACGCACAGGATAATATATACGAAAAATAAAGAAGCAGAGTATTTGGCAGAGACAAATGGAGGTGGAAATAAATAAGAGATGGGAAGTGGAGGAGGGTGAACGCATAAGGTTTAGGTGAAGGAGAGAAGCTGACGCACCTGTAGAGGACGTAATGCTGTATAATGAAGAAAATGTCGAAGGCAACGGAGAAGAAACCAAGTCCAAACTTAGTTGGATCACCAAAAATGCTTTCCCAGTCATCTAAAAAAGGATAATTCGAATGTGTTTAATGTCAGAACAGTGTTAAGAGAAAATTTTAAATTAATAGCCGATAAGAACCGCTTCTTTGTTTTGTGATCACTTTTTTTTTTTTCTTACCATAGTTATAGGCGTTGAGTATCATTTGCAACATCGACAGAGTACCGCCGGTAAAGTCCAAGAAAATATTACCAATGCTCCATCCAACGGTGGACTTTCTTTTGTAATTATAGAACGCTTGAGGTACGTATTTTATAAGAGTGATTGCTAACTTTACGTAGCTACAATAATAAAGAAAATCGAGCCACGTGATGGTATCTACTAAAGATAAAATAATTGATATTAGAATGAATATAGCAAAAGCCCCGTGAATGATTCTTGCAGTTGTCGATACCCTTTGATTGCCCCTCTGAAAAAAAAAACAACTACGTTATGACTCCCTCCGAGGAAAAAGGTAAATCGATTTAAAGAAAAATTCAAAAAAAAATTCTTTTTTATTACCTCATAAATAAAGCACTGAAGAATAGTAATGGCAGTGGCGAATACTGCATGAAGCGCAAAGAAGATATCGTTAACTTGAACAGGATTCAAACCCTTTGGATATCGATTGAAATATTCTTGCTGAAAGAAGAAAAGAAGAAATACAAATTTTGGATTGATGCCAAAACAAGAAACTTTGAACACGGAGAACAGTTATAGCAAGTAGTTCCCATTCGTAGCCGTAATTAAATAATCTGTGCTTACCTCAACTGTGGGTATCCAGTAGAGACCACAGTTGAACAGGGCGTACATGATGAAGCCGACGATATTTAAGGACAGGAAATCGAAATTCAAGCCGACGACACTTTTCCGCTTGTAATTGCTGTAGATTTGTGGATAGAAGCTGACGCTCCATGCTAGGAAATAGATCCAGCCGACGACTGCGCTTACATGGTAGAGAACATCTGATTTTTCAACAGTCACACGAACGTAAGCGTCGGAGAAGCTGAAAAATGTAAAGAAATGAGAAAAAACTGATTTGAAAAAGAGAGCAGAAAATTCAAATGCTTTTGATTACTTTACGTAATCTTTGTACAATTTCCATGACTATTTTCATCATCGGGACGCCTACATGACGCTTTTCATTTTATTTGTTAATTCATCGCTTACGTGAAATTGAAGTCCTTCAACTTGTCACGAGGAATAATGATAACTTTATACATGCTCATCTTGTTCCCGAATATTATTGCACTATTTAATAATTTCTTCCGTATTCTCAATCAAAACCCGATAAAAAAAATCCGGCGATGGAACGAAGATCCTTTTTTTTATCTGAGCACAATTTTAACCACAATAACCATTCTCGTGCAAAGACGCATCGGCCATAAACGAGGTGGAAGGATACTCGCAAAAATGAAAAGAAAATAATAAATATAACTATAACTATAATCGGGTAGAGTTTAGGTGTAGGTCCTTCGAAATCTTAATGGCAACTGAGAGCGATGTTAAAATGTCAGATCCGCTGAGAAGCACTAAGGTCATGAGGCTATCTTCTTAAATACTAGTGAATAACCAAATAACAAATATATTGTTGATCGGAATCTTTTAGTTACTCGTGAAAAATCAACAAGGCCACATCATCATAGGGCATTGCTCATCAAATTCCGATAGCATATGGAAAAATTAATTCTAATGAGGCCACCAATGAGATATGCCTCAATCATACATAATGCTCTATAATCTCTTATCAACAAGAAAGTATATATTGATCAAATTATTGTTCTGTTACTGGAATATACTCTGATACATTTTTTTTCCACATATCATTATCTTGAATGTGTCAAGGAATTCATAAATGGACTTGATCAAATTAC
Organism: Calameuta pygmaea; assembly: GCA_031762395.1. NCBI lineage: Eukaryota > Metazoa > Arthropoda > Insecta > Hymenoptera > Cephidae > Calameuta > Calameuta pygmaea. The sequence goes on along the minus strand of JASANN010000125.1, from coordinate 297,295 downwards.
CTACACTTATATACTAATTCGTTATATACTGTGGAAAAAATGGTGATCCATTTAATATTATTTATTATGAGAAAAAATTGTCAGTAACGTTCTTTCACATCATTAGATCTATTTTTATAAAAGGAAGTTTGGTACCTGACCACGGTACAGTGAATTACACCAAATTTATATACTTACATGATATTAGTGCTGGGTGTGACGTTTGAACTTAGTGTAACGTAGCCAGCACTCAGACCAAATACCGTAATTGTCCAATTTCCTGTCTGATTTTCACGCGTTACCAGAAAGCTTGATGGCTCTGTCCTGACCAAGTCAATATGTTGAGCCTCTATTAAGATTGTCACATCTTCTGCTAACTTATCTCTGAAAGATATTTTAAAAATTAAAAGCTTCATTAATTTAGTCGTATCACTGTCATGTACTGCTTTAGAGTATACATTACGTATTTGTTATTTATATTTAATTGTGACATCAGGATCATACTCACGTCAAGTACAATTGATAGCTATTTTGTCCATTTACAGGTACTTTTAAGTCTTGTGCAGACACCCGCAAATCTGCCTGTACATGTCGAAATGCTGAAAATTTAACAAAAGATGCTATATAGATATTACTTTAAGTAATTGATGTTCGCTTATGTTTTAAAGAATTTACCTAAAAGTATGAGTAGCCATTTGTATTGCAGCATGGACATTTTATGAGATATCTGAAACAGAATTTAACATGACTCAGAGATTTTGTTTATATACATAACTATTACATTTCTTATCAAGGCTTTAAGATTATAGGCATTTCGTATTATGACACATTAAGAATATACATATATGCAAAGATTTATTAGTATATACATGACTTTGATAAAGCAAATAAAAATACAACATAATTATGTAAATGCAGCAGAGTCAACCAAATCAAATTATCTTATGTCAAGTCTATAATTCAATTATTATGAAGGAAAGCTATTATCATATCACTTTATTGTAATGGAAAAATAGAAATGTATAGAACTTAACATATAGCCATTTTATCACTAGAATTTATTTTTTGATTTTGACATATTTTATTATATATTTAATAAATTATAATCTGTGTTCCACGTTCACACAGTTAGATTAATGTTAACATATTGATTGTATAGTTATAAAAAGATTAATTCAATTAAGTTAATAATACAAATTGAAGTTACATTAATTGTTAGACGAGCTTCATATAAGAATAAAGTTTGAAAATTTATTTCCCATGCTATATGAAATTCATGAAAGTTAATATATTTCTTTGATATATTGTTATACTAAGCAAGTATCTTACTAAAGAACTAAAAAATATACAAACAGTATAAATGACATATGACAGATATGATACTCAAACAGAAGTGTACTATGTAAGAAAAAAGGCATATCCTAACTTATCATTAAAAAGAAAAAAAAATCCTTAACTTTCACTGCAGAACAATTGAGATATAATTATAACCTCAAAGTGTAATACATAAAGTGACAAATGAAACGTCATGTAGAAAATGTTAATAATTTCTTTGTTAAATTGTACAAAACAGACGAACTTGACACTGGAACATTATTATCAGTATCTTTATAATACAATACATACAGTCCATTGTCTTAAGAAACATGATGCACACAACAAATGTCAGTTAGATGCAGCAGACGAAACAATCTACTATTTTAAACCTACATCTCACACTACGTTAGTGGAATATCACTAGAGTTTATGAAAATCAAAAAAAATCATGAGGATAAAAAATACAAAATGACACAAGTTCTTATTACAAGACAAAATTTCTGGCGAGTAGATAATTTCAGAAATAAAAACTAGCAGACAAAACAATTAAAAATAAAACCGAGCTGTTATCAGTCATAAGTCGTGCGTGTCGGAAAAATCTGTTTTTAAATGTTATGACACATCATTTTGCCGCAAGATAGGTATATTAAAGTTTCTAACATATATAATGCAATACAAAAATCACAAGTTTTTGTCATTTTGAATAAAGACTGAAACTAATTGTAACTTAAACCCTAACCTCGAATAATAATCACTAAAGAGACAGAAAGAAAAAGAAAAAGATAGTGAGAGAGAATGTCAAAGATATATAAAAAAAAAGTTACAGAGTATTTATCTCTCTACAGTTTATTCTGCCTGCACATTTGTCCATCATTAGTAAGTTTGCAGCATCCTGCAGAGAACAATTTCAATTGATAATAGTAACTTGAACCCGGTTGGTTCCTTTCGATTGCGCATATCAGACTTTTATCAACTGTCGGCAAAAGCTTCAATATGCAATTTAGTTACAGTGAGTATATTCTTTGAATGATATTTAATAATAGCGACAGCCTCATATGAGATTACAACATATTATAGAAAGCAGTGACATGGCAATATTTTGATTATTTATAATTATATTTTCGGTTTCTCGATGGAATTTTTTACTTTATTTTTCATTATAGTAATCAAAGCTAGTGATTTGTATCCAGATGAGGTGGAAACGATTAAATTTACTTCGAAACCTACCCGATATATATTAAACATTTATTACCACGTGTATTCCGATGATTATTGACGTAATTAAATTCTGCTTCAATAGTTATAAGACGTGACGAAACTGTCTGATTCATCTCGAACTCACAATAGATAATACGTATATCTTTCAACCACTTAAGATTTCAATGATACCGTCTATAAGCATAATTCACGCTCAAGATTTTATTTCTTATTCAAAATAATATTCCTTGCTTAAATATTTTATATCCTTGAAATACTTTATCAGTCTATCTGCGTGCAATATTAATACAGATGCGATTAATGCATTGTCAGCAAAAATTCTTACTTTACGCAACAATGAAAGAGAGTCAGGATTTTGCTAAATTGCTAAATTGATAAATTGCTAAATTGCTAAATTCAAAATTCCAGCACAGGTTATATGCTTATTAATAAGTTTTTTTTTCAAAATTAATTCCTGTCAGTGCCTCTCGGAATGTTTTACAGGTTTCTCTTCTTTTTTAAGGTCAAGGAAGAATATCGTACCAAGTCCCAGTTAAATCCGTATTTTTTGTCACGCTTAAATATAATATACACGATAAAGATTCTAGTTTGTAAAACATTCAGAACAGTAAAATTTGACGAATACGTAAAATTTAACTTAAAAAAAAAACTGATTCTTTCCTTATTTCACGTGCCATATAAAAGGCAGTAAAGTATTTCTCAGTATACAACATATGGTACTTATACAGAGACATGTATATACGTACATGTATATAGATTGTCCCAATTGGCGGGTTTTGCACTGATCGCTCGTTAATGAGAAGATCCGCTGCTTGGCCGAGACATGCGATCTGACTACTGGAAAGGCAGGTTTCTCGTTATTAAATATGGTAAAACAAAAAGCAAAAGCAAAAAGAGATATCAAACAGGACACTTAAGAATTTTTATTTAATTGTTCCCCGTTGGCAAAAGACATACTGTGTAACCAGGTGGTATTTTGTAAATTCGCTTCAGGCTATTTGTCAATCAGTAGAAAATCCATCAATCGTACAGAAGCTTTCCGTTAGATCTAGCCAATCAGAATTTTTGATTTGATATTTTTTAAAGAAGTAAATTAAAAGGCCGTTTCAGGTGTGTCCATATGTCTAATCGATATATTTACTATTGTTTACATACTTGATTTGACTTGGCGTGGTGAAATTTGAATAAGATAATGGATTTTGAAGATTATGTTGGATACAACCGCGTCACGAACTGTATTATGGATGATTGATTTTATTGGCACTAACGTTTCTTTCACAAATGAGAATCAAACTGGCAAATGTTTAATATTTTTCTTGCTCTCTCTCTCTCTCTCTCTCTCCCTCGTCCCTGAAACATACCGTTGTGTTACGTAGAGATAAGAATTACGCTATTGCCTCGAATGTTGAGTTCAATGTCAACTGTACTTTTTAATATACGCGGATACACTTTGTATATACGCCGTTGCAATATTTTCTTTCCACGTTGAAAAAAGTAACTCACTTTCTATTGTCATATTTTATTTAATTATTTTAGTATGACGCTACTTTAATTTGAAAAACTGTAATATTGAAATACTGCTATCATATAAATGACAATGCTTAGCGAACAGTGATTCTAGGCTAGTACACGTGACATTGCGATTTAGTTAAATATATTTTACTTTTATAATCCTTTTTTTTATTTCTATTACATATATTATTTATGTAAGCAGTATTCTCTCAGCAGTGCCAAGAATTATTACTGAATATTCATTTCCTCCTTCTCGCCATAAAATTTCCTTAACTTCCCAGAATACATGATTGTCCCGATAAAACAGTTTATTTCTTCCACCATTAAATTCACTAGTATTTACTATCTTCGTCTTCTTTCTAGTGAACACTAATGTTAAAATAATCAACGGAGTTCCAATTAAAATAATTATTTCGTAAATTCATCAGAGTCGATAATAAAATTTCGTTAAGAATTTTTTTCTCGAACAATTATTGTTAATGAAATTTTATTCTAATAGCATTTCCTCTTGCGAATCAGTCGTAAAGAAAAAAAAAAAAAAAAAAAAATGAAAAATAAAATCAATAAACCACTGACCTGATTGCTCGCACTGTCGTATTCACCACACTACGATGTCAGATAATTGAAACATTAGTACACCACCCGTCATCAGGATTTAATGTGACTCTTATCTAATTGTAAGATAAAATTTTCTCGCAGACAATTTGAATTGGCGCCTTATAAACCTCTTTACTCTCGACAGCTACGCGTTCCGTTCGCGTCCGCGTACATCTCCGTAATGACGCGTGCCCGAGCAAGCGCCACCTATTTAAATTGATGATGGAAACGATGACGGGACGAATTATCGATGACGGCGTCACTATAGCGTTAGACTACAGCAACACAAGTAATACCATATCCACACAACAGCCATGTCTCTTGGCGCACTATGGGAGGTTTTCTTAAATGGCTTCTGATCCCGTCCCGGTTACAATCACTCGTGATGAACGTCGTCTGCTACTTTCCTAAGCGGCACCGCTAGCGCCAATTGAACTGTAACAGTGATCCCTTTCTCGTTGAGTTAGTACCAGTTGGCGTACATTCACCACAGAATTCATTAAATCCTATGGGAAGAAACTTTAGCTTCTGAGACGCTCAACTGGATTTGATTAATAGGACTAAATAGAGAATTGATAACATCTGTCATTCATTACCCTTCCGTTAGACGCATGAATTTTACTTAAGAATTTAGCTGGTATCCGATTTTCATATTTTTCTTTTAAATCGGCTACATTAACCTGTGTAATTAATAGGTTGATGGGTATGTTTAAATCAATTTCATGGACGTGGCCCTAATATTCATTATCCTGAAAGGGAATATTCTCTGCAACAAGTAGACCCAGCTAATCATAAATTAAGTTGGTCACTCGGACAAAATTGTAAGCTTCGAAATAAATATTGTACTCGATGACTTTTCTAATCTGATTCTCGTATCTGATGCAACTTCAAAGAATTTCCGCGAAATAGGCGTGAACGTTCTTACGCGAAACTAATTGACATCAATTAAAAATTATTAGCCAGCAGCTAAAGGATTAATGAATTACGCTCGTCATAGGGGACATTTTTTGTTTCGTCCGATTGAGCCCGTCGGATGATTGACGGAAAGATTGTTAAGGATTACAGGGTCAACGTTTTCAGTCCATGATGAAATTCCAAGTTATGTTTAAAAAAAAAGCAAATTTTTTATTACCATAGTCCAGACGCAGAGACTCTGTCTATCAAAAAGTGTAATCCGATATCGTAGCACAGTTGTAGTAATTAATTTTTACCATTAAAATTAAGACTTATCTTATCGGACAGGCTACAAAATATATAATAACATTTATTAAGTGACTATATTTCAGCAGTTTATAGCAATTAACACATGATCTTTTAATTCTTACTATTTGTGAAAATTGAAGTCACTGTCAGTTCGCGTCAAATGCGATTTAAAGGTATTTGGCCTACTTCGATCAACGATGAAAGATCAGGGTCGATCACCTTCTTTAATCTCGATCACCTTCTACTCGAGTAAATCGATTCGTAAATCCTAAGAAACAAACTGTTTGCAAACGGCTTGCAAGTGACTGGCGCACCAATGTAATAAAGATAATTATACAGTCTGAGAATTTGCAGACGTATGGATTTAGATCATCTTCTTGTCTCAAGGTTGGCTGCTGCTTCCTTAAGGCTTCCCCTTTCGTACAAAACGGCCAAGACCTTAAGGCTATTTCCCACTGGTCAAAATGAACGCTTTGTTCTCATTCTCTTGCGACACTTTAATTCAAGGTCAGTCTTATTTTATTCTCCTTACGTTCACCGCTATGCTTTGTTTACGCAATCACATGCTCGGCCTTCTTTTTCATTCGTATGGAAACGCTTTCCGCCACTGACCTCAATCGACCTCAGACCTTCCACTGTCTGTCGTTACACAGAAACCTACGATTTGTCGCACAATAAAACTGCGACTAATCACCCACCTTGATCGCAGTCTCAAAGTACAGGTTTTCGTCGACTCTGGTTTTTCCTGTTTTTACAATCCTCCCCTCGTCTCCCTTGTAACAGTCCTTAACGAAAAACATGAAGAATGTTGACGCAATCTTATTGTACGTAAAAATCGTAATGCCAGTTCGCTATCATGTGGACTGATCCGAATGATAATGTCGTGAGCCAAGGAATTTGATAAAAGACAAAAGAATCTACCCGTGCTGCAATCATTTGTTTGATAAAAGAAAGGTCGAGTTGAACTTTCAATTCCATCGACGGCATCCACCCTAAGTCGAGAAGTTGTCCGACTTATATGATACTTGAAGTGGATTAGTATAATTCTACAACAAGAATTTAAGATACAATCTCAATTTGATATACAGACCCTAAAAACTCTCCAATATTAATACCTATAGTGTATACTTTTTTGAAATCACGAAAAAAGTTAAAAAAAAAATTAGATCCCGATTATGAGAAAGTATGTAAATTAATTGAAAACAAAATTAAAATCAAAAATAAATTCTTGGATCAAATATCTAGAAATAACATTTCCCATTTTCGTATTGTATAGGAAAATTATTTTTTTTTCATAACTGAAATAAACCAAACCGAAAAATGGGCGAATCGTTAGAAAAGAACTCATTGATCGTCACCCTGATCAATTGGTAAAATTGTCTCGATTAATTATTTGCGTTCATTCAGTCTGCCGAAGAAGAGACCTCCTACAGTGCTCGCTAACCGCTTATCGTATATATACAGCTACACGTAGCGAGCTGATTAAGCTTGTTAAAAAAAAATATTTTTTTTAGCGAGCGGATTAAGCTTGTTAAAAAAAAATATTTTTTTTTGTTAAATTATATCTTATACTTACACGAGCAGTTGATGATTAAAAATAAATGTACAAGAAAAAAAAAACAGATAAAAAGAGTCATGCGTAGATTAACTAGGATACGAGATGTAAAAGGGCAAATAACTGACACATGTCACACACTTTTATAGGTTATCGTGACGAGTTTATGTATATACATATATATGTATATATATGTAGTTTGTTACAAGGCACAGGTAGCTTACACACTTACGTTTGTCACTCGATTTCATCGTCTCTCTCACCCCAATGCGTTCAATCACGATTCACTCACTCGGTCAGGTTAAGCCAATCGTTTAGTCAGTCCGTCAGTAATTCAATCGTTAAATCATTCGATCAGTCATTCGCTCTTATTAGTTTGCACAGAGGACGCTGTACGCGCACGCAAACGCACTACTCGCGCATACATACTCTATTGCTTTTTGCCATTCACTCGGGAGACTATTAAAGATCCTTCCCTCTTTATTATATTTCTTTATCTTTTCATAATTTTTTTCTTTCAAATGAGCATTTAATACGATAACTCGCGCGCAACGCGCAAAACACGACTAACGATATCTCGTTCATTTTAAATGCTCGTATCCCAATGTGGCAGTTTGAATATGAGCGGGAAGTACCGGGTCGTCGCTGCGCATGCGCAGTAGCGTTCATGCGTATGAAATTCTTATATAACCTTGCCGGAACAAGAGATTCTAGTCCTGTGCCCCGTACACCTATTGAATAAATCTCATAGTCTCTTTCTCGAACCTTCTAGAACAATTATAGAGTCCTCGTTTGCGACTCGCGGCAATATCTCAAGAATGAAATTCGAGAAATTGATGTATTTTTCTACAAGAGAGAATATGAAAGGGAGATGAATCGAAAGAAGGATAGATAAAGAAAATTGATAAGGTGGTGATGGGAATAGGGTCAGATAGGGTCAGACAGGGTTATAAAGATATAGTGAGATAGGGCACAGGGCTATTATCCTCCTACTTTCTCCACTTCCTCTCATCGATCTGGCAGTATCGTTTCTGCATTCTCAGTATGAGCTTGCGAACGATCAACCTCGAGTGATTCATTGGGTTCCGGTTCGCTTCTCTACCCCTTCTTTTTTATATACTATTACAAAGTTATGAAAGTTCGAATCCATATTTAAACCGACCAGCGCATCGCACACACTTTATACACCTTTGCCCCGTGATCTGAGATGAGAAACGTGCACTGTATGTATAACACCTTTCTTTTTGTGCATTTATGAGTGTATATGTATAATATTATATTAATATATGATTATGCGTGAAAGCACGTATGTACCTTTAACCAGGGAGTAGGCGCCTGGGACGTTTGAGACACTTCAATAAAATGCTTTTCAAATGGAAAACAAAATCGTGCGACCATTCCCAGATTAAATGCGGATTAAGCGTCGCTAAAAAATGTCATTTCTCTTGGTAGTACTCCAGTTAAAAATCCTGTATTCAAAATTCGTCTGCAGGTTAATTCTGATAAAATTCTTTGGTAAAAACTGCCAAAGATTTTTTTTCCTAAACCTCAATTGCTCGTCAAGGATGATTGTCCCTTGATTGGATATACGTTATTTATTACCACAGGAAATATATGTATAAGATTGTTCGTACAAGTTTGTCTCTTTTTTTTTTCTCAAATTTGGGACTTAATCATTTTTTTTTTCTTGAATCTTTCAACCAAATTATACATACTTCTCTTGTTATGATTTGTTCAAATAAAATAATTTTCTATAAACTCTCTCTCTCCATCAAGGAATCTCACTGGCATTATTGCTCGATCGACCAACTGATTGATTGATTGATTGATTGACTGGTTCGTTCGAGGTTGATTCAACTTCCTTTCGTTCTCTCTTCTCCTTCATCCATTGTCTACGTGCTGTTATATATTATCATTTTATACTTGGAAACTGCAAAGAATATAAATTCATGTGTGTGTATCAATGTACTTGTTTCTTTAATATCTGACACGAGTCAGAATATGAGCTTCGAAAGAAAAACTTTATCATGGATATTAATTAGGAGCAGTATTGGCATATTGAAATTTAGATCACGGGGCTCCATCTGATTGCTGTCACAATGAGCTTACCCTATAACTAGAGATCTTATGCTTACTTCAAATAAGTATGCTAAGTGTATGTAGCTTAGGTACAGTACGATCTAACTTTAAGGTGCTAATTGGCTAGTACCTATGTTAAATTTACTGTCATGTTAAATTAAACATCTCTCACAATTGCTAACGATTTGTGCGTACAAATTACAGATGAACAAAAAAAAACGACAAACAGACTCTCCCATACTTGCTCTTCTCTTTCATTCTGTAACATTCTCTCATACCGGATCATTCTCTTCCCATCTTTCTCGCTTGCATTTACACGCACTCATTGCTGAAGTAAGAGTCGAACGTGGAGGATGACTTTATTTAAATATGCTTTTTTTTTTTTGGTATCTATCCTGAACATGTCAATGACCTCCGAATCCGTCACCATCTTCGCGACGGTCTAATCAGCCTAAAACGAAATGAATACAAGCTAGGTACGCTACGGCGTGCTCTTCATTCGAAAAATGGTAAAATAGCGATTGGTTTTTTCTCTTTTTCTAAATCTTTCTCTTTCTCTTTCTCTCTCTCTTTCTCTCTCTTGACTCGGTTTGGGTTAATTACATATTATAAAGATGGTTGTACAATAATACAATATAGACTCTGTATAAGTTACAATAATATCGTCGTACCCCTTTTTTTTTCAATAATTCAATCAATAGATAATGAATAATAGAGTATCTCTGGATTAATATCTCGTTCGCTTTAAACACAACATCGTCCGATATTTCGTCGTGTCTGTTTATTGCTTATTGCTTATAGTGAATTGCAGTGTGAAAGGCTACCGAAAATTCGACTGGAAAATCCTCTCTGACACTCCGTCCCCTCCAGATCCTACCCATCGACCGTTAATCGCCATTTTTTCCCTCTTGTCTTTAACCTCGTACCCTCCAACCATCATTAGGTTGTCCTAAGGGAAACGACAGTAAAAACGAAAAATCGTGAGCGAAAGTAAAATCCGTATTGGTCATTCGAACTCTCGAGATCGATTACTTCCCGATGGCTCCCGTCGAATTCTCGTTTTTCCTCGTTGTTGAGAAGAAAAAGAAAACGAAGTTTTGATCGATCGTATCGCGCTACAGAATTTAGGGGGGCTGCAAGCGAAGGGAGAAGGTTTTGTAGATAGCAGTATTGTGTAACGTGACGTGATTGGAGCTACAAGTTTAGCGGGGGGGGGTCGAGTGGGTGGAACTTCGTTGAGTGAGGTTAGGTTAGGGTTAGACGGTTTGAATTTAAATTTTACGATGGATCGTGAGATGAAATGAGGGAGTTAGGTGACGCGGGGGAGGGGGGAGGGGGGGGGGCGGCGAGGAAGAAGAGGAAGATCTCGGAACGATACTGCGCAACAGAATTAATCACAGTTACAGCAATTTACATTTTACATCTTCGTAAACCGACGACAGCCATTTTACATACACGCTTCTATGTCATCCATGTCCGCGCATTTCATATCTTCGCGCTCCTTTTAGTTATCAGTATAAACGTTCCTGTTCCTATCCGAATTCTGGTACCGCATAGCCCACTCGCCGATGCACGTTAAATAATCCTATTAAACAGTAGGTTTATTGCGTTAAATCACTTCCCTAATAGCTTAACCCGTTCGCTAGACATCGTTATCCTTAATTCATTCATTAGAGATAATTTCTATCTAAGTTCTACCTTAAGATATTCCAGCTCCATTCGCTTTAGTCGAATTATACATGAAAACGAGATGCTCGTTTCACACGATAACCATGAGGATGACCATAGGTCGAATATCGATAGGGATAAAAAATATGGTCAACGTCATGGTTCACGTCATCTTGATCCATCATAGACGGCATTATTCGCGCCATCTTGTCGATCCATGCTCCTATCATGATATGGATTAACCATAATTATTTATTTTCTCAGATTTAACCGATAACTATCTAGTGTCTAGGACCTATCGGTAAAAAACCTAAGGGCTACGCCGCGTCAAGTTGACTCGTCAACTCGAACTCATCCCGCAGTCAATTTACCCGTTTACCATCCTGATCAACATCCCCGTGAGGATCTTAATGCATTCGTATAACACAAGAGATATTGCTGGAGGATAACACTTTTGAGTCTGTGATCATGGACCTGTCGGTCAACGAACGAGGTTATCAAGACAAATGTCAAGGTACGTAGGTACGTAGATACACAGATAGATGAGGTCACGAGTCAATTTTCCCCGGTAAACCAGAGGGCCAATGATAAAAGAGAATTGTAGAGTGCGCTGCTGTCGTTCACGTGATCGGAAAGAAGTATACGAAGAAAGGCTGAGACTTCGGAGACTGGTAGATGAGAATCCTGATCTTCATCACAAGTTTATCATACTCTATTCTTTCTTCTTGATATATCTTTCACCTCTTCCTTACCATTCGTCCTTTTTATTCTTATTCTCTCCTATTCTTCAGCTTTTTCATACTTGAGATGCTCGACGCGCTCGGCTTACGCTGGGAATCACCTGAATACCGCGATTGTTATTACCAGAAGAAATGAGGTTATGAAGTGGGAGGCTCTGTGCACCAAAGCCCCATTCTCTTCCAAGCATTGACCTGTAAACGTCAAAACATTATTGATTTAAGATCAGAGGTTCAGGAAGCTCAGGAGCTGTGGAGGTTATGGTTAAGATGGCGACACTGGTAACTGTACCTGTACTGGTTGCATTGAATGCTAGCATCGGCGGAGGAGGAGGGAAGCCACGCTGACAGGCGACCGGACTGGCAGTGAGGCTGACGACGCCACCACTTTCTCTGTACATGAAACATAATCTTCGGCTGTTTCGAAAGGGTTGAGCTCTGTTATTGTTGTTGTCGTTGTTCTCACTGGACCAGGACGGTCTCCGGGCTAGAGGCGTGGCGATCACAAATTGCGTACCTTCGGCATCGAACCACCTGCCGTGACAGGAGTATGCTGTAACAAAGACATCATTCACTAGAAAATACGGTAAACCCATCTAAAACCCTAAATTCGGTACCCGTTGTCAAGTCATCAGGACGCAATTAAAAATTCCAGAAGGTTACCCGTAATGGCATCGTCATCGTCGAGGCAGTCACTCTGAAACTCCATCCGATCAGCAGTGGAGCAGCCAACGGTGAGCGTAGTAACGTCAGACGCGCACCTGGAGTCCTCCTCTTCCCTCTTCTCCCTACGCTCCGAGTACTCGTCAACGTCCTCCTGGTCGTCCTCCGAGTTATTCGGATTGTCATCCGTAGGAGCTTCGTCGTCGTCGTTCACGTGTTTCCTTATGCGCAGAAGATCCCTGTAAGTAGCTAGAAACAGGTCGCGATGAGACGCTCTCTTCTTGGGGATCATCTCGTCCACGTCGTACTCCCCGAAGTAGTCATCTTCCTGCTGCACGTCGAGCGCACTGCCACCGGTGTCAGCATCCGCTAACCTGGGTGCCCAGAACTGCCTCACGTGACTAAAGTCATCCATGTCAACCTGGAAGTCCTCGAGCTTAGGACTTCTTCGCGATCTTGAATTCGTCTCCAGGGGATCGTGCCTCTTGTTATCCACGTGCTTACGTCTTCTGCCAGTTGACTTCCTCTGATCGTGATCCATTCCAATCGATGCTCCACGAGCTGAATTATTGCTGCCCCCGTTGCTGCTACTTGCTGATTTACTAGAACGCGTTTTTCTTCCCCGATGATCGCGAATCAGGTATTCGTTATTAGCTCGTCTTGCTTCCAATTCAAATTCAATTTTACGATTGTATCGATCGTCCGATCGATCCTGAGAGTGTCTTACTTTCTCCTTGGTACGACGATTCTCCCTGGTGTTACGTTGGTTCCTGTTCATACCGGTCACCGTGAATTTACCCAGATACGGACACTGCCTAGGTTCCGGTGAACTGGCTGAAAACAAAAAATTACATAAAAAAAATGTCATACAAAAATTCACATTTTTTTACAGATGAAATTCCATACAGGAAGAATGTCCTCAATTTTTTTTTCAAGATCCTCCACTACCACCGAGGTCGTACCAAATTAACGAAGGAACAATGGAAGACTGTACTAAGTAGCGCATATGCATCCGAAGATGCTGTTTCGTTCTGTAATTAAAACTCTCGACCCATTAGTCGAACAAGGACAAAATCGAACCTGGAGACTGCTACTGTAACTGGTATATGTTATTACCAACAGAAGCATCAGAGTTACCATTGCGGTAATGAGACCGTCAACCACCTCTAAGAACACAATACGGACTCTAATGAGAGAAATCTGACGATGCACCCTTGGGCCAAGACCCTTTGGCTTGTTCGGCAGCTAGTTCATGGGTTAGCAACTGGGTACTAGGATGGGGTACCCAGACCTGGTTTCTACCACCTTTAACAACCTTCCCCCCCCATGGTCCGTATATATCCTTCTCTCTCTTACTCAACGTATCGATTAGCGTTCAAGGTCGATTCCAGAGCAGAAAAATCTCGTTATTTTTATGGTTAATTGCACCCGTATACCGACCACCAAAGGGTCCCACCAGAGGCGACTTGATTTTTCCGCTTCATTAGGCGATTTCCGATTAAAGGCCGGACCCTCACGTAAAAGGAATCCGAACACAATGGGTGGGTCTCTTTTCCTTCTGACTAGTAGACCACTAATCAGAAGACGTTTCTATTCGTTACAGGTCTGGTATTTCCGAGTCAAAGAAATCATTCTTGATCCTTACAATTAATTTTTCATCGTTTAGATATTTTATACATATCTAGTTTTCCTTTGTGTCTGTATTTTGAATTTTTTTTTCAAGATCTCATTAGACTTTACGATCATTTTGCTTCGCCTGTACTTTTTCTAGTTCATCATGAAATATCTAAAGTACTCGTTTGCTCGGAATTGCACGTAACCAGGACTTTCTGCAAAGGGATAGAGTAATAATACGACGAATGCCAGATGCTAGGAACGAAAGGACGCAAGATGGCGTCTGATATACAACTCTGTATAGTAAATGTATATGGAATAAGAGAAGTCAGTCACTCGTTTGGCAGAAAGCAGTGACGTGGCAATTCTCGATGAAGCCACCAAGCCAGGTCATCCGTATTAAGTTCAAAGACGCTCCTTTGCGAATCCTAACCTCTTCACATTTATTCTCCACGCGATCACCGTGTCTCCTGAAACTAAGGGAACCATGGAAACAAGGAAGTCACCATACGACGATGATATCCCTACAAGCTACTTTTTCAGCTTTGACGTATCGGGATGTTATTGAAATAATTTTTTATTTCACTTATATACCAATCAGATCGTATGCCAATCAACTTTGATCGTTGTTTTTTTATCGAAGCGTTCTTGCCGATTTACTTTTGCATCAATCAAATTTTTTTTTTTTTTAGTATTCACGATTCCCAGCTTACCGAAGTCGACGGTGACGACGAATTGCGCTCGTGACACAAATCATGGACCCGGAGAACTAGTACGAGGTACCAAAATGAAGGTATGAAAGGATATACCAATGGCGAGATGCAATGCTGAAATTCCCTGCTGCTGGAGGTGCCTTGGCGTTGTGCCAATTGCGAATCCTCCCAGTCGCTCGAATTACACGGGCGAAGGCTGACGACGAGAAAAATGCAAAATTTTCGAAAGCACCGTGAAAGCCAACCCGAGACGCTTTTGACTGCGAGAAGTCGAGCGAGTGCCAGGAGCAGAAACAGAACTGAAAAGGAGGAATGCCATGAGAACTAGCATTAACGCTGTGGACTACCAGTGACATATAGATATATATATATACCCGAGAAATATACAGGTGCATACACAGCTACCGATGCAATTAGCAATTAATAAAAATATCTAACAGGAGAATAATAGAATTTGCTAAATAAAATAATGGAATGAGTATCGCAAGTAAAGTCACGTTTTCATGTAGAATGATTCTTCGGACTCGATCGAAGCTTCAGAACAGGATGAACGACCTAATGGAGAAGCGTTACAGTTAGAAAGGGTCTTTATCACTTGACACTTGTCTAGGCAGTAACGTTGCTTAACCGCAGCGTCCGATCAGATTGAACGGAAAGACTAAGAAGAACGTAGGGAAGCAAGAAGAGGCCGAGACTGTTGAAGAGAAAAGGAAATCTATTGAAATCCGTTAGGACAAGCTCAAGAGGATATAAATTTATCGGTAATTCAATCGTAGGTACTAATTCATTAGCCCTTTCAGATTTCTAGAAGCGTCCCGACGCCCATGACTCAACCTGTACACCCTCGATAGCGCAATCGTAACTTTACCTGTGAAAAACCTGTTAAAGGCGTTTCTCAGACAGCTAAAGGACTGAATCCACAAGGTGAATCCACAGGGCGACGACTTTTCGACTTCTTCGGTAATAGCGTCGCTCATGACTTTCTCGTCGTTTTTACCAAATCGAAAAGTTCCCTGTTCGATTCACAGGGAATCTTCGTCGGCAAGCAGGAAGGCAGCCAGCCAGCCCAGCCAGCCCAGCCAGTCACCCAACCGGCCAATTCCTCGACAGAATGCACTCGAAAAAGTTCTTCGTGCTTTTCCTGCGAATAGTTCTCCTACGGTTGGGTTGAGAATGGTGCTTTAGGTAGTGTCGTGCGAGTCGCGACACGTACGAATCAAACGATTCTAGTCTGTCAAGTCGGTCTGGGCTTTTCGGTTGCATCCATTGCATTTCTGCACCTGCATTCCGTCAAGTCATCGCTGGCTGGCTGTAATTCTCCTCTAGGGACGCGCATGCGGTTACCAATGTATGTAGATACGAATGCGGATGCGAATGCGGACACGAAGAGCCTATTTGTTCTCACTCGCTCTCTCTCTCTCTCTCTCTCTCTCTCTCTCTCTCTCTCTCTCTCTCTCTCTCTTTCTCTCTCTTCCTCACCTCACTGAAAATCTCCCTTCTCTCTCGCGCAGTTTAGTCCGACATCATGCTCGGGAAATGGGAAAGGAGCAGCTAGACTTTCAAAAGAATCCCAAAGTCGTACAGCAGTTAAATACTCTATCCGAGAAGAAATGCATTAACACATGGCCGCTGCACGTATATGGATCTTTGCATCTGAAAGCATGAGAATAAAAAAGAAAATGGCCAACTTTTCAGATCCTCGCACCGGCACTCATTTCCAAGTTTTGATGATCCAGATAACCACGTAAAGCGGAGTCTCTCTCTCTCTCTTTCATCTCCTAGGATCTCTTATTTTATTTTCTTCCTCTCTCCTTCCATATAATTCCTTTTTACCTCTCATCTCGTATTGTTACGTGAGACGGCCTGGATCTTTTGTTTATCGTCTGGAGATACGTATCGTTAACACTCACGTGCGCCCCCTATACAAATTCACCATGGAATTATAATAGAGTTCCCAATGTTCAAGAGAGGAACGAGGAGTTTGGCGCGGTGTGCATCCCAAATGTTTTTAGCCACGTTAGTATACTCGGTTGCTTATATAATCAATATACGAGGGCACGAGGCAAAGAGAATGAGAGGATGCGAGAGGGTGAGAGAACGAGAAGCGGAGAAGCGTACAGGAGAGAAGGGGAGACAAAGATAAGCAGATATAGATACATGAATATAGATCAACATAGAAAATAGATGAAGGTGCAGCGTGCGCGAAAAAAAAGATAGGATAAATTTCTGTCTCGATGAAAAAGTAAAACTGCTAGATGTGCAACGCTCGTTTTAAGCGAACGTATGAGAATTGAGAAGAAACAGAGAGAGAGAGAGAGAGAGAGAGAGAGAGAGAGAGAGAGAGAGAGAGAGAGAGAGAGAGAGAGAGAGAGAGAGAGAATGGGGGATGACGTCAGCAAAAAAATCTCGCCAGGGCTCTCTCTCTCTCTCTCTCTCTCTCTTTATCCCTTTGAAGGTCTTAAAGTTTTCAGACTTTTTCCATCCTCCTTCACCCTGGACCACCCTAGTCTTCACAGTCATAGATACGAGACGTCTGTACAATTCTCCTTGAACCTCTTTATCGTCTTCCTCCTCGGTCTCCAGTATCCTCGTAACTTCGTTCCTAAACAGACAGCCAACTACTGTCGGCGAAAGGACTTTCCTAGAATTGCCAATCTGTTTCGAAGATGTTGAGTAGGAGCCAGTTAGGTAGCCGACTTTCAACGTACCATTTGTCGTTGATACCTTTGTTTTTTAAATTCTTTATCTTTTCCCGCGCAATCTTAGTTCACTCTTTTCCCACCCAGTTGGCGCATCTAATATTATTCACGGAAGCCACGACTGAAATGGGAAACGATATAGAGGTTAGGAATGATAATAATAAGCGTGCTGGAGGATACTTGGCAGGAAATACTTACTGAGATCTTTAAAAGGAGAAATTGAGTGTGAGGTCAGGTTAGGTTACTTTTACGAGTGGCACGAGACTGGTAAGAGAGATTTTGTTATTTCTCGCTTAGGATTATTTGACGAGTAAGTGTGTAACTTCCTGTCTATCGAGCAGCTGGCAAACTGGCAAAAGGGTAACTGCTGATCTTGCCTCTTTGTATTTTCAATACAATTGTTTTTCTTTCATTAGGTTGCCAGCGGTAGATATTACTAGTGGACAGTGTTCCGTGTATCCTTGTAGGATCATCAGGATCACGTATGCTCTCGAAATCCAATCTTTCAGGCTCTCGAGGACGACGGGCTCTCTGCTTCACTTTGACCTGCTGCTAACTTCACGTCGTGTCGAATTTTACGCCGATATGAAAAATTAAATTTTAAAATAAATTTCCTTCAAATTCCATTCAACGACGAGTATTCGTTATATCCGTATTAACGTTCGCGGACAATTTTTAATTTCCAGATAATATCCTGTCGGCCATATTAATAGTCCCGCGCAGCGTTATTTTCAGCAAGGCTGATACCATGCAGAAATAAAACTATATTTGCCACTTCATCAAAAACTGCCTATTACAAAACTTCGCTTGCAACTACTTTCGAGCGTCATCCTCTTCTTGTGCATAAGTTTTGGAATATATCACAAGTAATGACGGAATACCTTAACCTCAAAATCTAATATGAAGCGAAGCGAGGTTACGGACCAGAAGTGAAGTCTAAGTCTCCGAAGTACGCATAATTATTCGACACTTCCGGTTTTCAACAGTGAACTTTACCTATAGAACAGAGTCAACCCCATGACGAAATGGGTTTACGGCTGAAAGGATCTGACGGTGTTCGCGAATGAAAGGGTTACCGGTTCGGTACCGAGAAGAGAGTAGGAGAAGAAGGAGTTAGACAGGTGTAGGTTAGAACGTGAGGGGGTAAGTTCTGTACGGTGGATGGCAATGGAGAGATGGCGGAGAAGGTATAGTAAGTACAGTAAGGGTGTTTTGGGGGTGGGCTAAGTGACAAGTTGAGGGATTGCCGTGACTACGTTGTCGTTGTGTGCAATCGTCGCGGCGGCCTGAGGCTCTCCGGCACGTTACGCTATTTCAGATTTACCCTCGAATCGATATAACCTCAACATGGCGAGAGTATTTCTCTTTTTGGTCGTTTCGTCTAGTGCAATTCGATTAGTGGCCCTTGGGGGGTTGGTTTATATCTTTATAATTTTTATAGCGTACATATGGGGCATTCAATGATCAAACGACGAGGAATATTGTAAATGAGAATTTGACTGGTATTTGAGAATTAAATTTTTCTTTGTCTTCCACTTTAATATAAAATTCATTTTCTCGTTAATGTACTCATCTTGGTTTTCCCATCACCGTTTAAGAAAAAAAAAAATTCCCTCAAATATAATATCCACGTCATCGTTAATGTGTATAAAAGATATTATGAAATTTTGTCATAGCTTTTTTCTTTTTAGTTTTCTCACTGTGTTGGTTGTTGCTGTGTTGATTAATTTCGTTTGAATTTACCGCTGATGTACCGCGTTCGCAACATTCAGTAAATTTGACAAATTACAGTCACCCTGTACGTGTAAAGATATGAAACATCACTTTTTAATAGTTCGTGATATAAATTCGCAATAGGCCTCTGGGTTATAGAAATTTTGAACAAAGCTCCTGATAGGCGGCTGGGCAAGAAAACATTTTTTTTTTAAACCCCATTCATCCGAAAGTTATACCTCTGACAGTCTGGCAAGTTGAAACTATTCCAACTATTGAGGAGTGTCAAAACTGGAGTATCCGATCCTGATAATGAGTACCTTCGAGAGCTTTGATACAGGCTGAAATTATTTTCTTGTACAATGAGCACACGGTATGGATGACGACCTTAGGTCGTACTTGATACATTTTGCAGTTTCACCGAAGTACCTAGTAAAGCTTTTTTAAACGTCTATTTTGTCTCTCGGGTAAAGTGCCCGGAATACGTAAGATTATATTTGCCAACTGCCAAAGTAATTTGGATTCTTAAGTATCGACATAACAGAGAGTGCGCGCCTTTGGGTAAAGCAAACAAGTTCATTAACAAGATAGAACGTAGGTGATAATTTTAAGCATAAATGTTCACGTGAGCGATACACCTGACAGGTCACACGCCATTACTTAAGTGCATTAGTGTAACAACCTGTATTGACACAGTAAACGTCAGTGCACTAGTGCTGCGATTAGTGTACTTTTATGAATTTATTAGCTGGTAAAGAGTCCAAACGCAAGGCGTGACCCAGGACACTGCGCCATTTAACCAACCCGGGTGTGTAACGTGTTGCTAAATGTATATATAAAAAATACTCTCAAGGCGCGTGCGCGCGTGTGTATATAGGAATAAAAGTACTGAATTCATTTGATTCTATGGTGTGGTAAAAGAAGAATTTTTAGCCCTCGGCATTTCGGAATCCTGGAAACTCGGAGAACATTAGGAATACTCGAAACGAGTGCAGCCAACCGGAAGGACTGCCTTTACGAGGACGGAATCGAAGCTTGAGCCGCGTTTTCAATTCCACTCTAGTCCCATCCTCGTTCATGCTAGACCTTGTTCGTGCTACAGCGACGACGCTCTCTTCGAGTTCCTACGTCTCTGCCCTTTTACAATCTAAAAGGAAGAATCGAAATTTCCGGATCTGGGACTCACAGAGTCATGGGATCTGGCCAATCGGCTTTCGGCTGGACAAGAGACATTTGCGAAACGTCCGCGCAGCCTGCAGACTTAATTGCTCTGGGATTTGAACTCGTTATTCCGAGTGTCCAGGGTGTACTTATCTGTTGCGACGTCGACAACGTAATTTTGGGCTATCTGCTACTACCACGGGATTCTCGTACGTCCGTTAAACTGACACCGGAAAAATGGGGGATTTTGAGGAATTATAATTTCAAGGCACTCAATCCGTGACGTCTGAACGCATTTTCATCCCATTCCATTTCACACAATTTACGCTGCCGCATTTCTTGATCGTAGGTGCATTATGAAAATTGGCAAAACCAAAAATTGAAATGCGAAGGACGTGAAACTCTAGCGAGTTATTGTTTGTTTGGATTATGAAGAAATTCCCAATAGCAGATTGGAGTGGCGTTTAGCCAGTCCGCACTGCGGATACAACACCGTGGACATGAAAACTTGATTGGGTATTACCGACGGCATTGTATATACAGATATACAAAAAGTTAACAGGTAAGTCAAGTGAAAATTACGTACTGCATGAAATTCTTGTTAAAAAATGATCTAACTTTTGTCGCAAGCAGTAGGTAAATAATGAGGTCTCTACTGGGTCTAACAGAATTCAATAAATTGTATGGGATTACGGAGAATCGTCTTGTAAGACCGATCATTGGACGATCGCGAGGATGCTGAGGAAACAAGAAGAGTCTGCAGGATACGAATAGAAAGAGAGAACGAATTGGTCGGTGTGAGGTGACGAATAAGGAAAAGAAGAGAAAAAAAAGCCATAGCCAATTCCATCAGGCTGGAACCTCATTTCACTGGTTGAACTTCGAATCACGTCTGCCGATATAACACGTGCGGAACGCCCGCTCAGTTGGCTGCATCTCCACGAATGTGCATAACAAATAGTTCCATACGAAAGGTACATTCCTATTGGACCAATCCGGATCGATGATCGATCTACAAGAAATTTCGGTCGACCTCATAGAAGCTTATCACAAAGCGGCTGACGAGGGTGCGGTTTATAATAAATATATTTATATTAGCATACACTCACTGACTAAGGTGAGATAAGGGATGCTGTGGGGTAGATAATGAGGTGGGTTGCAAGCCTCTTCCGGTCTGGAAACAGACTTTCCGGTTTGTACCTCAATCACGTGACCGTCTCTTCTATAAAAGGTCATGCACATGAAGCCGCTTCGACTGGAATAAGAGAAAACGTTGAATCAGCAGTGACGCAACGGCGTCGCAAGTATTTCTAACGGATGGACAGTGGCGCCAGCGGAAGAAGGTCTAAACAAAAATTTAGTTACCATCCGACAGTGAAGTGGGCCACAAGCATAATAATAGTCTGACCCGAGTTCGTCTGTTTGATGCCGTTGCAGAGAATTTTCACGTCCTGCTCGTCCTGACCGGGAACATCCTGAAAATCGATTGCCAAGTTCTCGTTCCTGGAGAGGCTGCCGTTTGACCTGGTCACGTGAAGCGAGGCGTTCTTTGCATGGAATGTGTATGACCTCGCGAGGTCAAGAGTATGCCAGGTGAGGCCACCGCTACCGTGGCCGCTTAGCCAACTTGGAAATCGACATTTTCCAGGCGACGCAGCTGAAACATAATTCACCATTTTAAATTCGATCTGTCATTCGACAACCGATCCCTACATCGTCTCTCATAGTCTTTATCTTTTACGTCATCTCGACGAACCAGCATCATCCAACCAGCTCGAAAATATATGCGCATCCCACGAGACTGATTTAACGTAGCTGCTCTGTTAGCCAGCAGCATTTTTACTACTGCGTACTACCCCACCCTAGCTGATAGTTACTATTTGCTACTTTTACTTCCGGCATGGAACTTCCATACCAACGCGGAACTTCAGGCGTCGCTACGCTCGTTTCCTACTTCGCGTACTATGATAAAGCATTGCTACTTTATGCCACGTAAAAGTGTCGCATTGTTCGTACGAAGAATGGAAAACCGCCGTTACCAGAGACGCAAAGCGTCCTTGATGGACTTACCCACGAAGCCATATTGACGCTGATATCAATCTCAGGAATTTTTATTTCCACTAAAATATGAGCACCGACGTGGCAGTCGAAAAATAGAAATAAAAAAGCCTAATATTTCGTTCTATTCTGTATCCGGCTCGTTTGTTTACTCGACTCAATCTCGAAGGACGCTTTTGTAACTCGCTTCAACGATTTTCATTGCCACCCTCCTTACCCGGCCGTGGGGGGGGGGGGGGGGGGGGGGGGGGGGGGGGGGGGGGGGGGGGGGGGGGGGGGGGGGGGGGGGGGGGGGGG
>JASANN010000125.1:226909-270275 GCA_031762395.1 Calameuta pygmaea | reverse complement strand
CCCTTTGGGAAGTGCATTTGCCCCCCCCCCCCCCCCCCCCACTGTATGTACCTACGTCATATACAACCATAAGCCATAGAACCAATCAAGACTAACAAGTCGAGAATCAGAACGGTACATGGTCACGTTCAATCTGACGATTAAGCACCTTGATTATATTCAGTGAAAAGAAAAATGGCTTCTTGCAATTAAATGTGGGCATTCATAGGGAGGAAATGGGTCAGTAAATATACGAGAATTACATGTACCGAGTCAGTCAGGTAGTCACTTGTTATTATAGATGCACATAGGCAGACAGTTATAAAGACAGAAATGAACTGGATCTTGCTCCAGGGAAAGAGCTGAAGATGAAGTACAGGTTGCATGCACATCCAACGCTTGATTTCCGTTTTTAATCACTCCTGAGGGAATCGCTTCGAGTTCCTTGTCAGGTTGAATTGAAAATGTGAAAGCTTTTGGAATTTTAGCTTTTGAGGTTATTTCCCTGTATAGCTTGAAGATTGGAGTATAACCTAAAAATTTTTTAGGAATACCTAAATCAACTTGTACATCCTAATTTGATTTTTTTTTTTAAATCCTTTCATAAAGGAAATGCATCGAAAAGTCGCGAGTGACTGTTGTCGGTTTTCTGCGATGTTGATTAGCCGAGTAATTTGTGTGAATTTGCTGTTTTTGACAGTTGGCGTTGAAAATGCGAGATATTTAAGGATGTCAAATGAACAGAAAAATATGATTGCAGAAAGTTTTAGTTGCATTGATGAGGGTTAATATCAGGATATGTCACATTGCAGACAATACTATGTAAATTATAGATATATTTTGTATCTTTGATTTCGGACGAATAAATTTGAAAAATTTATTCATTAATATATTCATTAACATGTGGCCAAATATAAATTAATTTTCATTTGTAGTTATCGAGTAATTGAATTTAAAAATTGACCTAATTTTTCTGCATTTACAGTAGAGTAACTCCTTAACCCCTGTGCTACTTGCCAATTTTAAGTTATGTCTGACTTTCTGACTATCTGTCTGTCTGTCTGCCTATTACCCGACTTCTGGGATCACGAAACTGCCAGGAGTTGGTAACACGATAGGTAGTTCTGAAGGCTCATCCGTAAATGGCAACTGGATTAGGTATTATTCATAACCCTGAGTGAATTTCACAATTGTACTTTCAGAATATTCTCATACAATTTTATGATTATTTATATCTAAGTTACAATTATGTAATCCTAGAACGATAAGGGAAGGTCATTCCTTTTACGACGACACTTTACCATTCCAGGATTAATTGTTAACAGATACCTTGACGATGATGAATACTCACTCTTCATCGACCACCAGGTACTTGTCGCCTTCGTTGTGCAGACACTTTCCCTTGGTGGAGAGATTGCTCCTGGAGATGCGGATGGACTGATGGAAGCCACTCTGAAACCAGCTACCCTCCCAGCGCACCGGAAATGTGCATTCTGAAAAAAAGAGCATCAAGCCAGGCATGAGAATACCGATAATCTGATCGATTATAATTAAATTGAAAAACATTTTATTAATTATAATCATAAAAATAAGTCAGTTCCATTACCTTCCGAGTCTTCTCATTCCTAAGACTATCATGATATATTAATTAACGTATAATCTCAAGAAATATCTGATCCCACTTTTTTTTTTTTCATTCGACCCATCACCTCTATCTCTCCTGCCAATAATATCAAATGATTGAGTGACTATCAACCTAGTCAGGGAATTCTTCATTATCGGTACGACGGTCAAGAATCATTGTCGGATGACCGGCGAATTTCGTTCTGGTACGAATTAATGCCCTAGTCGATACCGAAGGTGGGTGTGGGTAGAAATCGAAGATGAAATGATAAGAAGAGGGCGATGAGAAGATTGTCGGGTAGGTGGGTAGGGGGGAGGGGGAGGGTTGGATATTGTGGGTAAGTAAAAAAAAACGAAGGGAGAAGAAAACAAATTACGTGGAATATTAGGGGGTGATGGAGCCAGAGGGTATAAGATCGTAGGCCTGGCGGTATTGCTAGCGATGACGGATCGGGGAGGGTGAAGGGGGGGGGGGGGGTAAGACGGAGAGATTGCGTAGTTGTCGCGAAGACGGCATTGGGGTGGCTGGGTGGGTTGAATTTTTGATGAGCGAAATGGATTGTCAGACGCTTATAACGGGTGTCCCGAGAAGAATGCCACGGAGGCTGACGTTTCGACAGTTGATATAGGAAAACTGTGTGGAACTGACTCAGCATAGGTTAGGTTAGCATTGGGACGCCTCCAGCCACTGACAGCTGTCAGCTGTCAGAGTTAAAAGTTTTATGATGAAAAAGTTTATATCGCTGCGTTTGCTACCGGGTGACCTCGTCGACCACCGTCATTGCATTGAGCTTCATCCCACTCGCCCTTACGTACTCTGGAACAACTTTGTAAACAGAATATATACTGATGCAGAGTGCACACTAACCTTAAAGGATTCCTCTTTTGTCTCTCTAACTGACGTCCCACCCTATTCAACCCCATTCCGTTTTACTTGCTTGTTGCGTACCAGCCTTAAACTTACCCATCCCCACTTGCTATTTTCCATCCTTTATCAGGGGCGTTCGACCAGCTCAGGAATAAGCAGTCACGTGACGGAATTCGTCATGCCTCGAATTTCGTGTTAAATCAAAGAATCCATATAAAGTTAATCTTTTTCAAGGATTTTCATTAATCTTGCCCGAGACGGGATTTCTGAAGTCATCAAAAGGAAAGCGGAAGCCAACCTGGAAACCGTTGCGCTCTATATATATATATATATATGTGTGTGTGTGTGTGTGTGTGTAAATAGAACGGCGAAGAAAAGGTGTGGGGAGAGAAAATGATGACGAAGCGTGACGGGAACCGGAAGTGAGCCAAAGGGAGACCGGAAACCGCTATGAGGAAATGGATGGGTGGTAGCACGTTAATTCCTGATGCCCCTGATGAGTCTTCCTTCGTGAGTCTTAGCCGAGACCTCGCTAGGCCCTCTCGTAGAGTCTTGGCAGAATTTACGGAAGACGGTCTGGACGGTATCCGTCCAGGAGCGCCGTGGCAATTCGTTTGTCTTCGACGATAACGCCATGGGACGAAATGGCGCGTAAAATGGCGAATTCTCCCAAGAGTGAAATATTCATCCCTTACCCGATTCCTTCTGGCATCGTCGCACGAACAGTATCGTCAGAAATTTTACCCTCTCCCTTTATAATGCAGCCCTCCATTGGTATACATAATTGATTGGTGCTTCAAAGGGCATGGAAATAATCCGGCGTCCCGACGCCTGATTGATACGGCACTTTGTCACTGGGAATGTCCTGTTTAACTGCACGCTTCCCCACTTGCATCCCCCTGTCATCTGTAATATGATCAGCAACGTCCCAGCATCCCTCCTCACCTTCGACTATTTGACTATTCTGGACCACCGATTGAAATGATAACGATCATCGTATATACATATTTATATATCCGTGTAACATGTGGCATGTCAAGTGACGTCACACCACAGTCTTACAAATATTATCAAGAATCTGAATGCATCCGGAACAGACTTTACACAGACCTCTCGGCTTCTTTTATGCTGATTCTCATCCACGTCGAATACGAATGGATGGCCTGCGTTGATTTGCGAATGAATAACTCATGACTCAACGAGTATTGCACGTGGTTAAGTCACAGAGACTCACGCCTCGAGTCATTCGTCCCTCCGCTTACCGAGCCAACCAGAGTTCAACCAGCAATCCGCCGTTTTAACTTCGTCATACCGTCCAGACTTCCCGCTGGCTTATCCAACACTTATTCCTTGCGCATTTTTCACGTTAGTTGCAACTTTTCTTTTCAAAATCTTCCCGCTTCTTTCTATAAGCTCAAAGGGGATCAGTGTTGACCTATGAACTCGGCTTTCACCCCCTGTACCACCCAGCATCCGTGGCCTCCAAGAATATTCAGCGATAGAAAGAGGGGAGGGGAGGGGGGGGGGGAAGTTTCACAAAAATCTTTAAAATACACCCGGAGACGTAATATTGTATTCATGAAGTGAAGAGGTTCGAAACGTTGTGAATAAATAAATAAATAAGTAAATGCAAAAAGCAAAGGCGTACCCTGCGGCGTCCTGAGTTTCTTTGGTTTACGTCTTCGCCGAAAGGGGGTCGGGCGTCGGTGACGCGACGATTGCTATACCACTGCAATAAACGCAGTCAATATTGACAGTATCATTGACAGTTGTCATCGATGGTACAGAAACGTTTTCCGCCAATAGCCCCGACACGGCTGGAACCTTTGACAACTTTGAGTGCTTTGTCGATTTATTTCATCCCTTAGAGGACTCTTTTTTTATTTATTTTTTATTTTTCTCTCTTACTACCCCTAAACACAAAACTCCCCAACGAGACACCCCTCGCGTCCTTCTGGTCTTCCATCTTCTGTGGTTTTCATACTTCAACCGCGTCGCCCCCCCCCCCCCACCTCCCCGCCACTCATCCACGGGACCCTTCTACCTGAACAACGTCTCCAACCCCTAACCCTATTTTCATCTTGCGGTAATATTTATTACAGTTCTGTCACGTCAGACAAAAGAAGCTCGCTTCAAAGGAACGGAGTGTTTAAATGTCTGCTTATGTACTATATAGGTATACAAGGTGTATACACGGTATTTCAGTATATTACATTAGCTTATATTACATTGTATTATATTTTCTCAGGCACTCACCCTCCCCCCCCCCCCCGACCCCCGACCCTCTCGTGACGCAATACTTTACTCCCTCGCCACTTTATTGTCTCGAGACTATCGGGCTTTTTATTTCGTGAAAGAGAGCTTTTGTTGTTTTTTTGTTTCGCAACCCGTACTCCTATAATCGCTGTCGAGCTACTCCAAACTGCCCCCTCTCCCTCCCCCACTCCCATATACTCAGTTTGGGTCAGTTCAGAATAAACTCCTTCCGTGTGATAGATGTCGGTAAGGGTGGGTCGGCTAAAGTAGAAGCACTGCGTGGGGTTAGTCCCGTCTTTGGGGATGGAAATTGGAAAGACGAGTGATCCCAAAAGGGGATGAAGGATGCGAAGTCAAAAGGACGAAAAGGGGTGATGGTAGTCGCCACGGGGAATCGAGTCTAAATGAAACCGGATGAAACGTCAAATTACGAATAATGGATCTTTCGTGTATACGCTTTTCCCGCCAGGGGAGCTTCCACGTTCTGCCGCTTCCCTAGTACGAGGCGCTGCCTGCCTGCCTGCCTTTATATCGCGACACTCGTCTTTTATTGGGATTTTATCTAAATGACCACTGCCGGAACGTGAGTATTATGGCGTTGTCCAAACAGGGCCATTTATTTTGGTGATCGAGATGAGGCATGATGCTTTGGCTAAAAGCTAAAACTCGTAAGACTAAAGTCAGGAAGATGCCAAGGCTGTCTCCGTCAGTGGCTAATACAATTTTTGTCGTGTCTACGTGGGTCGTATCGAGCTATTGTAATTTCGATGATACATTTCATATTACGAAAATATGGAAAGTCGCTGGAACAGTCCTGACGTCATTGAGTAGCTAGACCGTAGTTTTTTTTAATAGAAAATTTTCCATTTAATTACTAACCCAGAGGCTTCGCGGAAACGTTCGTAATGGCGACTTCGAGTGAAGTCAGGTAGAAGTCAGAAATAGAAGAAAAAATGACGCGTCTCAATAGAAAGGAGGTAGGGTACTTCCGCGAGCATCCTAACATTCGCCCTAAATTCATTATATGAATCCATTCGCAGACAACTTCAGTGCGTAAAAGCTCATTCGGATTTGCATTGCTCTTTTACTTTTTTTTTTTTCCGTTCGTCTAATTAGCTCGTCGGTTATATGCCGTGGATACATATATACATATATATATATATATATATATATATATATATATTACTTGTTCCAATTACGAAATACGAACTCGGCCTAATGAGGTACTTACAAGAAGGCTCCGGTTTGATTAATTACACTCACCAACGAGTTTTATCAGAAATCCACTAGGATCCCTAATATCCCTAGGCTACGAAAGTCCCAATGATCCTCGCAAAATTGAACCAGCAAAAAACTTCACAACGAACTTCCCGATGCCGGCGGACATCTCGATTTTATCGGAAACTATACAAATTCGATCAATCGATATTATCTACTGGCGCGAAACTTCAAACTCCACAGAGTCGCCCGAACTCGTCCTTTTATTTTCTTCCTCTTCCACTCTCTCCTTTCACCAAGTTCCCGAGCGCAACTTTCTTCACGGATGGGATATTCTCAAGTCCTTTGAGCTCCCTCACCCTCCCCTACACGGTGGTCCAGTCCGCTATATTTTCTCTTCTCACCCCTTCCCCTCGCCCCTACCCCCCCCCCTCCCCACCAAAAAGAAGAAATCCCTAGCGACCGATCGCTCGAAACCTACAAGTCGGCTTAGCACTTGGCCTAATCTCATTTCGAACTCGTCTAATCCTCTTCCATAAAGATCTGCCGGACTTCCATAACCACAACCCACACCCAATCCAACCTCCTTGAGTTTTCGGGCAATTTTGCCGAACCTTACCGAATCATTTCGAGCATACAGACAGTATAACCCTACCCTCCCAGCCCACTACTCTACCTCCCCCCCCACCTATATCCTATCTCTCAAGACTACCCTGGGAAATTCTACGATTATTCCATCTTGCGTGAATATCGCAGTCTCATGTACGTACAGCCACATCCATAAATACAAGTAAATACACGTCAACGCAAAATCCTGGCTTCTCCCGTGTGTCAACCCAAAACCATATCACTACCCGTTCCAGACACAGCCACACACAAACATATACATATATATATAGATAGTCACGTGTACATTCGAATAGCAGGGTTTCTAGAAAGATCTGGAGAAGTAGTAAGGACAAGGGCGGGTCAGGAGGGGAAACCTCGATGGAAGTGGATGACGTATAAGCTTCTCAACGCAATTCAAAGCATACCACTCCGTACTCTGCTAAGGAAATGGAATTTTAGGCCCAGCCAACTTTTTACAAGTGCACAGACAGACGGGCGGTCGAGCGTGCTCGTGGTCCATTTAGAAAATGAACACCCTGACGCCGCAATGGATGCTGTGAGATCTTCCGAGGTGACGTGGGATATGGGAGCCAGACGAGCTTTTCGGGATAAATCGTGATAATGCTGGTAGGTATACGTAAACGTGTATCGGCGCCTCCGTCTTTTACGTCAGTTGGAAAAATATGTAGGTCGATGAATTTTTTGGATACTTGATTGCAGCAGTCTGAAGTTGGTTGATTAATACGAAATATGTTCAGAGGATGATTCGGGGTAGGGGAGAGTAACGGTATAGCGGATCTTTGACGTTTCGATGAGTTTACTAAAAGTTCGAAGCGTCCCGAAAATTATTTGAATCTTTTTTAGCGTTGCTGGGACTGATAACCCATAGGCGATATATTATAATTAAGACGAAATAAATTATTTTCATGTAAATTCGTCTTTGTGAACTTTCGTAGTTTAACTTTAGATTGCTTCGAGGAATACGTAATGTATCGTCGATGTAAGATGGAATTCAAGTAATTTTTTTTTTAACTTAGGAATTCGAGTAGCTGCCTTCAAATTTGTCTAGTTAACGCTGAACTTATGACGAGTAGGAATTCACGATGCACGTATGTTACATGAATATATACTATATGTGAGTTGTACGTGTATATATATATGGTATGTATTACATGATATATGTAATGCTGTGTTAATATAGTAAATATATATATATATATATATATTTACTATATGTGAATTGCATCCGGGAGCAGAACTTTCCGCGACTCACAATATGCGTCTGGCTGGCTGGCTGGTTTAGAAATTATAAGGAGGTCCTCTTAAAACTTTTCCAATCCCGTGGGAGACCCGATTTCATCCAGGATTCCCATGGGCGGAGGATTACCGAAACTCCATCGGAGTGCTAACATTCTAACCAAGTACGTGGACTGTCCTAGACTAGAGACTTTGGCAGTTGAGCGCGTTATATTCAACGACAGTTTCTGCATAGTAAAAAAAAAAAAAAAATAGGCATTCCACGAAAGAATGAAAGATAAAAAGTAGGTAGATACATCCGTACCATTCTGAGGTGACAATTTTATACGCGTTACGATATAAAGAAGTCCTCTGAATATACTCTAGAGAAAAAGGCTTCGATATCGTGTAACACATAAGGCGTATATTCAATAACGTGTGATACAGCGGTACTATATTCAGGGGCCATTTTTATACGATATACAGTACAACAGAGTCCCCTGAGTGCAATATAGATTCCCAATGAGAAGCTTCGTAGAGATTACACCGTAACAAAATTCCAGTACCAACTACCAACAGCCCCTAAATCAATATACTCAGAGATACAAGAATCAAGTACACAAGTAAACAGCAAGAATAATCCAATGGAGAAGAGACTAATTCATTAGCAAAAAAAAAAAAACTACAAAGGGTCGTACACTGTACCCGTATAGAAGGGTAGCTTCCCAGCCAAGCAGGTGCGGCCTATGGCGCCTGGATTCCGAGCTTACTGCTAACGAGCATCTAGATAAAACGCCGAAATGTCGCGGGGATTAATTAAATAATTAAAGCAGCTAATTATCTGACTGCACCCGGTACAACAGATAAAGCCGGACGGTTGGTAGCCCTGCTTGGTAAACCTGTAAAGTCTGACTGGTCGAGTATAAGGGTGGGTATTAGAATAGCACCTCTCCCCTCGACTCCTCCCACTATTCCCCCTCCTCACAGCTTCTCCTCTCGCAGATCAAACCCTCCGTCTCGGTTAGATAAGTTTAGAAAAGCAGCAAGTAGATACGCTTGTGCGTATTGGACAATGAAAAGCGAGACTGAAGTTCTAAGGGTACTGGGAAAATATCCAAGGGCCGTCGGGCCGCGACCGAGGGGGGACTAGTTGGCCATGAAAAAGGTCGCCGTAAGGTCTGGATAAGTGAAAGGAGAGCTCGATAGGTATAAAGGAGAGATAGATTGAATTTATGGATAAGGAAGTCCGTTGTTGGCTTGGTTATATCAATAGACTGCTAATAGTTGCTGATGTTGGGGGATGATTGAAAAATAATAATAATGAAAATTGAAATACGAAGATTAGGATAGTGGAGAATGCAATACGGTATATGCGTATACCGTGTCGGTATGGTAGGGAAGTAGAGGAGAAAAAAGCATGGTGCTCGATATCGAAGTCCCTGTTGGACCGAAATTTTTCATGGAGAAATAGTGTACGAGAAAAAGTCTTATAGAATATTCGCGAAGTTAAGTGATAAACGAAGACCGATCAGAGTCCAGGAGTCAAATTCATCTTCGGGTCTGTAATTAATGGACCGTGTGGAATCGCGGGAGCAGAGCTAGGATAAGTTGCTCGTAGGGTAAAACAGTTTGGTTATGTTTGGGGTCCGTTAGGATCTGACAGGTCTGCCCTAGCAGTAGCTCCTTAAATGACTGATAGGCTTGTCTTCGATTTGGACTCATGGGAATTGAACTGGTGGACGGGAAATTTTTCTTGCTCGATCTGATCTCAGTTATATATATATATCGACGTAGCTTCATAGAGCAAAGGTCCTAAATGATAGATCGAGTTACGGGGGGGTCTTGTACAGTACCCACGGCCATTTCTGAAAATTTTTAAATAATTAAACGACGCTAAAGTATGGTTGCTCTAATTGCGCTTGAAATATTAAGGTGGGGAACGTAAAACTTCTCCAGAGTCCCCTCCGCTTCCTTAGCCCGATATTAGACTCTGACGGCCACCAAAAACACACTCAATTCTCGTGCTTGGGTTATGAGCTGATGGGTGGAAAAAATTAAGGGTGGCGCCGCGACGCCCCATCGGCCCGACTGCCACTTAACCTACAAGAGGGTTGGTACGGTGTGTGTGTGTATGTGTGAGAGAGAGAGAGAGAGAGAGAGAGCGCGCGTTCGTTTTTCCCTTAAGTAGCAAGGATTAGGATAACTGCCTAAAGTATTTTTTTAATTGAAAATAAATATTAAATATTCAGTTCTGAACTCTCCGGAAGACTTTAACGAACTCTTGAGCGATACATTAAAAGGCTTTCAGGACATTTTACAAAGTTACTCTACCGACTTCCTGTCTTTTTATTTTTTTTACCCCTGTGACTCGTCGTCACCAGTTTCAAACTCTTCCCTCAGACGGGAATACTGTCCTACGGTGCTGCCACCTGGATAAACGAAAACATCGCTTATTAATTTTTCCATAAGTTTTGCACGAAGACGTGTCATTATCGAACGTAAAAAATTGAATTTCGTTCGGCCGTGTTGGGGTGGGTGATTGAGAAAAAAATTATACACCGTGACCAAACTAAATCCAACTGTAAATAAAGGAATGGCAGTCCCCAAAAAAAAAATAAATAAGTTACTGCTCTGATATGATTAGAGGATGTGCCTCGAGGAAATATTTTTTATTAATTCGCTTATTTATTACGCTGTTGTGTGCCGACAGGAATACAAGAGCCAACCAGAGTCCATACCTAACCTCACTTTAGAGCCCTGACACTCTAATCTATATTACCAGTATCGGTGGGTGTTTACTAGTATCCGTGTCCGTCCATGCACATCAGGCCGACGGCGTCCCGGCGCTGTGCGCCACGGTGGCACGAGGGGGGGGGGGGCATCCGCAATAAATTTTGCGAAAAGGAGATGCGAACAGTGAAATACACTGGCGGAATGCGTAAATCATAAGACGATAATGCGCCCTGTCAGGCTCGCGCGTTTACGGTTCGCATAAGGGACGTTTCGAAGGGCAGCAGCAAGTAAGGGTGGGTGATAGGGGTTTTGAACAACCTAACCTAAAATTCATATACACTTATATATTTTTACAAGAATCCATTATCGCCAAGACAGAAAAAAAAATTGACAAGATAAAAAAAACAATGACGTATATAATTCAAAATCGTAAAATTTATACCGCGTTTTTTATTTCTAGGTAATTCCACGTGCATAAAAAAAAACAATTGTCATAACAAGACGGCACGACGGTAGGACCACGTGGGTTTATTCAACATAGGTGGCGAGGCATGCGAGTAGCGAGAGAGGAACCCCTTAACATATGGTCTATTAGAACTAATAATAGTCGGAAGACACGTGCGTGGTGTGTGCTCGTGAGCGGGGAAGTAAGCACGCACGTACATACGTGCTCGTAGACGCAGGCACGAGTTGCTTCGGCAGCCGAGACGACGAGGGTGGCTGATTGTGAAAGAATAGTAAAAAAAAAGTGGGAAAAAAAAGAGGAATTAAGAGAAGCAAGGGAGGGCTGGGATGGAAGCGAAAGACACGAAGAAGACATAGGAAAGAGACTAAAAGGTAAGAAGGAGAGAGAGAGAGAGAGAAATAAAAAACATAAAAAGACTAAGCACAAAGGAGAAAAAACAAAGGAGGCTGACTATGGGGAAAGCGCGACAGGTTTATGCAGCCCTGTTCGCTGCTCGTTGCCAGTCATTTATTATATTGTGTCACACACGACCCTCGGCGAGCGAGCTAATTAAATCGTGAACGATCTCGTGAAGTATGCGAAGCATTGTGAATCATTGGCCGTTGCGTGCTCTCCCTTGGCCAGGATGACTTTTCGACTGAGGTTTTCGGAATTGTGGCTGGCCCGCTCGTCTGCTTGAATGCCTAAATGGTGAATGCGTGTCTGAACTGGGCGTTGCGTGATGTTACTGAATATCGACTACTTTGTGCCACTTCTTTCAATTCCAGTACTTCCGTTTCCTTCGTTCGCGTCTTCCGAAACTTCGACCTCCTAGTACGAGGTTTCCGGTCCTCTATATGGTGTACATATATATATATATACGAAAAAAAGGAATGTATAAATGAAGCGATATTATACGTAGAGTTTTTGCTTCGAGGTTCTAAACAACGCTGGTAGATGGCAGCACGTGCGCGATATATATGCTTGTTATGATAGTGGCAATGCTTGTACTCTGGCATTGGACGTGGTTCGTACACGAAGAAAAATGAGGTTTCGGTGTGAGACACAAAAAGTAAGAAATCTGAGCATCGAATCACCGAACTTGTATGACGGTGCGTTAATAGTTAATGGTTTTCATAGACTTCTTACGATAGACTACGGCAATCCCTGATATATAGTAAAAGTTAATTTTTCTCACTGTGTCCTTCGTAAATATATTTATATACGTGTCCATAGTTACATGAACTTTGGTAGTGCTGCTAAACTACCAGGAAGATTATACGACTAGGATCATTTATTTCTTTGGATATCTTGTGGGTGACTTGAAGAAATGCCAGTTGGTCAAGTATTGCTGGATCTCAGTGGGACTATTATTGGACATAGGTGGGTAGCACAAAATGGAAGGGCTCTATTGGTCATTTTCAAACGAAGAAAAGGATAAATTAGAATCCAAGTCTTACGATTGGTCCGACGAAGAAATTCAGTTTCGTTTCCATCGTCAATTTCAAAGATAAATAGTCTGTCAATAGACGGTTGGGGTACGTACCATCGTGGCGTTAGGTGCCACAAAGAAAATTGCACTGTCCTCTTCGATCGATGAAGACAAATCAAGATAAAAATAACCTCTGAGAAATCATTCGCTTATCCCATAATAATCCATTTGACAAAGTAAACTTCATACAGAAGTAGAACATCATCCCAACGTATTTTACCCGTCAAGCGAGACATTTTTAAAAGCGACGGCAGAGCCGCCTTATGGAAAACTGTGAAACTATCCGCATACTGCGCGCGCACTTTCAAAATCCCTGACATCTGCGCGTTGCATTTCAGTCGGTATTCTTTTATTCGAATTCCACGTCTGTGCTCGACTAGTTTTCGTTCAATGCCCTATTAGTGTGTTTCAGCATGGCGTCAGCCGACGTAGACGCTATCCCTGCTTTCACCCTCTTACATCCCGAAAGCCAATGTCAACAGTTCTAACATTCATCGAGTTCCTTGCACCCCTTTGACCTCGATGGTATTGCAGTAATGCGTCACGATTTATTTTTCTATACTATATACCTCCCAAACTATTCTATATTTTTTTCCTTTCACATTCCAGCGTACCCAGTGCGTCTGAACTGAACACGGTTTATATACAACTCCTGGCAGCGAGTCCGCTGAATTTTATAGAGATATCCAGAAATGTATCAAGGCAACCATCGGCTTTTTGGGTCTTAACCAACCAGACGAGTCCTCAACCGCACTCGTGTTTTTCTAGAGTTTCACGTTACTTTTATAGACTACCGTTAAATAAACATCGGGACTTCTACTGCTAGTACTAATATACACTGACTGCACGGTCTATGTGTATATATATATGCAGTAGACTAAATTACTACTGGGAGCAAGATCGAATCTGGTACCATCGGATTCTGAGAGTCTAACGATCGAACTAGTTTTACAAACAGACAAACATTACGGTGCTTTACCGGTAGTTTAATGCTGTTAAAGGACCCAAAATCAATTCTGAATAGCGCAGCTTAGTAGGTTGGTATTTCATGAACTGTACTCCGTGGCTTTAACGTCAAGTATATATATTCTCATTGGAAATGTACCTGCGGCTATTCAATCTAATAAATTGCAATTAGTCGTATTGGTTGCAGAGATTGGAGGGATGATGTCATCAGTGCCAGCATCACTTTGGCAAATGTCAATATTTCAGTGGCAATGGAAAAAACATGTCACGCGCACGTAGACGCCCACGCAAACAACCACGTGGAAAACACTTTTGGAGGTACTTGAATTATTTTTAGAAATCCGATAAAAGGCCATGGTGGAAAACAGAGAAAAAATTCCTCTCGTCCTGTCGGTCACAGGGTGGCTTCTTGCTCGTGATATGAGAAATAAGGGCTGGTCGGTAGTAAGATTTTAGGCGTGAAATACTAAGGGGAATGGAAGAGGGTTGAAGCTACTTTGAAACAGTCAGGAATCCAGGCGTCCCCCCTGATACAGTCAGTAGCCAGCTTGTTCCTGAGGTTTGGAGGATGTACCGTAGGTGGATGAGGAGCGTCGCGACGCTCTCTATGGGTAGTTTGTCACAGTCAAGTGCGCGCTAAGCATGCCCACACCGTTTGTCTCTGATCTTCTATTCTCGCTGGGCCTTGGCGCTCCGCAAACAGAATTTAATGCCAGTGCACTCGTAGTCTCTACGCCCTCTGCGACCTTTGGCCCCCTCCTGGGTCTTTCGCTGCTTATTCTGACACTGTCAGTCTTTACTCTTTCTCTCTCTCCCCCTTCCTCCCCTTCTCTTTCAATCTATCATCCACATCAACACCCCCCCCCCCCCCCTATATTGTCTTCAGCAAAGAAAGGGTGCAGGACCTCCTTCTTCTTCTTTTTCGATAAGGACTCTATACCTCTCTCTCTCTCTCTCTCTCTCTCTCTTTCTCTTCAGAAGGACTCTGATGACATCCGAGAGATCTGCGAGAGGCAAAGTTAACAAGAGAATAAGAAATTGGAATGAGACTGGGAGTGAGAAGGATAAAGGTTCTTGATGATGATGATGATGATGAAAGGAACAATGATACCGACTGTTCTGGTATGTATCGTTGTCGCTATTCCTTGGTGAAACTATAGAGTATTCGACTGGGGAGGCAATGGGGAGATGGAGGGGGAAACGGTGAGGGAGGGGGGGGGGGTCAACTATGCAGAACTCACATTTGTCTAGGTGGTTGGCTCTTTGTTCGCTACGAGGTTAGAAATGCGGTCTTGTTAGCGCACGTCGACGTCGAGCGTCGCTCTCGAGGGCGGGACGCGTCGCGGTAGATCAAAAGCGCTGGAGATCGCGTCCCGCGACAAACGACGTTCCTGGGCTTTTGTGCAATTTCGTACCTCGTTTTCGCTTTCGTACTCGCTTCTTTTTTTTGCTTTGTCTTTTCACGTCTTCTCTCACGTCGTCGCGCGACTACCATGTAATACGAACGTGAAGCTTGGCGTGAAAGTCAATGTCAATGTCTGACAAAGGAATTGTAAAGAAATTGATAAAAGCATCAATGCTGCCATCTACGCAGGACTTCGATGCACTAGCGAAATTTCCGCTGACGTTCGTTGATTTTTTGGTTGTTTTTTTTTAAACTAATTTTAGTGAACTTACTGGCTCACTGTACGACTGGAAATATTGTTGTCAGTCTGACTGCCAAGGACACCGATGCCCCAGGACTCAGCAGTGTCTTTTAACTGGCTCCTGTGAAAGAGGGCCGCTTCATTGTGACTGTCACTTTAAAGTTGTTTCAGAGTATCGCGGAATGAGTGGTAGGAGGTAAAATCTTGGTGGGTAAGGATATAAAGAGGCATCGAGACGTTATGAACGTCGGCAGGTCGAGTAACGTTTGGATAAGAGACGACACAGTCGGTAAAGAAATTAATTGTCGGTAAAGAAATTTCGTGAAATTCATATGAACGTTATCGCTCTACATAAGACTGCAGAGGTTCGAAAAAGGTACGGTAGTGTATCCGGTTGTTGAATTACACGAATAACACAAAAGGATAAAGAGAAACAGACTGTATATGTGCGTTATAAATTTGTCCTAAAGATCAAGACTAAGATTAGGGTTGGTATTTGTGCGTGGGTCCGGTCTAGGTATTGATGATAACAATGAGACAATTTATTGGTGAATCGATCAGAAACCTTTCGTTTGGCGTCATACAGTCATCCAAGGTAAGTACGGTCACCCGTCACGCGACACGAGCATTAATTTTCGATCAGATAATCTCATTTGCTTAGCGATTAGGCGAATTCTTCTTTGAAGAAAATTACTGGAGCATAAATTTTAGGCCCAATTAGGAAATTCATGAATACTCGTACGCGCATACGACATAACCTCTTTGGCTATTTTACGCTGACCTTAATCTAGAAAATGGCCGACGATGTGATTGCGTTCCCTACGGTGGGTTCACTGATACCTCGTAAATCGCTTTTCGAGTAATACCTATAGTTCTTCGTTAGCTAGTTTCCTATTAATTTCTCACCCTATCTGATCCCCTTTAGACCGTTCGTAATTATATTGAACTAGCAATAAAATTACGCGTGTCATTCTTTTTCCTTATATCTCCTTTCCCGCGTATCGCGTGAAGTCGCATGGTGTAAAATATGATTGTCAAAGATAATGTGTCATTGAATTTGGATTGATTAGAGAAAAAAATTTTTTCTTACCTGCTTGCCGTGAATTAAAGGCCCCGCTGCTCGTAGCAATCATCAGAAGCAGCAATGGGACCAATATGGCTCTTAGGGCAGGTGGCATTTTTTCGGTTCTCCAAGCGCGCCTGCGCGATCACAGTTTTATCCCACTCCCCTCATCACAGCCTTCCTAAAAAAAAATATAACGTTCCTTTACACGAAGTATCGAATATTTCGCCTAAACATCTGAACCCTGACAATGATACATTTATCCAAAGTGTACTCATACAGGAAACAGGAAACGTCATCCGATCCTACACATTGAGTAACAGTATCAACAGGTACTTCGTGACTGAACGAGTATCCCATGACATTTTGGTTAGCCAAATATGCGAATAAGATGGTCAAGAGGATGTCACAGAACATAGAATTAGGCCCTTTAAGACACTAAAAAGCGATCTAAGCGTCAGATCCTCGGGTAACGTATTCGTATGACAGTAGTCCCCCATAAAGGTATGTAACTTGAGAAAATGCTTTTCCGTCTTTCGGTCGGTAAAGAAGATCCACTGTTGATTTACCACGGATACCTGACGCGGTCTGCGCTGTATTTATTTTTATAAGATGAGTGACGTGTATAGCTGTGGGATGGGTTCCAGGAAGTACGCGTCGCGACGCCACAGCGTCACGCGGATGCCCAAGGGCTTTTCATTCTCGTACCGTAGCCATTGCTCTTCTCGTCGTTCCCACTGTTCAAGCTATTCCAGGGGTGTACTCGGGGGATGTACGGTAGATGGTTCAGAGGGGTGCCAGGGACCAGAGCTGAAGAGTTGGGGGGTCACTAGGGGGGGACTCTTCGAGGTAGATCCCTAGCGCGTTGGGTTTCCATTATGCTAAACCGCAAATGGAGTCCTGCGATCGAGTGTCTACCCTGAAGCTCAACACAATGGCTACGCTGCTAAGGTGTAATGTTACCCAGAAATTAAATTCGGCCGTCCGCCGCGGCCTGACGTTGCACAAATGAGATTCGGCGTCGTCCGGACTCACGATCAGCCTCTGGCGTCTGCGTCGCGTCGCTTTGCAGCACGAGGCCAGTCGAGGGACCCTCGGACTTTCGACCATAGCGCAGACCCGGTAAGCCATTTGCAAATGTCTGGTGACGTCCAAAACTTTTCATTTAATTCTTGAATATCCATCAACTTAAGGGAATAATGGGTTATGAGGATTTTCATACGTGCCTTCACAAATATGATTATTAGTACGACGTTAATATTTGCTTTTCTAGGAAGATACGAAATTTAAGGGAATTCAAGTGGACTCGATGGAGCGGAAAAAATTGAAAAATTTTTCTTGGTTAAAAAAAAAAAGGTAAAAAACAAAAAGATGGCGCAGGGCGGATAACACTTAAAAAATTGGTGGACGCAGCCAGAAACTTAGTTGAAACTTTAATGGACAATCCGGACGCTGGGGGACAATCACGCGGCTGAACTTCCGGTGGAAAATACGCCGAATAAGTTCAGACCGAGTTTGGTACACTCGCTCGACTTCAATTTCGAATCTACGCCGCCCCTTCAACCTAATGGATCATTCGTGTGCCGGAACTTCCTGGGAAAATAGCCCTGCTCTCGGCTCTGAAATTTAATCCTCGGCATCTCGCGGTATGGAAAACTGAAGGAACACCGAGTTTATAGAAAACTAACAAAAACAAAAAAAAGAAATTTTAAAGCCCCTTCTCAGGACGTCTGTATGACGATCGAGGACGCTATCTTTTTTTCGGTTTTCAAATTATACTGAATATTAAAATCGACGAGTTCGCTTGCTTAGGATTAGGTTAGGTTCGGGCAATATTAAAATCTTTTAATTTTCTTTTACCGATTACGTGCTAAATTACCTTTACGTATCAAAGAAAAAAAAAATTCAGTACTTCCGTTCGAACCAATTTCCTCGTTAGAGTAATTTACGACTACGTTGGCTTTTCGTGAAAGATTTCAAGTATGCACTTTATGCCTTGTTCACAAGCATAACGGAAGCAGCGCACTACGTTTCTATTAAACTACTGACAGTCGTAGTCGCTCGCGATGTAAGACAGGCTAACATAAGTTACAATTAGTTTCTCGGATAGTTTGCAGCTTTGTGCTTGGCGGTTCTCGGCCATTTTAGAACCAGATATCAAGTTGTAGTACTTCCTTCCGGTTTTAACCATAGAAACTCAGCCATCTGCTGTTTCCAGTACCCATTCAGAATTCAGGTACATATAAACCAACTTCACCTAAGATGTCCACCAGTTTCTGGTATCCTGCTATACAAACGAAATCACTATATATATATATATATATATATATATATATTATAAGATATAACCAATGCATCGATTAATATTCAGACCGCGGTAACAAGGTATCGTTATCTTGAATAGCCTTCCCTATCACGCAATAATAATACATAGGCATCCCGACGCCTAATTATTCCGCACCCCTTAAGCCACTTGACCAATCGTCCGAGGGCATATAAACAGTGATAAATTCAAACTAGAGGCATTCTGCCAGTTGCTTTAGCTGCAGGACAAATTGAAACAAACAAACAAACGTCCCGTTAAATCATAATTCTAACGAATGCCTATTTTGAAGTCTCCAATATTTTGGTTTCAACCATCTTATATGCACGATCGGATATAAACACCCAGAGCTCTACCAATTGTGAAATACGAAACTCCGTCCTTCCAGGTATAAAATTCAAATATTCAGATTCGTTATGACTTGAGTTCAAAAAACAGCCACGTATTCGCATCCAGTGGCGCTACGAGCGCCTCAGCGATATCCGAGAAGAACATGCTCTTCGCGTTCTACGATATCCGAAAGCGAAATAGGTTAACGAAAAATATTGCAATCGCTGAGTCGAGAATGACCTGTAAATTACCTAATATTACAGTCCTGAAATGTGGTTGGGTCGGGGTCATAAGGTAATTAAGAAGCGACTAGAATGTCGGGTAAGTCGGATTTCTGCTATAATGCACTATATGAATTATACAAGTCTCTTATATACCTATAGTTATGACACACGACACGGTTGCAGGTAAACTAGCGACAATGCGGCATACAGGCTAGTCGACTAGTTCAGGTCAAGACAGATAAGTCGAAAGCTGCAGCCAATTATAATGTAAGAAACGTGAAGTTAGTTTACAAAGGAGGTTAGGTAAGCCGAAGTATTGGTTAATTGAAGTACAGGTTAGTCTAAAAGTTATCGAAGTCATAACAGTTGTGCGAGTGTCGTGCTTCTCTGTTGTGTAACTATAGACGCAATTCGGTATAGTCCTGATACGACTATGCAGTTGGCAACACCCTACAGTACATATACAGACACAGTCGTACGATATAGTTTGGACTATAGACAAAGCTAAGACGTCGAGGGGGTCAAACATGGGGAGTTCGGACCAAGGGGATGCGAAGTCGTGCTAAGCAACTTAGATTAGTTGAATCGACTAGACTGGAATTGGCAAACCGCCAGTTTAAATTCTCAAGAGAATTCTTATTCTTCATTTTTTTTCCTCCCTCCACTCTCATTCTTCTCTCCTTATACTTTGGTACCTTATACACCCCCCCTCCCTCTCTCGTTCTCTTTTTTCGTCCAGCCGCTGCTCCCCTCTGTCCTTACACGTAAAAGACTCCACAGAAACCCTTAATCGCATACAGGATCCGGAATGCAATTTCAAGCACCACGCAAAACTGCATCACAGAGCAGAGAGTGCAGGACCAAACGGCATCTCGTCATTTCTGAATTCATCTCGTTTCCCCAGTTTCTCTCTATTGGCAGCATCGATCCTCCGAAGGATGCTGCATCCGTCCCGTTAACGAGATGCACCCGAGAGGAATTCTAAAACAACCTGTTAAGGAGTATCTTCAATTTCGTCCGTAAAGTATTTGATGGGGGGGGGGGGGGGGGCGTCGCGACGCCTTGGCGGTATATAATTTTATTACTGACAACAACATAAAATAGCGCCAATTCGAATAGCCAAAGAACTTTTTTTTCGTCGTCACGAAATTTTTGGACTTTGAACTGAAACGACAGGTTGACGTTACTGCTTTCTTTTGGAAGATCTCTGGACGTCCTGGTATTGACGTCGTTCCTGTATTCCCTGCTACTACCACTAGGCTGGCTACCGTTTATCTTTTGACGTATC
This sequence comes from Calameuta pygmaea, assembly GCA_031762395.1. Classification (NCBI taxonomy): domain Eukaryota; kingdom Metazoa; phylum Arthropoda; class Insecta; order Hymenoptera; family Cephidae; genus Calameuta; species Calameuta pygmaea. Next base: position 249,976 of record JASANN010000125.1, on the reverse strand, counting down.
CTTATCTCCTTCCTGGGGTTAATCTTGGAGAATCCCTCATGACGCGGTTATCTTTGCTTCTCGGTCAAGCCCGCCATCTCTTGCGAGTCTCAAGCGCCAACTTCGACGTCGACGTACAACGCTGACGTCGAGGTCGGAAACTTTTCAACTCTCTCCAATAAATCTCGGGACTTTCATGTTCTCTCTCTCTCTCTCTCTCTCCCCTCTCTTCCTCTTCCTCTCCCTCTCTCTCTCTCTCTCTCGATTCTCTTTGTCATCGTCTGTGCGCCAGCCTGTGAACGACTGTGTCACCATAGCTACGGTTACTCAACCTTTTGTCTTTCTCTTTGTTTATCACCTCAACCCCATCCCTCATGCACTTCCTCTTTGTGCCTTTCGATTTTTCTTCTCACACTTCTTTTATATCCTTCTTCTTTCCACCGGTATAGTACTTCTCGTACATGTATCAGCCACACTACCGATACCGATAGCCCTGGTGTTGATAGTGGTCGATCGCCAACGAATAACCTACTTTTTTCCCTATCTTCTTCTTGTCTCTTGGAACACTGCAGTATATTGCCGTTTTATAAAGAAAAAGCTGCGATACATTTGTTCTCGCCGATTCTCATTGGGTTTTATTGACTTCCGGTACAGAGGGTACGAGGCAATCCTTTCTTTTTTTTCACCTTCAACATCGATCCCAGAGATTTCTTATATACTGATAAGGAATTGGCAATTTTGTTTAACAACAAAATTTGATTTTGTCTATTACACAGCTATCGTGTAACTATGGACATGTATGTGGTGCCTAGAGTCATATGTCTTAAGGTAAGCTCACTGCAAGAGATAAGAGATGCATATATATATATATATATAGAGAGAGAGAGAGATGGGGGGGGGGGAGAATAGTATAGTCAGATAACAGCCCTTCGATAAATTCACCCGCAGAATCTAATATCGGTAAAACTAGAACACAAGATAGAGACAGACACGTTGACCTTAAGCCGAATTACCCAAGAATTGCAGAACGTGTCTGCCAAGTAGTAGTAACATGTGAATCCGCCTGTAATCTCGTTACCGTACGAGTCTTTTTTTTCGTCGCAATCAGATTTGCCCTTTTCTGCTTCCTATACCCAACATTGCCTGAGGTATTGGCCCGAAAATAAGAGCCGACCGAAAAAGCGTGTAAGTACCAGGTCGTTTCCGTTAACGCACGAAGTTATACGAAGAAGCTCGAAGTCCTAAATACCGAGGTGAATTGGTCCCAGAAGGAGGTCCTGCTGAAGCTCCGTCCGAGTAAAATAAGTATAATTTAAATTTGCCGCCCATTTTTATATAATAGATATACAAGAAACCACGATACATGAATTTTTTTATTATTTCCGTCCTCTCTCTAAATACACAAAACTCTATCGCAGGTTCTTCCTGCGGTAGCTATGGTTCACGGTCTATATCCCCAAAGAGACTCCCGTATGGAGTCCCTGTATTTTATAAAGCGAAAACCTTCGACCTGAACCTCGACGTCGGCATTCCGTCTTGCGCCTGTATCGCAGTAAGCCGATTTTATGGGGGTCGACTATTCACCATAGCACTCTTCGAGCTCTCCTTACTACGTACTGCCTTAGCACACACGAGGACCAACCTGCTGATGCTGACTACGTGAAAAAGTAAGTGAGCGCTATTTTCCTTGGATTTTTCTTTTGCTTTTCGTTACTCTCCTTTCTTCTTTTCCAGATTCGAGAAAGAGAAGGGTATAGTGTCTGGTGGATGAATCTTCGATCTACCACCGATTCCCACCCACATATGGGAACCACCTTAGACTACCCTCTGACCCATCTGATTAATTTTTCTCTCGACGTAAAGAGTCGCGAATATAATATATTTTCATATGTCATTACCCAATTTAATTCTTAAGGACGGATACGCGTAAGTAAGAAAATTTGGAAAAAAGCGATATTACAGATAAGACAGGAGATAAGGAGAACAAGTTTTTAATATGATTTACAGCAAGGTACGGGGTAGTCGTAGACAACATTTTTTTTAATAATTTAGAGGTACTTGATTTTTTTTTAATTGGTACGTTGTCATTTTAATGATCGTTATATGACTTCATCGTAGAGATGCTTGATATTATTTTATACCGTATAGCTTATGACTTTGCACGCGTGGCAGAGTCAGCGTCGCCGTCGATCTGGACGCTACGGTTTCAGTTTTCACCCTGAAAGAGACTCATGTCGCACAATAGTCTGGTGATCGATCGACGCCGCAGCTCACGCGGCTTCCGTCTTCAAGAAAATATAGAATGGCTCAAGACGACAAGGCCGTTGGCTTCTTGGAGGGCGAGACGATATATATTTGTGTGTGTGTATATACTCGCGTGTGTGGGCGCGTGCGCGCGCGCGTGTGTGTATATATAAAGGACTATATATATATATAAAGGACTTTGGCATGATTCTAGTGCAAAGTGCGAAAAACCCTCACTGGTTTGAACCCTGAGAAAATGAATAGCAGAGTCACCAAGGGTATTTTCTGAATTCCTTAATCCGAAAAAATACTGATTAGACTGGGTGGACCCAGTCGGCGAGTGGGAATATGCCCGGGACGACTGGGATGGGACGAGTGGCTAACTGTACTTCCGAGTAAACGATGCTCTGAAGGTGGCTGCAGGAGGGTGAAAGAAAAAGAACGAGAATTCAGGTACAATTAGGTTTGCACCCCTGGGCGCCATTCTTCTTATTTCACGTCCAGTCACCTTTAGTCGGAACATTTGGTACCTTCGTCGTGCCCCAGCGACGTCTCACGCCCCCAAATCCCAAGTCCTCCCCACAGATTGAACAGTTTTCTGGCAAAGGAGAAGAACCACCCTCTCATTTATCCCTCGGGATAGCCCGACGAGTGACTCCGACCTAGAGGCAATTGCAGCGAATTAAATTTGTCGCTGTTCATCGGAAAAGCCGGAAGCGAGGTAAACGAACCCCGTGCTCTAACTCCTAATCATTCATGATTCCGGGATAATAATTTGTTGTCAAAGATCATGGTTGATTTTGATTTTCATTGGTATTACAACAAAAAAAAATTGTTACCTATACTTTTACATAGGGGTTGACCCGATCACGATCTACCAATCTTCGAAAATGTTAAGAATCCAAAAATGGCAACGACCAACGGTTCACGATGAGTCAATTAATTTTTTATTGCAGTTTTCGAAAAAAAAAACTCGAACCGTTCTGCTGCGTCGCGACGCCGGTACAGAGAGCGACGTGGGTCCTGCCGAGATATAGAAGGGTTCGATGCCTAACAAGGGATAACCTCGTTAGGACCGTCCGACCAGCTTGTGTGTTTTACAAGTTAGGAATTAGGTTGATTAGTAGGAAGCTACGTCTCGAACCTGGAACTCACCCCCAAAAGCATCCCTCTATCTAGTCAACTTGAGTGGACTATATATTCGGGCCTGCACCCTCTATCTCTCTCTATTTCCCTATAGAGCTCCAAGCCTCCACCAGGTCAGGTGGAAAAAAACTCCTGCATGCCCCCCACCCCGTATACCTCGTTATACAGTCATTCGGCTCGACTCGGCATTGCTCGGCTCGATTCGCCGATTCATAAAGCAGCCGTAACAGCATGTCCACTAGCAGACAGGAAATTACATGTCCTCTACCGACTGGCTTGGTCACGACTATCATTTCCAAATCTCTGAATACGGTACGTGAAAACAGTCATACCGTACAACTGCATTCTGTCTAAGGGATAAATTAGTAAAAAGAAATTTCTATAAAAATTTTAATAAATCTTTCTACTCCGTCGTCATACGATTTTCTTTTAGGCCACAGGCACGTGGCCCGTACCCGGGTACCGTAGTTACAACCCTCTGGAGCTTAAACCTGAGGATACACGTGTAGAGGACTAAGGGGTAGTTCGGACCAGTGGTGCCAACTCAGCTGAGAAAAAGTAACTAACTCCCATCATGCCGTCACGCTGTCATGCCGTCAGACCAAGGGAGTGGATGACGGAAGGGGTTATTCGGGAAGGGTGGTCGAGGGAGAGGGGAGGTAGGTTGAGTAAGGGTGCCGTTCTAGGGCTCGAGGTAAAGGTCGACCAAGATGAGAATGAGGAAGAGAAAAAGACCTGGAGGATAGACTGAGGGCGGTGTGGGGTTTGAGAGGGGCGAACCTGTTCATTTTCGTTAAGATTAATTATCGTCGAAACAAGGACCTGCCGGCATCGAAGTTGTTAGGAAGTTTGGCGCGAGCCGGGTAAACCTCAGCTTCTAATAATCGTTTGAGCCGTCGGCCGCGTCGTAACGGTAGGGGCGGGCCAAGCTGCCACCGAGAAATAGGGGATGGATGTCAGAGGTGGGGTGGGTGGGGGGGGGGGGGGGGAGGACGGCATCGACAGATGGGCCAAGCCCGCTACACGGCTCCATTCCTAACTCCGAATCTACGATTCATCGACCCCTGGTGCTGCTTAATTAAGCTGTTCAACCTAAGCGTCCTAATTGCCAGCGCAGACACCTTCGCCCTTAACTGTAGTAGGAGACCTGCTCGATTCTAACCTTGAAAATTCTTTGACTTCGCGTTACGGACTACTGAATTAGTATATCCGCTTATCAAATGCATCCTGAATGCCTTTAGTTGATGGCCGAGTCTGAGACACGGGGTAGCCTTAATTGAAGTTTTGTGTATGGTAGAAAGGAGAGAGACGAAAAAAGATTCTACTTAACGAAGACCAAGTGAAGGGGATACTGGAATGAAATAACTCAGCCAATCAGATACTTCCAGAAGCGAAATGGAATATTAAGCATATTGCCGGTACTAAGTTTCAATATTGACAGTAATGACTTTACTATCTTACAAGTTATTTTATTGACTGTGCGTTTGGTCCTTAACATCGCGGACCAATTAATATTTCAATTGAAAGTTCTTACGAGGTTGGTTATCAGGGGTTGGGGTGTGAAGGTGGGGGATCGTAAGAGTTTCGATAGTTTCCCGTTGGTGTCGTTGCCAAATAAATGAAGTATCGAGCGTTATTAAGGGTCTGCTACGAAGTTACGCCTGGACCGACGCCGATCGCCCGGCGAGTCGACTAATGAGTTTCGCAGAGACTTAAGTTACGGCGTTTGCTTGATAAATAAAGTTTTAAGTTCTCTCGTTTTTCTGGGTGCACGCGTTAAATTATACGGTACGGATTAGAGATTTCAGGCATTTTTCCTATGGCAGACTAGATATACAGAGAATACAAACGCAATAGAGCCGACGATTACTTAAGTGAACTCGAGTTCACCCGTTAATGGTCATTGGCCAATAGAAAGATGAATAAAAGTGTCCTGTGTGATCTCAGGTAATATGTGATAATAACACAAAATGGTAATAATAAAAAGATTACCACGTAGATTCCATTATTCTGAAGAAGCCAGCATCAATAGCCGTTAACGATAATGGCGTCGAAATCAAAACATCATGATTTGACGTCACTGTCAGCAGCCAATCCTAACCCCATCACTGGCACCAGCATCGTCCTGCCCTCTCTCTCTCTCTCTCTCTCTCTCTAACACACACACTCACTCACGCTTTATCCAACTGATTGACTTTCCTTGGATTCGAATTCGATTGTTCACTGTTCAGTTAGCACTTATCACTGCGCTAATGCTAACACTAACAATATCTACCGTCCGTCAGCCGGGAAATCCGTCGCGCCATTACGATTCCCAAGAGATTACGAACCTTCTGCTGACGTTGAGTATTCCGTGGCCACAGAACCCTATGTATTCCTGAACTCACGACTACCCACCGTGCCTCTAACCAAACTTTCGGTAGTACCGTCTGACGCAGAGCGTCGTTAAACCTGTCTTCTTTAATCACGTCTCTCCGAGAAGTAACTGTAGCACAGGTGCTGCCACGAATATTCTTTTTATTAAGCTCGCGCGTCTACGGGCCGCAGGACGCCAACCTTGTCGCCGCCTGACGGCCGTTTCGTTAACCACGACGCTCTTACGGACCCAGAAAGACAGCGTTACGTGTCTGAACGTATTTTTCTTATTTCGATCAAAAAATACGGAGACAGGGCTGTAAAAATTGTTTACACAGACGCTGCCAAGGGTTGCTCACCCCTCTTTCTTACGTCTGGCCAAACCATCTTGCTCCGATCACTGTCAACAGAAATGAGGGCGGTTCGATGTAGTCGGACGATTAAGACGTCGATAAATAATATTAATTGCCGCCGTTACCCTTCGCTACTGCCTCACGGATTTCGCACCCCCCCCCCACCCCACCCCACCCCAACGCTCATTCACCCACCCCTGTACAAGTGTTGCGTTTAATCAATACCTAATACCATCGTGGGGTACCGGCTACGGTGGCTGCTGTGTCTTTATATGTATGTAGCTTACTTCAGGTAGGTGAATTCTAACGAAGTGTTTGGTGCAAAATCAGAAAACCTTCAAGTACGTACCTCTTGGCTGAACTTTATTCTTATGAATAATATACGTGGCTTCTTATACTTTCGTTCCCTTCACACTGCCTTCCGCCACCCTTTCCCTTCAGTGACCCGGTGGTGATCGTGTGTGAAAGCGTGTGGCATGCAACTTCACTGTGATAAAAATTGAGATTTGAATCTCCCGCGTGACGACTCCATCGAGTCTCGTATATAACGTAATAAGTATGCTGATGATCGAGCGGTCAACTTGATGAATGATCCAAATGACATTTTTTTTCAGGGTATAATATATAGGCTTGTGTATATTGACCTTTGTAACTTTGACAATTTCCTTCGGTTACCTGCACTAGACCATTATGAATTACTAGGGACGTCACGACGGCGCTGCTGAGGGAAAACTGGCGTTCAGTAAGCAAATGGTAGTAGTCATTACAGCTGTTATAGGGTTCTTATTGAATTTACGTGGCAGCAGGATAAAGACCTCCCAGTCAATACTTATTGAACAGCCAGTCGAAGCTGGCTAGCAAGAGAGTCGTGTGAAATAAAAATAAAAAAAAGAAAAGCTGTTTGGACTGAAGTCACGAGAAAATACGATATTGGATTTTTCATTGATCCTCAAAGTAAGGAATACTTATAATAGGAATGCGCAATAACGCCATCTACAAGACATTGTGAAAAATAAAAATTAACAATCGTTCTGATTCTAGTCCGTCTATGACTGTCATTCAAATGTAACGTAAAATCTACAACTAGACAGTGAACCATCGATAATGAGAATTTATCGATTTATCCTTTCGACGGGACCAATCACACGTTTCTGCGCTTTGTTACAGGAACCAGCTGCCAGAAATTGTGACGTTGACAGTACTGATACTTCATAGTTCGTGGCTGATAACTGCTACTAGCCAATTGCGGTCGGTTGCAACTTTCAGTAGCACCGTTACTGCTGCTGCTGCTGCTGCAGGCTGTGGAAACGACGGTGGCGACGGTGGCGACGGCAGACGGTGGCGTGAGACGTTAAGCCCAGGTCGAGGCGGGGTAAACTTGCTCGATAACAAATGGCCGAGCGAGTCTCGAAGGACACGCCGTAACGATGTAGTTTGTGTAATTCGGCGCAGGGGTGACAGGGTCATAAGTCAGAGGCTCAAACGAAGCGCTGAGGTATTAATTAGAGTTTCGGGCGGCGACCGCGATCACTTATCACCAAAACTAACCTCACCGCGGGTTCGAGGTTTCACGATGAGGTGAGGAAAGGGGGAGTGGAGTGGGGATAACTTGGAGCGCCAGCCTGCGAAACTCCTTAGGTATACTATAGACGGTTCTACGTGTAAACAAGTCAAATTCAAATCGGTCACCTTTGCACGGTGGTTCGATGGGTCACGTGGGGTCTCCAACTTCATTTACCAAAGAGAGGTCAGATTTGACCTAGGATCTTTTTACTTATTGCAAATGGCCTCGCTATCCGATTCAAGTCTTTTTTTTTGGTTAGGTTTCACTGACTCTAATTGTTCTTGGATCTCAGTAAAAATCGCTGACCTGGGAAAGAGTATCTCCCTGCTCCCTTATGCCCGACACATATATTCCCTTTCACGAAATTACCGCAATTTTACTCCGTCACGCGGAATGTCTGGGTCCTAACTGATAATTGTAGCTGGGGCTACGTAATTTGGCAGGAAAAGAGGGACCGAGTTTGAGGGAGGATTGCGTAAGGGTGGTTTGCTGACTTGAATCGATTGGAGGCTGAGCCAGGCAGAAAATTGTGGAGTATAACTGCGGCACGGAGGGAAGTGAAAGAGGGATGATGCGAGAATGCGAGGGTTGATGATGTAGGGTGCAGGGGAGGAAGGGGAGGTCGATAAGGAAAAAAAAAAGGAATAAAAAACAAGCAAAGGCTAAGCGCGCTTAAGTAGAAGATAAAAGTCAACGTGTCGCGCAAAGTAATGTCGGACGAAGATTTAGGGTAGTTTTAACAAAAATTACTTTTATACAAAAATCCTCTGCTATTGCAAGGTGATTATTTCGCGTGTGGAATACGAAGATAACGCCGGGTGGTCCCGTAGCGGCCCGTTAACGTTCTGCCAATCAATTTACGGAGACATCAAAAAATCATGTATGACAGCCCACCCCTATTATTCGTGTACAGGGGGATGACTCCTTTGGCAAACAGCTCGTACGCGTAGCGATGTTAGGGGATGGGAATTCGTGCGTGAGCCCAGAGGGTATAGAGCGTTGGTATAGGGAGGGGGGATGTTCTCTGGCTCTACCCCTCCCCCCTCCACGAATCACCCCCAAGTGAGTCGGCCGCCCGTACATGGAATAGCACTTACACCCTCGGCAACCCTTAGCCCCACAGCCAGACTGTACAACTCCCAACACTCTACGCTATCCAGCTAGCTACCCCCTCGCACCCCCCCTCCCCGCTCCGCCACTGTACCGACCATCTAGCATCTGTAACCCACCGCCCGGCCCGTCTACCACCCAGCAACAACTTCAGCTTCCACCCCCCCCCCCCCTCCACCTTACATCCCCTCGTCGGCCGAGATGCAAGGAAATTCTGCGACACGCACGAAATACGCCTTGTTGCTTCTTTTATTAATGTTCTCTTTTATTTTTACTATTTTTACGACGCCCCCCGCCGTTCAACCACCCCCTGTACTACATATCGCTGTATTTCTTTTATATTCGTCACGAATGAAATTCTCCTATACATATAACTCTCTGTATATGAGATGCGACCATTCTTGCTTCGGTCTTGAGAAACGTCCTTGTCTCTTTCGAATCTCGGTTTTATTGTGGATTCCGAGAGCGGGCGGGATTTTCAGGAGTTTTATACGTTGTGTAAAAAAATTTTTTTTTCAATTTTAACATGGGTTCAAAATAAATTGGATTTGAATTTTTTTACAGGCATGATTGGTAAGGATTATTTTTATTCGAAGAGAAAGTTAATCCGATACAGACATACTGATCTCGTGTAATCAATGTGTACGGAGAAATTGGATGCTGTGCTGGACCGAAATAAAAAAAAAGAAGAAAGATTTCAGTCAAAGCGCAACACATATGCAAAAGGGAGATTTTGCTAATTCTATTGCCGCGTTCTCTGTATTACGTAGAAAATTGTTAACAGGGTCGGAGTGGGGTTTTTAATCGAAATAAATCTTTGTTTTGTCAGGGATTTAAATTAACTCGTGTATGAAAGGGGAAAAGGTGCAGCTTGTAAAATCTCACGGTTCGCGTACGGGCCTGATCGTTTAATGGGATTAAGGGTGCCGTGCCCTGTGGGGATTTAATGGCGGCGAACAAGCTCCATGATAAAAACTTCAAAAACAGCGACGGGGACTGGACCCGGGTCGCAATCAAAGATGCACGACAAACGCCTGTACGAAGAAGAATAAAAAAAGCGTTTTGAAAAAAAAGTTTTTAAATCGCAAAAAATCACTAAATCCTATTGAATAAGAAATCGGTAACTTATAAGAATTAAAAATTTTGTCATTTATAATCATCCAGGAATTACGTCGGCCCAGAAGTGGTTTGGTTTATCACAGTGTCCAGGGTCGTGTCAAGCGGTGGGATTCACCCTAGGACGACAGTCAAATCAATTAAAAGCTCGCTGGCCGGTTGAAATTTATGCGGGAAAAATTAACAAGTCAGATCTCTCCCCCATCCCACCAGCAATCTCTCTCTCCCTCCCTCCCATCCCTTAATGTCCCTTGTCTCCCAGTCCCCCATCCCACCCGCCTACCCACGCCCGGCGCGAAGGGTGCAGCCAGCACCACTGCCTGCTGGAAAGTCAAGCAGCGACCGGATCTTGTGGCGGCGCCCGGGTATCTCGGTTAGGTAGTGTCGCCGGCAGATATTAAATTAACGGAAATAATGAAATGATAACCAAGCTAGCGGGTAAGCATCCCTTACGTCTCGACCCTCCACCGTCTCATTGTCAGTCCCTCACCCTCAGTTCAGAACGTCATGATGCCAACGCCCTTGGTCTTATCCAAGAACTCATCCTCCACCCACCCCCCACTCCCTACTCCAACATTTCCCTTTGCTCTGGGGCGTCGCGACGTCCTCGTGCAATCGGGTGAAGCTTGATAATCTGTCAGAATGTCAAACTGAAATTCACCCCCTCCCCCCCCTCTCCCCCCCTCTCCCCCCCGCTCCTACCTATAATTAACGGCTTGTTCATTATATTGACTTTGGGACAAAGTTATCTTTTCATTCAGTGACCGATACTTTACACTTTGCTTCCAAGTTGCTAGTGGATACTCGGGATTGCTGGAGCGACCCTGCAATATTTACGAGAAATAGTGAATTAGCCGTTGTATAAGACGTAAACGGGGGGGGGGGAGAAGGGGGCGGATGGGTTGGAAAAAGAGAAACAATTTTTTTTTTTATTATCACGATCAAGCTAGAATATTAATAACTCGTTAAGGGTAGTTTTGAGATAAGTGACCTCGGAGGACCTTAATGACCTCGGAGACACTTTAAAGATCGATTATAACGATTGTCTACGTTACTGATGCTTTAAAAAAAAAAATTGTAATACATATAGAAGCACGTATCAGGATGTCCCCTCTTATCCATTATGCTTATGGAGCAACCCTGAGATGAGTCATATTTCCTTATTGAAGTCTCCGTAGGGCGTCTCTTGTATCACAATGGGCATTGGCGATCACTGTGTAACGCAAGGGATGCACGCACCCAACATAGGGGTAGATAGAATTTTGAAAAGCCAAAAGTCCAAACGTAAATCTATTCGATCAGCTGGGAGTCACCGTGTACTTACATTAGACGTACAAGAATAGAAAGACGTAGATAGAGAAAAGTGGCAGCGGCGCTGATTGAGTATCAGGGGTTGTTTCTACGCGCAGCGTGCTCGGGGCTTCCTGGCATTCCACCAGGGGATGCTCTCAAGTTTCCAAAGAGGATGACGCCTATGTCCTAGATGGATTTGCTCTTCCCATTGGTATATCGGCCGGGAAGATTGCGGGGTGGATCCGCTCGAGCAAGTTAGGGGTTGCCCAACCCATTGAAATTGCAAATGCACATTATGAATATTTCCCTGTAGAGGGTTCAGCACATATATATATATATATACATACGTACGTACTTCTCATATACACATAATCCACCCGAACAAGCATACTTTTATCATTGGGCGAAATAGCGTAAAGAAAGGGACGCCGGCATTGACGCCTAAGTGAATATCTCCCCTCAGGCCGATACGAAGCTACCTTCACTACAATGGCAAACGACGATGATAACGATTATCATTACACTCTTCTCTATACAAATCAAAATTTCTATTCCAAGTCCCTCGTGTTGTCACTGCGGCTGCCAAGCTTTGCATTAGAATGGCCGAACACGAGTCCTCGTTACGGTTGAACTTTGACACTTGTAATTAGTGGCGAACCCCATCCCACCCATACCAAGAACTCGACCATCTATTTCGTTAAGGGAAAACTATTTCTGGACCCTGGGGTACACCAAGTACCTAGGGGCTGAGCGAAAGTACTCGTTGAATTCGACAGTCGATTAAATTTTAATTGTCATTGATAATGATAATAATAAAAATGAAAAAGTATACACGATTCTCGTGTACGTAAATATCTGAAAAGCAAGATCAGACTTTGGAGCTTTTATGGAAAGTAAAGATTTAGTCAGGGAGAAAACAAGATGGCAGAGTCAGTAAGTCGATAAATGGATGAGGGTGGGTTTGAAGGGGGGAGAGGGGGGGGGGTAACTTTTGTACTACGTTAATCGAATTTACCTTTAAACGAGAGGACTGTGTCTGTCTTGTGTACATTGTGCGTATATGCATATTATATATATATATATATGTATATATATATGCATAAGCGTCCCGGTTCGGCCGTAAAATTGTAAAACGAACAAGTTTCATTATTACGCTTGTACAGTTTACTGCTCATACGTAATTATCGGACATTTCCCTTTAATTTTTATTCCACCCTTCGGGCTGCCTTTGCTTAGCTTTATTTCCTCCGTTAATTCGTGCTTTTGCGTCCTTCGGTCTATCGGGGCTCCGGGCTACGGCCAAGAGAAGAGGAGAGCAGCGTCAGTCAGCCGGCGAGGCGGTTCGATATTTTATTTTCATTTTCCGCGCCTCTGCATCGCTCTTACGCCCAGTCACTCCTTTCAGCGCTACGCGCCACGACAAAGAGACTGAACGTCCTCTATTATCGTATATCTATTATCTTCTCCTCTCTCTCTCTCTCTCTCTCTCTCTCTCTCTCTCTCTCTCTCTCTCTCTCTCTCTCTCTCTCTCTCTCTCTCTCTCTGTCTCTGTCAGTCTCTTGATCTCTGTTAGTCCAGTCTCTATTGCTCTCCCACGCGGTGCCTGTTCATACGAAAACGGCCCATGTCCTGTCTCGTCTGTTTTCAAAATTATGGATAATTGAGCTTGTGTATTAAAAGAAATATATATATATATATCGGGCTGCGATATTTATTTAGACTAAGGCGCTCAGAACTTTGTTATAAATTCTAGATAAAATTAATAATTAACGTGGTAATTAGTTAGTCAATTTGTCTACAAGACATCCAGATAAATTGCTAGGGGGCTTCCGTGCCGGTGGTCACTGTGTGAAAGAAATATGCAGGGTTGTTCGATAGAAGTTAGGCGCACATTTGAGTCTTATGGTAAAATATTCGGGTGGTAAAACGTTTTGGCTGAATAACCTGGTATATAATTGTCATGTACTACTGAGTAAATGGCAAGAGACGGGGAAAAAGGGGGGACCACCCGGTACATTATTGGTGAGTCCGATACGTGCACGTGAATTTCTGACTTTTGTGCGGCCAGTTCCATTCCGCGAGCACTTCGTAATTGCATGGCAAAAAATTTTAATAAGCGTAAACGAAGAAAAAGAAGTAAGAAAAAGGAAAAAAGGTACGAAGGTGGAAGGTGGCGGGAGGAAAGCGGGTGGGAGGGCGAAGTAGTAAACAGGTAGGGAAAACGAGAAGAGTAAAAAAAAAAAATGGGTAAACTTGCAAAGCGAGTTGCGTAGCAAAATGGCTACCGAGATTTTTCTATATACGCCATACAGGATAATATTGGTGTTCCTGTGTACCAAGGAGACGAGGGGGAGTGAGAGGGGGGCCAATGGCTGTCGGAGTCTTCAAGAGAGTCTGGGGGGTCCAAAGTAAGGGGGCTGGAATGATTTAATGACTCGATTATGTAAAATGGCGGAAAACGCAACCCACTTTCGCCGCCTGTTTCGCATAATTGAATTACAGTTTAAGCCGACGTTGGCATTACTGTAATCGCTCTAATTGATAACCGAGCCACTCGGTCCCACAGCCAGTCGACCTAATTGCCTTATCGCATTATCATTTAAATATGGATTTCTGCGACTTGCAAATTAACGCGACTCCCCGGCTGTCACGCTAATTAACACGTTAGCTTGATTGGCCAGAATGTATTGATCATTACTTCATGATACACTAACACACCCCCACCCTACTCTCTTGACCCTTTCTCGTAAACCCAAAATTTCGGATTTATTTGGAATAAACAAAAAAAATTATTCAAACGTGAGGTCACGATTAAAATGGATTTTTAAGGAGAAATTTGTAATTTACTAAGTTTTTTTAATCCACCTCGTAGTCCTTTCAACCCTTTTTCACCTTTCCATAGTGAAACGAGATAAAATCACTTTTGACGCCGTCCCAGCTTCAATTCCACATTCAAAGGTCGTCCACAGCACCTACAGCAATCGCGTATACAGAGTATTGGGCATAGACTATACCAGAGCACAGTAGGAATCGTGGTTACCGACCTTATCACATTGCTAATCCGTGTCCAGCCAGTAACGCTTACACTCGTATGTATAAAACAGATATGATTTGCACTGCTGATATGAGTAGTTCGAGGAATCTATTGTGCTGTCACGAATACTGGACTGGCAGAGGGAGTTGAGGAGGAGGGGGGGGGGGGGGGTTGGTTTGGATAAACGCCTGGATGAACAGAGGATGAGGTGGAAGTGGGGTCCGTGTGGGAGGTGGGGGGGGGGGGGGGTTCTGGCTTTTAGCCGGGCGCATTCAAGCGCGATGGCTGCGGCAGGGCTGAGTGACAGGCTCTAACGCCGGAGAGTTCGAGATACATTTCGTAAAATGGTCCATGAAATATATAGCCTCGCAGCATCAATATTTGTTTAATTCAGGGGATTCACTTAGTGGGCACGGTTGGCAACAGTAGCGTGCACTGTCACGGGTATAAAAGTTGAATAGATGTGTAGATTGTAAATACATATATATAGGGGTGCAAATGGATGCACCCAGGGTGGCTAACGAGAGAGCCAATGTTCTAGGATAATCTGCCATATAGATTTGGATCAAACAAGATAGCACAGATGAATAGTGAAAATTCGTACGCGATTTGTTGAGATAACACTGTATATGGATATATGAAAAGATCGAATATGGACCGTAGTGTTATTTACCATAATCGATTACGTATCGATGCCGTAATTCGAACTAATAAATATTTTTACGATTGCAGTACAGAGGAGAAGGGTTAATTTTCAAGTGGATAAAACTTTAATGGCAATTTGCATGGCACAGCGCAAGTGCTTCTCGCAGGACAATTTCCCATAGTCAATGTGGTACTTTGACAAAAGTAATAAATTCCTTTCCATTGATTTCCATTGATTTACCGAGTTTGATTGCTCCCTTGGTCAAAAATCATTGACATGTAAAAACTTTAACCTGTACTGATAGTTCTGTCAGTTTTGTACCTGACTGTATCTACTGAATATATATATATATATATATTTATATATTCATATATACATATATGTGGTCCTGGAAAAATCCTATATATAACGTATGCTTCCAGGACCGTTTGGCGGCATTCACACCGAATCTTCCAAAAAAATTTTTAATGCCGGACACTCGGAGTTGTGATGAGCTAAGAAGTACATACTTCGTTAGGTTAGATTAGGTTAGAATTTCAATGCCACGTGTCCCAAGGTTTAGTTTTTTTTTTTTTTTTTAATAAAAAAATACATTGGCTTACCATTGTGAGTGCCACGTGTCCTCGAAACTGCCCTTTGACATATTTGTGTATACATATATATTCATATGTATACTATGCGAAACGTATTGTGTTTTACAGGCTGATCCAATACTGGCTGGTTTCACTACTGGTATCAAAGGCATTGCTACCAACTACTGGGCGTTATCATGTAGAATATCTCAGGGCGACAATATGGCCTCGCGTTTATTGGTCAGTTAATAATATGTATACAGGCAGGGCTGATACACGCAAACTGAATAGGAAAACCAGCGTGCACGAGCCATAAGGCGTATAGATATGGATAGAGGACTCTGTATGAGATATATATATATATATATATATACATACATATATATACACACACATATGTAAAATATGTAACACCATGCTACGTATACATAATATATATATATATACATATAATATATGTATATAGATTAAATTGGTGTTCGCGTGCGCACTCGTTAATCGATCCACAATTATTGTCGCTCGTTGAACACTTCGGAGCTTGACTAATCAACGTTAGAGACTTCTGTTTGACCGAGCATTTCCAGACTCCAGGAGAAATGGGCTACGATGATCAACTACCCTTAAATTTCCTCGTGCAACCCTCTTCTGGCACGAGCCAAATCGTGCCAGCGCGCACCCTTCAATCCCAGTAACCCTAGACTAGACTCGACCCCTTCCACTATATCCCCTCTCCCCCAGACCCTTCCGCCCCTATAAGACTTCGGCATTCTTACTTAGCCGAAGACTTCTCAATATCCTCCCCCGGGGGACACTCGCTTGTATTTTATGCCCGTATCAACCCTCGAGTGATAGGGGATGTTCCTGGGCTAGTTGACACCTAGAAAGTCTTATTTACGTCAGTGCAGAGGGATACCATTGAAATTCGAAGGAAGACAGAGCTGATACTTGTCCAAGATAGGTGGAGGGATGTTGGGGGGGAATAAATTCAAGTCGATCCGTGGATCGCGGTAGGTAAGGGTAGTGGAATAGCTGCGTAGGGTAGTGTTTGGAGTCACCCTCAGTTAAATGCCGAGTGGGCACGTAGCGGGTGACGTAAAATGTATGGCGTAGGTAAGAAAGCTGGAGAAGGGAAAACTGGGAGGAGAGGAGGGGGGAGGGGTCGGCATTTTTGAAACGGTTCGCGTGACCAGCGTTAGCTCCCGAGGGGCGAGGGGGAGGGGGTGAGAGAGGGTCTGTGCTACGGAAGTGGGGGTTATAGGGGTTAGGGGTTGGAGGCGCAACATGGGGAGCAACTGGATCGATTCAGCCGCTCGAGTCGCGAGTTTGAGACTATGCTACGGTATGCTATGCTCCGGGGTGCTATAGTATAGTCTTCCGTACGATATAGTATCTACCTATAGACTAGACACGGCTTTCTCCTGCGTCCCGAGCATCTCGCGCAACCCCAATATATAGGTATAGTGCCTCTAGGAAATACCGCATAAACTTTACGTGATATTAAGAAACACCATGGAGTACCACTATGTCACGGTGTATTAAAGGAAAAGGGACGGTGGGTCGTTTCACATTAAATTCATAGGTAGAAGCAGGTCGATACGAAAATTCAGGCCTTTTGGAATTTAAAAAAAAAAAATTCATTTTAATAACAATCTAACGACATACGTTCGCACAAAGTTATTCCATGCCCACGAAAATATTGAATGTGAAATTTTTCTGTAATTAATTTTATTGGGATCGCGTATAAAATTTTAGAGGCGATTAGCCCGGAAGGGTCATAGGTCGCGCGCAAATTATCAGGTCGTGTTACGTGTGCTGGCTCGGACCACTCTTATCGATAAATGAGCGTACCGGGAGGCGTTTCGACTGTGTGACTGTACAGCGTGGCCGCTATTTTCGATTGCAATTCTTTAATAGGGGATTCCCCTATCGTCTCTCTCCTTTCCTAGGTGCAAGGCTTTACCGCTCTCACTGTAATCAGTGACATCCTTCCGACTCTCACGTTATCCCCCCCCCCTCTCCCTCCCCACAGTGTCCGGTCTTGGGCTTATCCTCTTGGAGATAAGACTGTAATACATCCCCTGATAGTGAGGGGGAACAATGGACTCGTTACGCTGACGTTACCCGCAATTGGCAAAGTAATTGGCGCGCCAGTTCCTAGTGTCGCTGCCGTCGATATATATATATATATACATATATAGATATACACACATTTGTATGCTTTTAAATAAGAAAAGAATCAATAGCAGATATAACAACAGTTCTATGCTTCATCGATAATTGGCTGATTACTTGAGTGAAAAAAAATTGACATTCGTAGAGAAAACTGAAGTCAGCGTGAAAGGAAAGAATAAAAGAAAGTGGACGACAGAGGGAAGCTACAATTGGAATTTTCCACAAAGCACTTTAGCTGTTTGAATTACATATGCGTACAAGGAAGAAATATGAAATTGCACTGGAAAATATCTATACTGTATTTTTTCACAAATCTATTTACATGTAAGTTGGAACCAATCAAAATGAAATAAAAATGTTGAGACAATATAACGCTATTGTTATTTAAAATAATGACCAAAATCAGCATTTCAATTCAACCTACGATTGTGCTTGTGATTTTTTAAGCTTAGCTCCTCCAAATGTATTCCTTTGTTCTTTTAATAAAGTCTATGCATTCTGGGATACTGGCTCCTGATTCGTAAGCCCTCGTTGCCTTAGGTCTAATAGAAATTTTTATATTTTTATATTTAGAATTTTAAGAAATTATTATTATCGCAAACGTACCTTATGTGTGAACGAGATCGCTACCGTCAGTTCGGTTCACAGGTTATTAGACGGAAGGGACGAGTAGCTGGCTCGTAAGGAAGAGGCCTACGTTACGCACAGGTGGGGATACATAGCGAATTTGGTGAGACGTTTAGGATCGCGACTAGAACTATATCGACTTTGAACGTTTACCATGGGTCGATAATGTCGGTTCATTACAATAATTATAAATACAGTGTATGACAATTCTTTCTCATGGAGAATTGAATCGTCGTACGAGACTGTCACTGAAGCTTAAGCTAAAGCTGAACATGATTATCACCTGACGACTCTATTTGCATTTCAATGCATGATTATATTAGTGCCCATAACACTCGGAGTGAACACGAAAAAACTCTTATTACACGCTGTGGATACTATCAAGATAAATATTTCTTGTCCTCGTTACATCGATCGACGCACAGTGACGATTTCAAAGAAGATTACGAAAGTTTTTAACGACTGCAGCAGAAGTCAGTAGTTACGCGTAGAGCCGAAGTTAAAATGATTTAACATTTCTACGAAGAAAGTGCAGACAGGCAAGTAGCTCGTTTCGAAGTCGCTTAACGTTGCCCAGCGTAAGCATAGTTAGGTCACGTTTTGGATTAATAGACGTGATTTCAAGTCTATGGGAGAAGACTGCGCTTCGTAGATACATAGGGAAAGATAGATTCCGTCATTACCGGCAGGAACTGTGCATCAGCACTAATGGCCAGGAACAATAGCAACAACATCAGACCGATATCAAGGACATGGGCAAGTGGCACTAAGAAAACACAGGGTTGTTCACGGAGAATTTGATCATAGCGACAGGCACGGAATAGGGGAGGAGAAATCGATGAAGCGGAGGGGGTAGGTGGTCTAGGAGAATCAGATATCCGAAGTAAACTGAATAGTGGAACACCCAGTGAAACGTCAGGTCATTCTTCAGGTCACGTTCAATTGACCCCAGTGTTAGTTCCCGCTTGAGAAATATAGGTATACAGGGGACGAACTCGATAGTGTTTTTTTTTTTTTTTTTTTTCGGGAATATTTATGCACTCAAAGGCGTTCTAGAGGGTGGCTGAAAATAGAAGGTGAGCCACCGACCAAGGTGTCGGATAGTCGCCTGCAACCCTCGGAATCCCAAAGTACCAGGGTGAGTTGAGGTCGGCTTAGGGTTGTTTTACTCGGCAGGTGCAGACTCCATCCTACCGTACTTTCGCTCCCACATACCGTCCATCCCCGAATCCCGCGGGATAAAACTCCAACTCCCAGGCTGACCGGCGAGCGGCCGCTCGGACCGACCCCCCTTTACGCGCCGTCTGGAACATAGACTCAACCCCCCTCCGCCCCACCTTTCTCGAGACCAGACTCCAAAGCCGTCCCTCGAACGTTTTCCACCCGCTTCCTCCCCCCCTCTTCCTTCAGCCCTCCCCCCCTCCCCATACCTTCACAGCATCAGAGCCCGGGACTCTCTAGCTACCAAGGCTCTCCACCTCTGAGCTTGCTTCCCTTCTCCCGTTCACCTTCACGGCCTCCTCAATATTTTATTTACTTACACGTTTCTTCTTAATCGTCAGAATTTATCTTGGTTAGTGAACTACCCCCGCCCCCCCCCCTCTCCCCGCCCCTACCTCCTCGACTCCTCCGCCATCTCGTTAAACTAACGATTGACCAATGTTCCTTATTCATAATTCAGGTTTACTTTGAGCGCCAATGGTGATTCAGGCTCGGTTCAAAGATACCTTAAAAGGAATAAAGAAAATTGACGGATCCTACGGTGAAAATATCTTTTTGAGAATTTATACGAGATAGCTCGTACAATTTCAAGAAGGTTATTGACAATAGCCCGATTACCCTGATCGATCGATTTTCTTCCCAACATTTTTATATATCCTTTGTATTACCCACGGTTGTCGCTTATCACCTGTGCCCGGGTGAGGATAAGATTCAATTTTTTTTTTTTTCTTCAAAAAAATATTATACCAGAATACAAAGATGGCGGAATCATTATGTAATGCTTGCGAAAAATCGATAATAAAGGAACGAATAGATGGCCTACCTCTTAACTACCCCCCCCCCCCCATATAACTCTCTCTCTCTCTCTCTCTCTCTCTCTCTCTCTTTAATCAAACAAAAAGTCTTGCACTTACGATACAGAATCTAATGCCACGGTCACGTCAGTGCTTTTATATTATCTAGTATCCGTTCTTACCATTTCACATTCCGCATTCCCCATTTCCCATTCCCCGTTTCGGCATGGACGTCAGTATAGCCTACCCAACCCTCTATTATAGAGAAATACCCTCGCGCGGTCTGCATTACGAGGTTAATACTTCCCGAGAGACATTGCCGTCTACGACCTTAGGTAGAGAGACATTTTCAAAATTAATCCAATCTTTTGAAATTCATACACAGCCCCACACACGCATTTATTGTGTAATAGAAAGAAAGATATACAGCGGCCATTCAACGTTCCTCTCAAACCCGACAGCTATTTAACAAATTTAATCATTTGTTTACCCTGAAAGAATAGACACTGTCAGTGCCCGGATCTACGTATCCGGGAAACAGTAAACGCTCCGACAATGAGTGCCGACATTTTCTCATGACACGAAAGACAGATTCAGAGAGACGTCACCCCTTTGTAATAGGCTTACGATATTAAACGCTTGAAAATTTTAGGGGTGGCTTTTAAAAACGTCACTCATTTCATACCTTTGCCTCCCTTACGTTCATATATATCAATGCTCTTATTTGACCAACGTTTATTGTCAAATTGACAATGTACAATTATACCTGAATCAATGTTCAGCGCGACACGAGTATAGTTATGGTATTTTAATATAAAAATAATTAATCGCTTGATATACATATTAATTGGTACGGGCCCCTCGAAACCAGCTGAAACTTTATACCGGACATGCCAATGACGTAGCCATCAACTTCAACTGGAACGACTGGTACGACGGAAGTCCCACCAGAGGATACCTACAGGCTTGGGGTCAGAGGTCATAGCCTCTAGGTTAGGACTTTGCAGGAGTCTCGCGAGTATTTCATTAAACGTGACGAGCACGTCTCCCACTGAAATACCTAACCAAACTTAATCACCGCCATCAGCGTCGTCAGTTGGTTCTCCATATACCCAGGGTCGGATCCATCTTTACTTCTCTCCTTTTACAACGACGTATACAGTACAGTTTCATGGTGAAATTATAATATTAATTTGCATCGCGTTATCAGTTATCATTGTACGAAAGCCAGTCGACGCTGATAATTAAATTTTGTACAAAAATTATTTTCCAATTAAACTAAACTAACATGTGAAGCCTATTTAAATATCCTGTACAGGGAAGTTAAGCTTTTTCAATGTATAGGGTATTACGTCATTAACGCGAGATACGATGTCAAAGGCAAATTGCGGAAACTCGACAGATACAGAGAAGCGCTTTGGGTGTTATCGGTGGGACGCTTCGGAGATCTCATTTATCAGAACAGTCTCGAATATCTTCTCTGCTCGTTCCTGAGTGTGGTATCTCATTATTATTATTATTTCATTAAAAAAATTCTACGTCCTGCGTCCAAGTTACGTGATCGAGCGTGCTTGCAGGGCTTTGTTCTTTTTTTTTTTTTGAATTCGCAAAAGCCTTCGAGGCTTTCGTCGATTTTGCGGTGGGAGAAGTTATCGATCCTCGATTTCAAATTAAAAAGCACTCGAGAGCTCGAACGCATCATATTTTACGTCTTGGGTCTGCGGGAGCTTGCAGCCCCATCCCTTACGTCTTTCCGTTATCAACGTGAAGCGGTCAGTGAAGCTTTTGGTTAATTCCGAAGCGTCGAGCTAGATAAACAAGCCGAAAGATACGTGGAAGTCTTGCTATTCGTATCCAGAGAATTGATCGAATCGATTCCCTATGTTTTCTACGGTAATTAACACTTTACCGACCGCTGGCCGATTAATCAGCTTTTTGTCGCCATACGCCTGCCGATCGATAGCCGATTAATCGATTGTCACGCGGCCGGTCGGACGTTGCGTATTCTGTTGAATTTAAGCGTTAATATTATTATAAAGAGAGTCAAAAGTAAAACATTTGACATTTTAACAGGACAAGTACAGCGATTAAACGCGATCGCGTGGCGAGGCATAAAGATTGTAAAAAAAAAAATGATAAGTATTTGCAGTAGAATGAATTTCGCACGCGATTATCACGAAGGTTATAATAACTCTTCAAATAAAGCGTCCAGCCCCCTTGGTGAATTTGCAAAACGGCCGGAAGTGTCAATGGCGCAAATTGCTTTCGACTTGGGAAGTAAAGTGAAAATACCCTCGTTTGTATTAAAGGCAATCGCGGCTCGATTGAAAATGAGAGCGTCACGACGACAAGGACATCGTCATCGAGTAGCTGCAAAGATAAGACGAAACGAAATAAAATAAGGAATAAGTCGAGAGCCCCAAAGTATTTTAATACTGGTCTCAGCAGTCCTCGCTAAATCGTGCCACGAGCTTAAAGAGACGTCGGAGGGTGGCGAATCGTTAAGGGATGAATGAACGTAGGTCCGAAAAATAAGAAATAATAAATGAGACCATTAAGTCTGTATAATTTTTTCGCGCGCCTGAAGAAAGAAATATGTCTGTATATATATATGCGCGCGACCCCCCCTCCCTCCCCCCCAGGTCGCCGGACTAAATAGAACAAAAGGTCTCAACCCGACAGCGGGTCAACTTGGTTCTAAATTGCGCCTTTACATTTCCATACTTCATATTTGCGCGCAGTCCATCTCCTGAGCTTCGTTTTTATTACGGGGGGGGGGGGGGGGGGGGGGGGGGGGGGGGGGGGGGGGGGGGGGGGGGGGGGGGGGGGGGGGGGGGGGGG
>JASANN010000125.1:200631-226809 GCA_031762395.1 Calameuta pygmaea | reverse complement strand
GAGCTTCGTTTTTATTACGCCCCCCCCCCCCCCCGCCCATGAGAATCAGGATCTGGGATTTAGGAGCACCGATCTCACCGCATACATAAAAAATTCCAATCCCCCCCCCCCCACCCCCAAATATAGTAATCGAAATCAATCGATATATCCAACCCTCTTACAACGGGTAAAAATTATTTTATCTCTTTTCACATGATACCCATTCACCCCTATCCATCTACTCTCTGACCATTTATCTATTTACTCAATCGTATACGCTTACTGAACACAATACAGAAATGGTCCATGCAAAGTGCCCACTTTTTCACTCTCCGGCATCCTCTCCTTATACGCTCTCATTGATCTCCCAATATATGTACAGACATCGGAGTGTATCCCTGGTTCTTTTGTAAATGGACCACAGTGGCTACACTCCGTCATTCGTGTGTGTGTATATATATATATATATATATATATATATAAATATATATAAATTGATACATGCACTACGATAAAGATCATCCCATCGCGCTGGTACAGATCAAAATATATGAAGAAAGGGACAACCTTTTACTATTTGGCTACAGTTCTTTTTTTCCTTACAGTTGGCACTACCGCACTTCTCCGCTGTTACTCCTCGTCCAATTCCTTCTCTTTGTCCGCGCAGAGTCCAAGAAACTGAAACCACTCGATTTACCGAACGTTATTTTATTCGTCACGCTGTATACGTTTTCAATAGATTCCTCAAAGCGCACTCCTCGTGTCGAACGCCGTCAGCCAATGGGCTGTCGACTGAAAGCAAGTGGTGGTACTCTTTTTGAATGGGACCAGAAAAGGGACATGAAAAGGCTTCGGATATGTCCCGTCGATATAGAGGGTGTGTCCTCGAAGGATGCAGGTGCACGGACAATGGTTATTATAATTCGAACCACCCCGTGAAATAAGGGTAGAGAAATATTTATGGTATAAAATCAGTTTCTCGGTGCGACACGAAGCTACGTGTTTATCATGATAGCTCTCTGAATTGCCGGTAATAATTGTACTATGATTGTCCTTACTCGGGGCCCATTTCCAAAGGCTAAGAATAATGGCTTCCAGATGGAGCCAGCTGCTCCCGCTGCTTAGGTTGGTACTTTAACAGTCTAGTACTTTAGCATTCTGGCGCTAGCGTTATCCTTCTTCGATTGGCCTTATCCTATATATATATATATATATATATATACTACCAACTACCAGTCCAAGCTAGTCTCTCTCTCTCTCTCTCTCTCTCTCTCTCTCTCTCTATCCTTATCCCACTACCCCTCTGTTCAGCGGAGTTCCATAAAGCGTGCTATAGCCCGCAGTGGATCGTCCCGAGTCCTGACGGAAGAAAACGTTAGTCAATATTTGTAAGGACGTGTATTCGCTTATTGTATCTCGGCCGGTCAGCCGGATTCCTTCCGTTCCAATTGGTTTCCATGTTCCTGACGTTCCCCCTAGTATTTCTTGTCCCGAGGAGTTCTCGTTATTCCGTGACCTTTGACCTCGCGCTACGTTTTCACGAAACACTCGCGTCCCGCCCTAAGGGCAATCGAGAAAATTCTTTTCTCGCTTAATTTTCGAAATCGTTTCGTTACGCTGTAACAATACTTGCGCAATGGCCAATAGCTTTTAGCCGTAAGGGGGGGAGGGGGGGGCGATACCGAATAAGAGGACCATCTCGTATTTTCCCATGGGGTAAGTAAGGGTACTGCTGGTTGGATCAGCTGGGGAAATACACTTCGGTAAGGTTTGCCAGTCGTTGTGAGCCGAAACGGGCCTGGGGTAAGTCGAATAATCGAAGGACCTCCGAAAGGTCGTGAAACGGTTTGATATTTTGTATGATAAAATAGAGGCTCCTCGGAAACTAAGAAAAGCGGACGAGAAGCATCAAAAGCATCACCGGAGGATGTTGTACGAGTAATATATAAAATCCTTGGAGAATCCAACGATCCAATATTTGCCATAGAGATGAAGGCAGATTTCAGTACGGGACGAGTGGCTGCTGCTTAGCTATGTTTGTATATGTACAGGGTGTCCCAGAATAAAAAGAAATGGAGTATAAGCAGGCTATAAAGCAGAGGAGAAAAATTTCTAACAAAGAGTCCTGATCTAATTTCATTTATCAAGCATTTCTCTTAGTTATAAACAATTAAAGCTAGCCAATCAAAGCGCGGGCATCCAAGCTAAGCTCGCTAAGCATCCAAGAAGGCGGTTAATGGGGCATAAGGGATGCTCAGCGGATACAGCCGTGCGTCGATTCGCTAGCTTTAATTGTTTATAACTTTAGGAAAAAAGCTCGGTAAAAAAATGCATCAGGATTTTTTATTTCAAATTTTCCTCTTCCACTTGATCATGTACTCCGTATCTTTTTAGTCTCGGACTAATCATGCACGAGGGATGGACGAGTGTCTATTTTAGATTAAAACAGATTTGTAGCTGAAAAAATAATTTAGGACAATTTTTAAATCCATTAGAATTTTCATCTTAAAAGTTGGCTGCCTTCAGCCATTTTACGCGTACTCCCTGCCTGTATACTACCAACTGCTATGAGTTCAACAATAAACCTTCAACGCAAGTAGACATAACCTATTAATCATAAAATGATCGATGTCGTGCGCGTTACCTATTTTCGAATCGATATTTATTTTTCATTTTTCTTTCCGTCATTGTCCTTCCTACAGTTATTCCGGTTAAATTCTCCTTTTCTGTTTTTCGATTGGGCCATTGCTCCGGTCAGTCGGTCAGAAAACTATGGTACTTTCAAAAGACGATGACGGGTTGCCCGTAACAGACTTTCTGCGCGATAGCCTCCTGGCGGGAGTCGTAAGAACTAGAAAGCAATCGCACGTAAAACTACGAAATGGTGTCTGAGAAGGCAAAAGAAAGAAGCATAATGGCGTTTTCCTATGCGAAAATTCTATGACACGGCAAGGAAAGGATTAACGACGTCATATTGAAGACAGAAAGAAAAGAGGGGGGGGGGGGTGAAGAAGAAGAAAAAAAAGAGAGAAGGTCACAGATTTATATCCTTTGGAAATCATCCCTCAGGATCAGTCGAGGGATTCAAGATGGAGTCGTAACTTCAAATCCCCTTCGGACATTCACTTTCAATCGTAAAGAACCCTGCGCCTTCAAAGAGAAGATAGTTTATGGAACAGTTCGAATGGTGTATTTAGTCAGTCTTATCAGTTGTGTCATTCATCCCCTTCCTTCCCAACCCAAGAAATAAAAACTCCTGGTCAAGACATCCGTCGAGTATTTTCAGTCGTAAAAATACATGGGATAAAACTTATTCGGCAAGTTTTTTTCTTTCTTTTTTTTTTTCGTTGGGGTTGACTGTCATACCAAGGGTCTCAGCACCCTCTCTGGAGTATCTTTGTATGCAAATCTCGCTCTTGAAAGTTGAAGTAGAAAACTGGCTGGCACTCGGTGCTCCGTGCCTATCAGTTGACGAATTCCCTAACGGTAATTTTATTCTAAAACTTTGACTATACGACCCCTGGAGTCCACCCCAGTTTCAGTCCCATTCCTCGTGCTCCCCGGATCCCGCTGTCCCGGAACATCCCACCAGAGGCTAATATTGAGTGGTCCGTGATCCTAGCGCCATATCAACTTCCTGTCACTCCGATAAGAAGGAACTACGTCATAGCCATACGTCGAGAGCGTATCCTATGGATTATCGTAAAGACGTTGAGACGTCGTTTCCTCGAAGTTTTAACGTTTTTACAGAAAATTTTTTTTTTCCAAGTCTTTAAATATACGTCGTTGCCCAGTACGTGACAAGGGGCCATCGCGATTTAGGGCCGTCGGACTTCCTGTTTGACGACGCCCGACGTCCAACTTTTCAGAATCTGACAATACCCTCCATCGGATTCTTCAATGGGAAAAAGGACGCAACTGGTATATAACACAGGACTTTTTTTTTACTTTTTTTTTATACAGAATATGGTAAACGACGTCTCCCGACGATTTTACGTTTACCGAATGAACCTGGGGGCTTTATCGTCTTTTCACGTTTCATACGGGCACATCAAAATTCTCATCTCGATTTTCTCATGCTCAACGCAAACCCATTCGGGACTGGCTCGGACCCGACCAGCTTGAATACAGTTATCGGGACGGGTCAGTGTGGATTCGGTTGAGTGAACACTGGTCACTGAGAAACGACGCAGGACGTCGATCTTCAAGACAAATATTATTCAAAAAAATTGGATTAGAGTTATCGGCTCTTGGCACACCTTTCCCATACCCATATATACAGATAGATAGACACTCTTTCTCTTTCCCTCTTAATACTCTTGAGAATGTTTTTTTATTATTCTCACTCTCTCTCTCTCTCTCTCTCTCTCTCTCTCGCTCTTGCCACCCTTCGATTTCTCTCACTTTTATCCTACGGTCAGTGACCCCTCGGTGTTAATCTGTGAGCCTACTACCCCTCCCCCCTCTAGACCTTCAGTCAGCCGCCATTGCTCTTGGCTTCAATACCGTTTTGATATCGCGCCCCAAAAATTTTCAGCTTCCCTCTCTTATCTTACACCCCAATACCATCTCGGCAAGACAAATATTTGCACCGACAACGAAGACTTTCGGGAAAATCTAAAAAAAAAAAAAGTAATTAACCCTTTATCAAAGTTTACTTAATATTACTCCATTAATGCTAAGCAGATTTTAGTTGCGGTGTTATCAAATTTTACGACCCTCCAATCCTAAAGCTCGCTTTGACCGCTCAATCCTTCGGATTGGTATCAACGTCGTTCAAAATTTTACCAACCCACCCCATCCTTCTCGACGTTTCCTATATCTTCGCTAATCGTCAAAAATTATTCATTTCCAACGAAATAAATAAAAATCCACAAAACACGTGTAACCAGCTGAATTTCTAAATGTACAAAAAAAAAGTATGTCCCCCACAGAAATAGACATTCTTTTTCAATGACTTAAAGCATCGAGCAGATGGTATAACAGTTGTTAAAGTAATATCCTATAATGTCCACACGCCCAAGATCGTCGAACAGGAACTACCCCCACTCAGCCTCTTCGTCACCCTCTACCTCCCCTCTTTCTCTTTTACCCATCAGGCTGCTCTTTCCCTCGCTCTCATTGTCTCTCTTTAATGCTCTACCCATCTCACGAGTGTGTAGCACTGCTGGTCTCCGTCGATCCGAATACACCCTCCCCCCCTCCCCGCCCACCCCCGGACTATCACGGGTTCATCCCCCTCGACAAAAGTGCCATCCACGGTAGAGCGAACGCGAAACGCAGGAGTGGAAGGACCTCATAATACCAGGATTAATATACCCCTACTTTGCCCTATACCAGTTTATAGAAAGCAGCCCCAGATTTCGAACTCCTGGACTGGGGGGGAGGAGAGCGAATGGGTTTGCACGAGCATTTCGCGGGGTGCAGCTTAATCGGGCCAAGTTCCCAGTGGTGGAAGGGATGGTTTAGATAGTGGGTCGATCGGTCGGTCAGCCTCGTTATTACCTTACATATTTAAGTTGGCAACCCTTCAATCATCACGTATCTGCTTAGTTCGGAACAGCCCCCGTATAAACTATGTACACGACTATCCCGTACTAACCGATTAAAAGACAGAAAAGTCTATTTTTCTATGGGATTCGATAGATCGTTATCGACGTAAGATCGAGAGAAATCAATTCCCATGCAATACGTGTGACCGATATACAGTTTGTGCATAGTAAATTTTCGGATTGACCGAATGACGCAAACGACGTGCGTAATACTGGAACACACATGACTAACAGCTGGAAGATTGGAGATCAGTACAATGCTGTGTAGGATGGCCAAATTCTATAGGTTATTCACAGTTGGGCGGCAATAGAAGCCAAAGTTGGTTTCTACCAAAGTGCCGATTGCCGGTAGGTAGGCAAATTGGGGTGACTATGAGGATGTACGTAGAATTGGGTTCAGTATAGGTAGGACGCGACCCGAAACCCCTATTTGGGGGTGAATCGACACTGCATTTGACAGGTATACTGTAGTTAGGGGAGGGAAAGAGGGAGGGGGGGGGTGATTTCTGGTTGAGAGTATACGTCGAAACCAAGCTCATTCAGAGATTGGAGTGGCTGTGGAGGGGGTTGCAGGGCTAATCGAATCATTGATGCATATTTCGAGAGGGGTGTCTCTCGGTAGCTCGGTAGGCACCCGACCTAGCCAGTCATCCATCCAGTCCAGCCACCCAGTGAGAAACTGGGCTCTATGTGAAATGCCCAGAGGATCGATCGATCTTGCCGATACGAATATTCAGTTTTACAAGTACGTAACATACGTACCAGCTGTATGATTAAGCTGGTACAAGTTCCGGTTGAGAAATAGTAAACATTACTTAGAGCAGTGTCCAACTTATGTGTAAGAATAATGATAATAGCTCGGAGGAAGTTCAAGCTATACTCCTTCTTCGACCAAAGTTCTCCAGCATGGCTGAAATAATAGGATTGGGTAAAGTGACGGTGGTCCTGATATGACATGGGATACGGTAGTCTATGGATATGAATGGAGGTTAAGTGTGACGTGAAGGTGCCAATGTCCAGACCAAAGACATCCGGTTAGACTCTGACGAATCGTCGAGCGCATAGCCAATGGAGTTGACGACCGGGAGACACATTTTTAATTAAGACAGTTTCGAGGCGTAATTAATTTTACGACGGCGCTTGCTAACGACCAACCCCTTCCTCGCGAAAACGGCTCTGCCAACCTTCCCCCAGCCACTGAATCCCCTAGACATAGCCATCCAGCTGAGCAACTTCAGTACCCACTCCCTGGTCCCACAGCCTCCTGGTCCTAGACACGCACCCTCTGTAATAGTAGCAGCGGTGCCACCCCTGCTATTTCACCCTACTGAAATCCTTCTATCTATATTGTCACACCCCCCCCCCCCCCAGTCCATCCGTCGTGCTTCCGTTTTTTAATAACATTGTTTTCGTCATTACGATTCCTCCTGTTCTTCAATTTTTCCTAGTAACTTCGACGCTCCGCCGCTGGGATTTTGATTGCGCGCCAAATTCAAATTATTATTCGGCAACCATTCGTCCCGAGTAACAGACGCTATGGTCAGATGCAAATGATCCTCAGCCAAGGCGCTGGCTATATAGACACGTCTCAAGCTGCAGCCCCGTCGCACCAATAACCCAAGTCGGTCGAGGGCTGGAGATAAGGTCGAGAAGGCAGTGGGAGCCATGGGCGTGGTCACCATACATTATAACGCGATGGGACCTGGAGAATCTAGAGAGAAACCCCTCGTATTTCATCCCTCCCAAAACCTCCCATGAGGGTGGGTATCCTCGCTCATACCTCTACGTTCCCTTCGCACCTTTCGCCCACCTCTAATCATTCTCTAGTTTTATCTTTTTCTTTTTTTTTTTCTTCGCCTTCTTCAAAATCCCCACCCCCTTTTTCATCGTCGCTTCGAAACCCTGGGAATATTTATATAAGAGTCATGAATTATGCAAGCACGTTCAGTGCATGTATCAGTAAAACAGTAGCGGGTAGTCGCGCGCCCCCCTGAAAACGTCCGAAGAAAGTAAAGTGCGCGCAGCAGACTCCAGCAATTGCTTATTAGACGCATGCAGTAAAGTAAAAATTTTCCAAAAAATTTTTTTTTAATTAAATTAAAAGTGGCGTCCATACGAACTACAAAGATTCCAGCCCGCGTATTTTAATGAACCAGCAAAAAAAAAAAGAGTCGCAGTGACAAAAATTTCTCGAGGGTCAGAGATAAAAAAAACAACCCTTAGTACCGTGCATTACTATCCCTACTCATTTGCTTTGCCCCAAGATCCTCAAAAAGTGCCCGGATAACCTCCATCGTCGGGACACTTCATAGTCGTCAATTTACCTTAAACTACCCCCAACCTATCACGACTACCTGTTCCTCTGGCTCAGCTCATGATTTGTCCTCCCTATTGTATCTTCTTGAACGAACGAAAGCAATAACCTTTGTCGACGGTTTATCTGCCATTAAAGAAAAGACGGCCTGTTGACTGGCGTAAAGCGGCCGGCGTTATCCAATAAACGCAACTAAATGTCAAGCGCGTTGTTTACGGAGTCTATCGCGTGGAATCTTATCAGTGAACGGTACCCCATAGAAAGGTCATAAAGAGACGTCCTCGACAGGACAATCCTTAGGCGTCTGAACGTCCCTTAACTTAAGCGGAGGTTAACTTTTTTTTCCCCACTAAAGTCATAACCAACTACCCCTAGTATACTTTTATCGATGACTGTACCTAATCAAAGACGAAAACTGTCCAATAAAAATGTCATTAGGTCGCTGAGCGCTCGATAATAAATTTTTAAACAGGCATCCCTCAGAAAACCACCCCCCGCGACGGATCGCGAGAAGCCAGCACTCGCGAACACTTTAATCCTATATCGACCATCTATTTACAAGTACAGTCTGTTCTACCTGGCAATAACGACAGCAACCGGCAACACGAAGTTTGGCTGCTACCAAATAGCCAACCAACGGAAAACTTCCATCTCGCTCTTGTGCAGGATAATATTTAGTATTCCCGCAGCGCTCCCTGTCGCGGCTTATAATATTTCGCGTCATATTAATATTCCAGAGGGATACGCTGTTGCTAGAGAAGACCCAGCCGTTCCTATGGCTCCGCCGCGCCATTGCTCCCTGTTACTCTTGGTACTCTTGGTACTCTTGGTACTCTTGGTACTCTTGGTACTCTTGGTACTCTTGGTACAGTATCACCTCCACCCTGCCAGCCACCGGTACACCCATCCACGGTAATAACCAACTAACGTTGTCTGCTAACTATGAGAAACATGCCTAATCTGGTGACCCGTACAACGAAAAGATTTTAAAAAAAGGTGTTTTTCGGGGGAAAATATACAAAAAAAAAAATGTTTCTCTTACAAGACACGCATTTTCATCGATCCACGCTGTACGATGGGTTTTGGTACTCGCGGGATGCTGCGGGTCCCACGTGACTCGAGATTCATCTGTTCCGAGCTTACATGGACCAGGCCTGGACGAGTGTATTCGTGGCGATGTTATAAACGAGGTCGAAGGTCGTGGAGTCGGTTGCTGAGTGAGAGTGATGGTAGTGACGTCGGGCCAGAGAGAAAGAGAGAGATGGAGGGATGAGCTCTAGCCTACGAAAGGGGTGAAGAGACGGGAGCCATTTATGGGTACATAAGCGGTTTCCATTGTCTATGAGTATAATAGAGTAATCTCGCGGTGATGCGCTGTGGCAGCATCCGCCTCTGTACCACAAGCCGATATTCAAATGCACGACTGAAAATATTGTCCGCTCTTGGTGACTGAGGATTGAAGTATCCAGACCCAGAGTCTGCGCCCTTCGCCCCTGGGCCCTACTTTGCTGAAGTTTCGAGAATTAATTACAATTCATAGAACGTTATTAGATGGCTGAAATGAGCGAAACAAACGAATTAACGAAAATATCCGTGAATCGAACATGGGCCTTTGAGTTTGTGAAATTTCAGCAATTATAAATGATAGTAGGATAATTTTGATAACTAAAGGAATAATAATAATCATCTACGAAACGAGATACGTAGATGGGACACGAAATGGGATGAGATTAATTAACTGTGTTAATTAACTGAATGACGGTCCAAATCAATAGTCATCTATTTTTCTTCAGATGCTGACGAATTCTCGCACGTCGCTCGTAATTCAGTCTGGACCGCCGGGAAGTTAAGACCCGTTACGATCGTTAATGCCGGCGATGAGTGGTCCAGAGAGTTTTCTATGAGGCCCACCGAACACATCAACTGAAAATGGGCCTCGGGGGGATTGCCGGAATTATGGGGAACCTTAGGGTCTGATGTAGCCGAGACCCCATTCCGACGAGCAGGTGTCTGCCTCACCTGACGACCAAAAGGCTAGTACAATCGGAGCGAAAAATTTTCTCGCATCGTATAATCATCCTCCTGTATCACAGTCCCTGGGGTGTTATGTAAATTGAAAAGGGTAAAATTAGTGGCAATTATTTCCGGTCTCGTTATGCCGGATCAATTCGGCTTAAAATCGATGAAGCTCAAACCGAGCCTGAAAATAATTCTAACTGGGGCACGAAATGATCGGCCTGTATATTTGGCCAAGAGTCACGATCACGCAAATGAAAAACCTTCGATAGGAAACTGAGAGATTTCGAAGCCTGAATACGAGAACCTGATTGGTCAGGTAACGATCCGACCGGTTTATATCGACCAATAGGAAGAGGACATAACTAGAGTTTCGAATACTTCGAAAAACGTATACAGTGATAAAAGCAGAAGGAGCAAAGATATGGTGAGTTAAAAAAAAGAATATAGCAAAAGATGAGATAAAAGCAAGGGCGGGTAAGTAGAAATAAAGAAGGAGAAAGATGAAGAACGAGGAGTATCTTAGGCGCGCGGACTCCATAAGCAACCGTTCTCTGCCGAGATCCCGTTCCTCACGTTTCCCCTCTCGTTCCTCTCCTCCTCATTTTCACCCTCGGAAATCCTCGAGCGCAGATGCCGCCGCGGCGAAGGCACCTCGGTATTTTATATTCACCTCAAATCATGCATATTTAATCAGAAAAAGCGGCTCGATCTAGTTTTCAGGAGTTAATCGCGCTACTGAGCCATCTTCTTATATACTTATACTATGTAAAACTGATACATATATACATATGTGTATATAGAGTAGTAAGGCATCGCAGCAGCGATACCAGAAGTGTAGATAAACAGTGAAGCGAGAGGCGTAATTAGCAAAAACACTGACTGCCAAAGAGATAGGAGCGATAGTGGCCTTATCAGCAATAGGCATATAGTGTTATCAGTTATATTCATAATATTTCATGGAATAATTACAAAACCAGACAAAGAGCAATTTCCTGTCCCTTATGTAAATACGAGTACTTAGTTTGTCAAAATAATTGTCAACTTATACATATATATATATGTATGTGAGATTATTACATTATATATAGATATATTACCCTTCTTTATTGCTAATGTATATTTGCACAGCCAAAGAAAGTGCACGACGCTATTGTTAGATAATTCATTAGTATGTAAAAATATATAACTATATAAAAGACTTGAGATAATTAAAAGATAAGAGGTCACGGCCGATAACGATACAGTTATAAAAGGGTTTATAATAGTACTAATGAAATCAATGATTTAGATAGAGAGAGAGAGAGACACTGTCAGCTTGCACTGTCATTGGTCAATAGGATATATCGACGCCGGTCGTCGCGACGTCATCCGACCCTTCCGCCAATCCCGAAGCTTCGCTATTCAATAGAATCGTATCCTGATATCTTGAAACTGGGTCGCCTAGGAAAACATTGTTTTCGGTCGCTCGAGGCGATTACCCGAAACACTGTGATTTTAAATGAAATCGACGTTCAGCCCGGCGGAACGTGAAACTCTACTGGCAAAAACGACGCGTGGCGTCGACGCCTCGCGCCACGACATTTAGCGATTTCATGCTTCGGCCGAAAGCCATTTCAATAGTTTCCATCCCTTCGTCAAACTCGTAGATGCTTTCACACCTGCAAAAAAAAAACGTATCTTCCTCGTGCCTGATATGAGTTCGAAATTTTATTAATTAGAAGGAAAAAAAAATTGAATTTAAAAAATTTTAAGCTATCGAATATATCGATCAGATATTTTGAGCGATACTTAACGAAATACAGAATGCAATAACGAAAAGTCATTCCAAGTTCAATTTAGCGTATATAACCTCGAATCTGATTTTAATGCTACTTGAGTCTGTTGCTCTCATAGAGATGATTGGTCGTCCAGGACGCTGTTAATGATTCTACCGAACCGAAGAACTGGCAGAATGTTTGAGGGTTGCCAAGAATGACTAGTGCAATAAGCGGACACGGGTCCTTATCGCTCTCTTGGGACTGACTGTCCGTATATATGTATACACGTATAAAGAGACAGAGAGGTGGGCGGTGGGGAGGGGGGGGGGGGCGTAGATAGAGTGTCTTAGCGAGAGAACGAGTGAGCGACCCAAATAAGGTAGTAGCGACCGTGAGTGAAACGACACCGGATATAAGGAGTGGATAAGAAAGTTTTGTCTTTATGAAAAATGCAACGGGCGAGTTATTGTCGACGTGAATTTTTCATCGACGCAACTTGCTCCTTCCATAATCCCGGGTGGCCGAGCGACGGCTTCGCTTCTGATCGGTGGGAACAAACCAGAGACAGAGTGAGTGAGTGAGAGATATATATATATATATATATATAAACGAAAGAGAGAGAGAGAGAGAGAGAGAGAGAGAGAGAGAGAGAGAGAGAGAAAAATAGGTAAGAGTTCCAAAGCCGCGTAAGAAGGAAACTCTCACCGGACTGCGGAGGAAAGTTGTGTTGCCAACTTGAAAAAGCTTCTTCTGGTTGTGCGGGCAAAGTACGCATTTACAAGTGGACTGCGTTCTACGATTCCCAAGAGCGACACCGGTTTTACGAAAATGTAATTCTCTATCCAGACCACGAATGGAATTTATGAATTATTTGATCGTTGGTTTTGTACGATAAGACAGAGTGAGGTTATGTTTGCTCTTGTTTTTAAGAATGTGCCGATTATGAATATACATCGATAAGATAGTAAGCATGATTCGTGGTTAAAATAGAATGCGTAGTCCTGCTTGTAGATGACCGATCGAAAAATACTGCAGATGACTGTACTCTGCCGTTAGAATGTTTGGAATCGTATATGAGCTTGGAATTTAAATACTGTGGACATTTGAAATCCGAAGAAATTCGTAATTTCTGGTAAGGATTGGTTATCGTGACGTGTCAGGCTGCACGCCGATGTTATTTCCTATCTTGCAGGCCACTTCGAGCAATGAGGACGTCCTGTCCCGCACACAGCCGGAATCCATAACGAGGTTATATCTGTGCTCCCGGCGTTCTCTCCGAGCGTCTCGTGCTTCTTTCGTTATATTTATCTGTCTTTCTCTTTCACTTCGTCTCCGTATTTCTTCGCAATCTCTAAGTACGTGCAGTCGCACTCGTTTGCTTGCTCGCGTTGAAATTTTCTCTGTCCTTCTTTTCTCTGCGATCTAGAAGGCCATTCTCTCGTTGTTCCACATGGCGGGAAATTCAAATTCAGTAAATCTCTATCACGATCGATTCTACTTGCAACCTGAAATCATCTTGTCTGATACGACTGTGCGATCATCTGCAGATACATTACGTAAATTATTCTCTATTGATTTTCTTCCTAAGTCTAATCCAATGCTCCTGTTAATTTCTTGCTGACAGAGGAATAATTGTCTGAGCTAAGAATGCAGTCAGCATTGAATTTCGACAACTTGTGAAGACGATTATCAATTCGTCTACGGTTGAAGAGGGTACGCTAGAAAATATAAAAGGTAGAGTGGAGGGGAGAGAGAAAGAGAGAGAGAGAGAGAGAGAGAGAATGGAATGAACAGGGAACAGAAGAGGAAGGTAAAAACAGTTCTCATTGTTCTGACGTAGACCGTTTCGCTGCTACCTTCACTTACAATCCGGATACTTTCCGTTGATACCCTCTCTCTCTCTCTCTCTCTCTCTCTCTCTCAACTCTCCTCCAGAATCTGAACCAGTCTATGCACTATATACTCTGCGAAATTTAACGCGTCCCGACGCCATTCTTAAGGTTGATTAATGTTGCCCGAAAGCGACCTTAAAGAATCTCTCCGATTCGAAATACTAAAAGCTAATGCAAAACTGGCTTTACCCTGGCATTCAACTTTTCTCTTAAATAACGTTCCATAGTGATTCTAGTAATTTCATTCAGATTTACATCTCTACATTCGCCAAACATAAATTGAATGTTTGAAAATCAAACGTCGGTACTGCCTATAAACACTTTTAATACGAATATACAAACACGCAGCACAGTAGGACAAATAACAAGAATCATACGCAAACATATAAAACCTCTGGTATTTGCCGTCGCAATCATAATTAACGTGAATGATTAAACGTGTTAGGAAATAGGAATAAGGACGAAACCAATTGGATTGGAATTATAGACGAACAGGAGGTAATTCGCTCGCGTAGCTTACTTACTTTTGGCTGTTGCTCGCGTTGAGTCACATGCGACGTGCGACGAAGGAGACACAAAATTTGTGAGACGGGTTATTTGATTTTTTTTTTTTTCGTTTTTTGGAGAGAAGGGATCAGACGTCACAGACACACAGGGGATCCGAAGACGGCACAGTGCAACGAGGTCAATCTCGACAGCGACGAGGACGACGCTTATAATCACATGAATTAAAACACAGGAAGGCCACTGAGATTCGCGCGAATTTCGTATTCTTCGAAACACTACCTTCTCGAAATTCCTTAGCTCCCTCTTCCTGGTCCAGCGAAGCGTGACGACGATCCCGACGGAGGGCTGATGATTCCGATGCACCCTCGCCGTCTGGTCACTTTGAAGAATCGGCAGCTTCCGCGACGATTCCCGAAGACTGTCAACAATCGCGAACGACTGGCTGTCAATGTTGTACTGTACTACCGCGGGACGTCACTTTGATTTCACATTGAGTTTGAAAAATTCATGTAGCAGAATACTCTTCGTTCACTTAGGATTTAGCCTGTCGACGATATCGCTCTCTCTCTCTCTCTCTCTCTCCCCAAGATTCTGATCACTCGAAGCTTGAACTTGCACGAGGAGAGAGCCAAACGATTCACGCACAATACATTGTCCAGGAGTCGCGTCGGGTTGCGATAAAGGTGTCGCGATAAAGGAAGCACCGAAAAAGCTCTACGATGAAAGCTCCTTTAGGATAAAGCGTAAAGCTTGCCGCTTTTATAAGTGCCGGGAAGGCTGAGAGAAGAGTTAGGAGGGTTAGGAGGGCCACAAGGGCTAGGACGGCGACGGTGGCGGCGACCGTCGCGACGGTCGCGTGCTATCGATTCCGTGCCGCTAAGCCGTCCTCGAGCTTTTCCCCGGCTGATCTCGATTCTCCGAGTTCACTGGCTTCGCGAGCTTCAACGGCTTCCTCGAGTTTTCCGAGCTTTCACATACCAAGTACGACCGCGCATAAGACGTCGTGACTCCAGTAAACATGCTCCGATTGGCTGGCTCGTGACGACCTGCAGACTCTTGGCAATGGTCACGCAAGCTGATAAGAAATATTTATTATCGAATCGGCGATGCAGGTCGATGTGCCAAGTATTATACGTCGACAATGAGCATTCTGAGCAATGAGACACGAGGCTCGATTCTCGAGTGAGCCCTTCGAGAGCTCGGGCGGAACTCGGGAAGACTCGGGCGAGAAGGTACGCGCGCGTTTCGCTTGGACGTCCGGGTCGGACTGAACGTCGAGCGTTGGGACGCTCGTTCGCTCAGCCAACGTCGAGCTACCGGCACCCCCCACCCGGAGGAGCCACGCTTCAGTTTTCCTCCCCTGCGACCGTCGCCTATCACCTTTCGCCCTTTCCTGCGCCCTTAAGCCCTATTCACAACGCTAGGTATACCTCTGTGTGTCTATCCAACTGACTGGCTATCTATATATCGTCTCTTTCTCAGCCGCCTCCTTCGTCTCTATCTATTACCTACAGTATAACATTTCTACCAGCATCCCGTGCCTCGACGTCCACGTCCCTGTCAATGTCAACGACGACGTCCTGTGCGTGCACATTATCGTTCTCCTAGGCACAAGAGCTTACGATCCAGGAGAGCCTTAACGCGATGCCCTCTCAGTTTGAGCCAATGTCGTCTGGTTGGCCGGAGCGAAGATCGAAACGTAAAATTTTCCATCGAAATGGTAAAGGCCGAGAACATAGTATCCATTGGTTAAGTATTGTCATACGGAGTGAACTAAGGACTCGGCGCTTGACGAGAGGATAAGGGACAAGAGGAATCCCGCGGGAGTAACAGTGCGGTTGGCTTTTCCGTGTCATTCGCCAAGATTGAAAACACAGAATTACTTGTTGGGGTTTCGCACGAGGGGCTAAAAAATGGTAATCCGATCGTTTTCCCGGTACAGCGAAGCTTTCTCCGCGATTCCTGAGAAAACCCACTCTAAACCAACCCCCACGGCTCTGCCGCGCTCCAGGAACGGCTCCGCTGCCTTTTTATCCGTTCGCCAAAAGAATTCGATGAAAGGGCCGCGCGTTCCGAGGACTTATATTTCACGCACTTTTTAGGCGAACAGCTTTCAATACTTCCAACTTCTCCATCTCTCTCTCTCTCTCTCTCTCTTACTTCATTCCTTTACCTTTCTCCATCCTCGCCTGATTTTGGCCTCCTTGGCCGTAGGAACTTAGAAAATTTACGAGGGTTCGCCATGAGGGCGTACTACCAGCCTATACCTATTTATTCGCTCGGCTCGCGTCATTGCCAACTTTTCACCAAGGATCCTTCAGAGACCATTCACCTATTTCATTTCTCTCTTTGGATTCTCATTCACGTCCTCCGTTTCTACGCTTTCTTTTTCCTTGACGATATTATATCTGTATATACATAGAATTTATATATATATGTATAGAAAGAGGGAGAACCGATAACTATTTTAATTCGTGAGTGTTAGCGGTACTGGGATAACGCCGGCTCGTGAGTATAAATGAAATATCGGCCCCTCGTCGCTATCTAGAAGGGATGACGTAGGCGAGAGAACGGCAAAGCAGGAAAGGAAAAAGACGACAAGGACCAAAAGGATTTCCGTCGCCCTGCCGCGCACGGAATACCGATAATAACCTAGGATATCCGATGGATACGAAGTCAAATGCTGTTACTGCTTGCCTGTGTCTCTCAGCGGTACCACCCAAACTGAAAATCAAAGTTCCTATAACGGCAACAATTTCTCCCGACACAAGGACAGACTCCCTAGGGAATTTCCCCGGGTCACATAAACACTAGAAATACGAGCGGGTCGCATCTTCCCGCTGCTTGGCCTTAATAAAAAGAATTTTTTTTTTTTTAATGAAAACGCCCTTACAACTACATACCATTGAAATGAAATTTTAATAAATTTTGATTAATTCTTAAATAAGAATTACGCAATAAAACACTAGATTCTTCATTATGCTAAATAAATTTACATCGAACGTCGCATAGCAAATATACATAAACATATATATATATATTATATACGTACATAGTTGGTACACACATACGGTCCAAAGAGCAACGCACCCAGCATCCATTTCTATGGAGCCTAACATCTTCTCTGCATTTCGTAACTGCCAAGGTAGGTGAGACGGGATCAGGAGCGAATCCTTCCCTAGGGATGCATTATACATGGTACGGACATATCGCATCGTCCTTCGCCCAGAATCCTGTATAGGTAACAACACGTGCTCACCTCCAAAGATCCTGGGACCAGTAACACCCCACAATTCCTTGGTTCCCGGATACTCCTCCTGAATCTCATGTTCAGCCTTTCCCTCGTGCTGTTTGAAGATTGATAAATAATATTATTTCCTTCACCCTTCTCCACCTCCTCCCTCCCCACTACCATTCTCACACACCCCTCATCTACGCCAGAAATGAAACTCACGGTGCCATACCAACCACCTCCTCCCACCCCCTGACACCAGCATCCAACCTCTGTTCCAGCCATTTCTGATCCATTGTAATTTTCGCGGATTTTCCGCAGAAAATCCAAGATTGGAATTTGTTTTTATATCGCCCCACTCTTTCCCACCCTCCATTTTCTACCCCCTAGCCCCCCCCCCCCCCCCTACTTCACCTCCTCCTCCGCCAAACAGTACACCCTTGCACGTCTCTCACACCTATGTGTTTCACCAACCCACCTCAACCCATGACCGACACCCCACCCTCTCGAGAATACATTCGCTATCACGTATCTACCATCTTCTTCCCACTTTCCGCCATTCTCCCTCTGAGCCAAGGACGTTTCAGTCTCAGCAGCCGCCGTTCCACCGTTGCCATCTCGCGGCCTTTGCCTTATGTATCTTCTTGGCTGTGAATTACAGCTCGCGCGAATGTAATACTTTGTATTTATAGGTGAAATAAATTTTTCCACTT
The DNA here is from genome assembly GCA_031762395.1 of Calameuta pygmaea. Taxonomy (NCBI): domain Eukaryota; kingdom Metazoa; phylum Arthropoda; class Insecta; order Hymenoptera; family Cephidae; genus Calameuta; species Calameuta pygmaea. The sequence continues at coordinate 208,844 of JASANN010000125.1, read as the reverse complement.
TCATTCGGGCTTTTTCGGCTTTCCTCGGCTCTTACAGGACTCCACGACTCGCGTGATACGATCGAAGCTAGATCTTCGAGAGATCCACATCCGATCTTCCTATCATTTATGATCCCTCGTAAGAGGATAGTGACTCTGACAAAAGTAATGGTATTTTTTTTAAAATATATATAACAGAATAAAATACCTGCTTACGTGGAAAAGGGTTAACGTAATACCTGAGGGATGATTGCACTTGGAAAACTATTAGTAGGACATCAAACGGAGGCTGGTATATCTAGAAAAATAATATCTTCACTTTCGTCTTGTATATCATAAAAATCATATTTGGCTACACGACTGCATTAATCATCAACTGGAGTAGTTCGTTGGCAACAGACAAAGACGAGGTCCATAATTTTTGTTATATCGTCCGAAGATACAGTAAATTGGACCAACAGCCAATTGGGAATTAGTCAGTCGTTAATGGAGTTTACTGCTGTTTACAAAGACTTTTATATCACTGCCGAAACTATGCGTGTAAATACAGACGATAGAAAGAGGCATTAGGGCTGCACGTTAATGCTCATCTTTCAACCCTAAAATAGGCCCCTGTAGATGTAGTCGGTATTTGAGGGTTTGAAGTTTTTTTGGGGTTGGGCTTCTACCGTAGGGTTGGTTTCTACGACGAGATACAGGAGGGTAAAGACGATGTCAAGGGGTACCATCCTCGAGAGCGACTAAAAATATCCAAGCGGCCGATGTCCTTGTCGAGTTAAAACGACGCCCTTACGTCACCCTTCCACCAACCGAAGTCTCTCTGTCTTAACACCTGGTGCGTTCCGTCTAGCGACGCCGAGCGTCGTCCCTCTTTCTCTCTCTTACATCCCTGTTTCGGCATTGCCGGAAACCTTCATCCTCGGGTCTCCACCCTCGGGCAGTGACGCCGATCGACCTCTGCATAATTATATCGGCGTCGCGACGCCTTCGAGCTCGGTAGAATTTCTGGCCGAATATTTTTTAAGTCATTTGCTCGTAGAATGCGATTGGAATTCTACCTCGTTCCAGTTCCACTCACTGACTTCCTTCCTGTTACCACGAGCGATACCAGCTACGCCCCCCCCCCCTCCTCCAACCCTCCAGGACTCCTCTCGAGCCACGTTCCTCGAGGAAGGCTTTGGAAGGCTTTTGCTTTGACCTTTATCGCAGATCTATACGATCTACGATCTTTCCATCGAATATTTATTTATTCATGAGCGAGGACAGGGTTGGTGCTGCTTCGATCAGGGGTAGTTTTGTGCTGAGGTGAGGCGGAGCCAGGGGATGACGAGCCTTGGCTTTTTATTGTTTCTTATCCAATATCTTCTTACCCTCCATTAAAATGATTTGTCCCTCTCTGGTTTCTATCGACGTAGCACAACAAATTCTCACAATAGTTATTTAGTATTAACATAGAAATAGTATCGTTACTAAATATACTGTCATACCCGAAAAAAAAAGATCTATAAATAGAAAAAGCAGAGAAACCATATACCACGTCTGAAGTATTAATTAGGAAACAAAGTATAGTGAGTAAGAAAAATAATTATCGAAAAGAAATAATATAAGAATGTATATCAAATTATATCAATACCTTCTCAATGAGTATCTATCGTACTCTCTAATGATTTCTTCACAAGTAACGTAATCCTGTGCAATTAAATCATAGAAGCGTCGCTACCCCGTCAACAGTGCACTTAACCCTCCAGCACTCGCGTGAATCTTAAAAGACACTAGAGATCTTTCATTATTCCCTCCAGTAGCATTGTATATTTTTTTTTTCAAATATTTATTTATAATTTAAGCAGCAAGGCAAATAATTCTCCTAACCATTTATATCTAAACAACAATAATTCCTAGTGTTGAATAATACTTTTGAATTGGTTATCAATACATTGCATTAACGAAATAGGGTCTTTACGAACCCCACGCGAGTACCAGCGTTACGAAATTTGAGGCGACTGCTGAAGGGTTAACGATAGACATTTCGCTTCGTGCAAAGCGTTCAGCCCTTCCATCACTCAATGTATTTTCGTTCAGTTTCCCATCCACTAACCAGGCCACGTAACGCATTCCATACTTCTGAATTCGGCTTCCTCCTGTTTTCAGCATCAACAGGGTAACATTCAATGTTTCGAAATGAATCCCCAGGAAGCAAGGACGTCGACATTGTCATCGGCAGACAGAAGCGACAGAAGTAAAAGTGCTTTTTGAGTGCAGTCCCAGCTGGGTTCATTAGTAGACTGAAGTAGCGCATGCCGTAAGGGCCTTTTGTACTTGGATGCTGTATTCGTGATAACTCTTCTTCGTTCTTAGTGTACGACAGAACCGCGGCTCTCTCCTCCTTCCACCACTACCGCTATATAGTCCTGCATTTCATCCTCTGGCACATCCTCACTCACAACTACCACCGTCATCGCTATCATTCAACTTCTTCGCTCCTTCACTCTTTCCTCAGAGACCCTTGAGCACGCGCCGAAAAAGTTCTGTCGCCCAATCGCCATGGCGTCGCCCCAGGGAATCACTGGACGAAACTTTCGAGCTTAGTCAAAGGTACACTTCGCGTGACTCGAGAGGGCGCCAGTCTCGCTCGCTCATACTCGTTCTCGCGCATGCGCATTCGACACAGGACAGACATAACCTCGCAAAGGAGACGAAGTGAGATACGACGACAGACAAACTTATAAAGGTTGTGCAGATCCAGTGCAGATAAAAGAGAGTCCTGGCTCGGTGCCGGAGACTGATGGAAGTGAAAGTCCTTTGCGGAATAATGACAGATAATCACTGGGAAAGAAATCTTGCTTAAGTACATCAAAATCCTGGTCCGAGGAACAAAGCAGGCTATATATATATACATACACATATATATAGTATATCGGGATAACCTGCAGCTGATCCATGGGGTTGGATCAGGTCGGAAGGTGGTGCGTGTTCTCGTGGAAGGTTTCGTGCGATTTCTCGAAGGGAGATCGAAGGGGTCGGGTTTGGAGCCGCGTGCCTTTAATCGCTCTGAAATTTCAGGCCAATAAAACTTCGGTAACAACGCTATCCCATTACCATGATAAAACTGAACAATTAATATTGTATTAGCTGCTAGCATTGTGTATTCGGCGGGCTAAGGTTGCTACTCCTGGCCCGAAAAAGGAGCTGAGTGATAGACGTGGGAATTTCAAATGAACGAAATCGTGTCTTATATATATATACACACATATATACCTAACTGTTTGAAGTCTATGTACCGTGTGGCTCATTTATCTACATTAGCCGTTCCATATTCACCGGGCCTGATTGGACTTTTTAGACGTCTGCGGCGACCGTGAATATTAAATTTAAATTAATATTTTGGTTCGGCCTTAATGGCGGTTCATTTATCAAAAGCTTGCCGACAGATACATTGCTTTTTGCTGTGAGTCCCTGCGATTCTGTAATTCATGGTCGAACGGGAGTTACGGGAATCGAACTCGACGATTGGATACACTCCAAGCTAGTAACGCGTAGAAATAAAAAGTACATAACGAAACGGTACTAGAACTGTTTTTCCTCGTGCAAACGTGATATGTATATGATCGTTTATGGCAATCGGCACTGTAATAATTCTTTATTATTTTTTTTATTTTTTTCAATCGCACATTTCTATGCATTTCCGCAAAATTTAAATTCAACAACGAATTTTCTACATGAGTATTACATTACGGTCTACGAGTGGCACGATAATTATAGGAAAATCGGTTTAACGGTCCTTCTGTCGACCTAGCCTGAAAATGAAAAATGCGCAATATGAAACAATTGTTATCCGAGTTCGTCAGAAAATTCGATAATTGGAGCGTCCAGCGTATGCAAAGCAAATCGTACAGTCGCTCTCGAATAAACGGATATCGAGTCCAACAATAATAATTATACCTCTCCATTATATCATGGAAATAGTAGAATGCCAAGCATTTTCAAATGTCACACGTTATATAACGATGGGATATAAATGCCGATTTCAGTTGCAAGTGATGTTATTGCAAGTTCTGCGACTAAACGGTATCTCTGGGTCCCAAAGGTCATTCGACGTGTCAGGAGCGGGTTAGCAGCGCCAGGGAATTCGTGGTGGCAGTTTCAGCAAACTGGAGAAACTTGACTATATCACCGCTTCGAAAACTCCGGCGCAAGACGACCGAATGCGATTATGTAAATTTCACGCAAGTAATTCCCGACTGGAAGCGAATCGAGTGGACATGGTGTTGTCGCACCTACGTATCCGCCTTCGTGCCTCCTCGTGTCTTTCCGCCGTTTCGACAAAGTGTATATTTACACGGTGAAAAAGCTACCGTGGACCGTTCAACAAAATGGCACTGGGCCAACCCAGTGAATACGCGGCTGGAACCGTACATGACATATCCAGTGTACGCGAGATTTCGAGATCGAGAAAGAGGAGTAGCAGGAAGGACTGAGAAACAGAGTATTAAAGGGTGAGACTTGAAAATTCAGGAGGACTGAGAGCTCAGGGGGTGCGGATAGTATGAAAATGTAAAATCCTTCGGAAAATATTCACCGCCCATAATCGCTACGAGGTAACGTCGTCAGCTTGAATCAACATTCGTGTCTCCTCTCATCCCTTTGGTCGCCTCATCCCTTCGACGACACAATCCCCCCGAGAACCCTACGCTTCTTCTCCGTCATCAAGGCTCCTTTCTCTTTTGCACCCTCTCCTCTCGTCGCGTGCGAGTGCGACGAAAGGGAAAAACGAAAAAATTTCATTTTTGATATTTTACATAAATCTAAAAGATCTCGGAGACCGTTTGACTCGTTCGTATTCTGCGCTTCGCGCATGCCTTTTTACGGCTTCGTGTCCCTGTGAGCAAGAAAAGTCGCGGTAAATTATATGAAATTTAAATACATTATTTATCTACGGAGCATTCGAATTGCTGCTTTTATATCTTTATTTTACTAATTATTATTATTATTATTAGCTGGTATCTAGGCCAAAACGTTTTCCCTTTACCTCCTTGGTACAGTCTTTTTAGTCAGTTTGACGCGTCTACAGGACTGATCTCCAATAGATGCCTTCCCCTTAATTTTCTGTCGCACGCCGATGAGCTGTCAGCGGTGAACAACAGCCTGGAACATTCGAAAAACTCGAAGCACCCGTTACGTGACTCGCGCCAGGATTGAAGGATAATTCGTGGCTGTCAATGTATCCTGTGGGATCGATGTAATAAGCAGAGGCAATTTTTTTGGAAAATGTAATTTTACAGGAAAGCATAAAAAAAAGCATCAGATATTATATCGAGGTATTTTTGGATAGATTCACTTTAGTGCCAGACCCTTCCCCTACCTTCCCCCCCCCCCCCCACTCTCTCCGCGGACATGCTGATAAGACGCATCCACCATTTTACCTGTCTACCTATCGGGGCTTGAAAAGCTTTAGCAAAAAGCTTAATTTTTTATTCTCTCCGTTCTCTCGAGAGCCGAAGAAAATAATATCGCCTATGGTCTCTCTGGTCTGATAATAATTCATGGCAGCGTCGGTGCACGAGGTAAAGTTCGTCGGATCGCTTTTTTCTTTTTTGATAGATCGCCCTTTGTAGAATTAGTTAATAGGTAGAATATATACATATATTCTGCCAAGTGTACTGCCGACAATGGCTTTTTAAATCGTTGATGGGAGATCAAATAAAATGCCGTACCTGAGAGGAGCGTACCAAGTCAAGAGAAAATGAAATGAGATGGAATTGCTTTTAAATTCTTCCCCCATGTTAATGCTAACGAATGGCCATGATAATGTATGCGGGTTTTCTCAATTCAGTCTTTAGCATTTCTGGTCTATTCAGGATTGGCATTAGATTATAATTGATATATATATTTCATAATTCATGTTCTTGCTCAGGATGCATCTTATTTTCCTAGACCATAATGTATTTCGAGTCTAAGACGTCGATGGGAAATTCTGCACTATGACGATTGAACGTCATACGCGTCATACCAACGGCATACTGAATCCATCGTAGCGTGATATCTTCTTCGGCCGATCTCACCCTCGAAAAATTCAACACAGGCTCTCTTCAGTCCTTCCGAGTTCGCGAAATACAAATTTATCTTTTTATCAACTACGTTCAATACGGACGTCCTATTAGATAGCACGATATACGTTCCACTATATCGATTGGCTCTCGCTCCGCGAAATGCTATTTGGCTCTAGCGGAAATGCACAATGTGTAAGTATCTTGTACTAGGTTATTATTTTCTTCGTATCTTCGTATACCTATAATGTGTGTATATATATGTATAGGCTTATCAATGGAACATTTTCACAGAAACTCTTACGTAAGTGGATACACGTGGCTGTTCGATACATTGGACGAAGGATGCTTGCTAAGGGACATTTTGAAGTATGCAAAAGATTTTTAACTTGAATTCTTTCCCGAACGGTTTGAACGGCCGAATATTTTGAGAAGGGAAAGAATACGGCGTGAGTCGGGACGATAAAGGAAGGAGAAAAAGCCGACCTGGAGCAGCGTCGGAGAAAGAGTGATAAGGGAGGGGGAGGACGATATGGTATAAAGAGAGAGAAAGATCGGTGAGTTTTTCAAAAATTTATGGTCTGCAATCCATTGGTCTTATGAGCACGCTAAGTCCTCAAACGCGTGGTCGGGGACCCATACCGGAGGCGTCGGGTAGCGTCGGAGTCCCAGATAGCAAACTGTCCGCGAAATCCAGATGGGCGACGGCCAATAAAGACTCTTCTATAAATTATTTAACTGGCCATTTTTACAGGTGCTCTACGTGGCTACGTCGGATCACTATAAAATTCGCACTTTGAAAATTTTGATCCTTTGGATCTATGGCTACCGTTGGGTATCTTTTGGACTAGGATGACCAACCTGACTAACCATTTTGATACCTGGTGCAAATCATCCCCCCCCTCCCTCGGTCTTTTTTATCAATAGGTAGCTACCTACCTAGTTCATAGGACACAGATTCCTGTACAGCTGACAATGGTGCCATTGTTGAGGATGGGAAGAAATTTCGATGAGGCCCAAAAGGGGCTGGGATCTTTTCCACTCTTATGGTTATCCTTCTTCTACCCATCCTTCAATTTCACCTTGTCTTACTATCTCTCTCTCTCTTTTTTTCTCTCTTACGATTTTCCTTATTTTTCCCTAGGATCACCAAGAGGAGAGGTTGGCTATTAACAAGGAACGACGTGGCCCAGGTAAAGGGGCGCCTTGAAAAATGGTCCTAATAGAAAGGATGCCCCATATATTAGTGTCCATTGTGCCTATACCTACGTATGTCCGTATGGGATATACCAATAGCCATCACGTGCTATGTATGTGTATATATATTTATATACTAAGGGATATAGATTACCATGTGGTATATAATATACACGAACACGCAGTCAGATACAATCCTGTTTGAGTCTCATGGAAAATATATTTCGGTTATTTTACGAAAAGGCGCATTATGTTCAATGGGCGCGCAAAGCTCACTGCGTGCCAATAATTTTTTCACTCGACATAGTTATACGATATAACGCAAATGTAAGTATTGATAATTTTGTATATAAAAATTTGAAAATTTTATATTCAAGATAAAACTAGAGAAAATTTTTGAAATTTTTCTTTTTTTATTATCTGATTATACGTTTATTTTGCAACTCACTGATTGATGTGAATTAGACGTCTGATACACGACGTTATCAGATCTTGATATCGATTTCGAATTTTACTTATGCAACTGGTAACATATTGTCGGGCAATTTGCACCCCTGATTTATCCGTACAGAATCACTCGTCTGCAAAAATTCAGTCGAACGTGAAATGAAAATTTATTTAGGTAGTTCTGAGCTCGGTTATTCGTATTTTTACCTACGTCTAAACTGGCGATTGGGATCATTGTAAATTAACTCGGCAGCTGCTGCTCTTTTTCAAAATCTTCGGGACAGCGAGCACCAGTCGGTTGGTTGGATTCCCGTTGGGTTTTGTTATCTATATGTTGTCGCAGAGGATTTTTATATTCAATACACATACACACACACACACACACACAAACATATATATATATGTATATATACACTGTAACGTATTTTTTTCTTAACCCGATACCGATAGCAAAATTCGAGAACGAGGATCTGCGAGAACCAACCTACGTTACCTTCGTCCGTCCACCCTTCGTTCATGCATCCACATGCCAGGCGGGCGCCAGCC
>JASANN010000125.1:177361-199815 GCA_031762395.1 Calameuta pygmaea | reverse complement strand
ACCCGAGAGCATAGTTTCTGACCAGGGTGGCGACCCGAAGGGACCCGGAAACGAGAACGTTATCTTTATCGGTAGCCAGAGTCGCCTTGTGACCGTGATTCAAAAAATCACGTCACAACACATACTGTGACGAGATTTTTTGACTGACGATCACAAGGCAACTTCAGCTACCGATCGAAAATTCTTAGAATCAGCCTTCGATCCGTAAAATCGTCGATCCTCGTGACGTCACTTTTTAAAATCAGGGAAGTCCACAACCTCGATTTAGCATGGACACGAACCTTCGAAGGCTCTCAAAGTGTCGGTAAATGTTAATGCAGGAATCTGTATCCAGAACGCCCCTTGTTATACTGTTACGAATGAATATACTCCATATATATGTATATATCCTTTCCACTTCTACTGCATGTTCGTCATTCTGTCAAGTAGAATAATCTTTTTCCCTTGATTTTTGTATTGACACTCGACTGAATGAGCTTCTGGAATTGTCTTTTATATCGCATCGCATTTATCTTTTCGTCATTTGATACGATGCTCAGCATATTCGAGGTTCAGAGCGACATAAAATTTAAGCAGGACATTTTTTTTCTTGTTCAAAATATACTGTATTATAGTCAATGTTACGGCATGATTGATAAATTCTCTATGATAACAGTTATACCGTGTGTCTGTTTATACTCGCGCATTATTACATCCCACTCGCACATGTCAGGCCAGACAGTCACGCATAGGAGGACAATAAAATAGATAGGGAGTGCGTGCAGACCAAAATAAACAGGAATTTTTTTTTTCTTTGAGTACCTAAAATATATTTTTCTAAAGTGATTACACGTTTTTTTTGTACATTAAAAAAATACAATATCGTCTACGGAAAAGCATTGCATTTTTTTTCATTAAACCGTTAGCCTCATAGAGCAAATTCGAACTTCCATTTTTCTCGGGGAAATTATAGTTTTACCACTGGATCCGGCGTTGAGAATATTTAGGTATTTTTTTGAAAAAAATTTTAAAACTTTGTAGAAAGGACATTTTAATGACGCGAATTAAATTGCGTAATTAATTACCTGCAATCTCTCTATGGCTAATTGGGTCTATTGTATATTGAGCGACAGTATATACACGTCGTTGTGATGAAATGTCGCTGATTAGTAATTGGCTTAGACTGTTAACGTTAACTGGTACCATTAAGCTGCCCCACGCACGTAGCGTATTCACGAAGGAGCATTAAGTATCCCCCACAAAGCGACCGCTCTCTTATATTCAACATTGGGCCAATTAACATTCAGTCGGTCGCGATATGCGTTCGCGCCTTAAGTAATACGTACTTAAAGAATATAGAAGGGATAAGTATAAGGATCATCCTATATGTTCTATTAATAACTGTTCTAATAAACATTGTCGCATTCGTGAGAACTGCCTATTCATTGGTCGAGGCTAACGATTTTGAGCAATGATGCACCCTGTACGACATTTATGTTTCGGTTGACGCACGGTGTCACACGTGACCGTCCTGCCGTTAAGAAGAAAATAGCAAAGAGAATTTTCGTCCATGAATTTTCCATTTAACTTCTTATTCCATAATGCTAAATTATATTCAGTGCTATGGTCGTCCGTATTTTCTTATAGGACTTTTAAGACCAGGAGCAAACAAGACTTTTCTCTTTGTTTTTTTTTTTTAGTAACAGATTTTTCAATTTTAATCCCTTAAATCTTAAAAATTTTCTATTATCCCTACACTAAGAGATGTTTATTTGTGCACACTGCGTTTTATTTCTATATATATATATATATAAATCGGGCGCCATGTTTTTATTGCAATTGTGTCACCCTTTAGAAGCACCATTTTCTTTTTTGATTCTATTATTAAATTATAGAAGACGTCTTTGAATTATTTATAAGTACGTATCAGAACTTTGTTTCTTCAGCAGTCAGATTAAATTTTATATGTAAGTGTATTTTATATGTATTTTATGTATATAATTAAAGGAGTCTGATAAACTTATTAAAATTGAAATGATAATATAGATTCATTCTTCTAGAAAGACTCTTGAGAATTTTCAAATCCTAAAATACATTTCAGAATGGACGTACTTCACTACACTCTGCGTATTTTCTTTCTTTTTAGGAAATTTATTAGCTCATACGTAGAACAGCTGTCCACCTAACGTGATATTTTTCACAAGTTATCGCGACCTGTTTTTGTAGCTAAAGTTACTTTCTAGTTCTACTTCGTTTTGGTTGAATGTGACCAGACAATTGGATAATATTTTTTCTAATCGTTTTTTAGGTTCACTCGGCACCGTAATTAGAGGCAAACATCACCCAGTGATTTTTAACGAATTATCGTTATAACAATTTCTAATGATATAGATTAACAACAACGCTCTCTCTATGTATCTATATATAGTCCCCTGCAGTATTATACTAATGCTTACTAATTATTTTTACGTATCTGTGATAAGTCAATACGTCCTGCTGATCCTGGAGATAAATTTAAAATTTCCTAATTTCATTTTAATCGTTAATTGAGATATTCAATTCATTTGTGCATTGTTTTATCATGGCACACGATATGAACCAGTCTGAGATTCTTCACGGTGAAAAGATTTTCATAAAACTCCATAACCTCGTTCTCGTTGACGGTATCCTTTTCAGAGATTTTTAATAAACTCGGTATGATCGTTCTTGATCTTTCTATTCTGTAAAAATATTAAAAACTGTTGTTACCTTCAGTCCGGACACGAACCACTTTCAGGAAACTTACTTGTGATCCAAATTCCACGTGGAGAATAAAATTAATTCTTCGCGTGAATTATAAGGATTTATTTTATGCTTATTTTTATAAGAACAGCTGTCCAGATTCCAACGTCCATCGCATTTAAACTCTCCTCTGAAATCACATAGAGCTACCTGCTCACGGCCGCCAGATGGTGACACTTCATAAGGACAACGGTCATTCAAATTTTCAAAAGCAGTGACGTCACGCGACCGTTTTGCATCAATCTCGTCTTCACTAATTTCATATTTTTTATCTATACAAACACGATCCTCTTCATCTTCCTTGTCTAAGCGTGCAATTTTCTCTCGTTGATTGCAAATTTCTGATTGGCTCCTCAATAGAGCTGCTTCGTCAGATGGTAACGTAAATGACCGCGCATATCTTCTGTCAAAGTAAAATCCAAAATAATTGTCCTCCTTCAGTTGCATCTTAAAGAAGGTTATCATATGATGAAGATTCTGTTTGGCTATACTCTCATTAATGTACGGTTCTGATGATTTGATCTGATCAATTGTCTTGTAAAGGTAACCACGTATGCGGTCCTGACATCTTCGGTACAGATAAGCTTCCTGTTAAGTAGAAACGTACCATAGTAACTGTCGATAAAGAATTCTTGTAAAATATTATAATTTATCATTTTACCGACCTTAGTGGTAGCATTTGTCTCAAGCTCCCGAAACCAGTCAGGATCCTCCTCTTTGGTACTAAGGGTGCTCCTTGAGTCAGCCTTCTTGAGGATGCTATTTAGAAGCTCCACTTTGTCCCTGAGATTTTCCTTAAGAAACTTGGAAACCTCGTCACCGACTTTCAGAAAGTCAATGTTGACGCGTCTCAGTGCCTCGTAGAGGATGTCCGCGTCTGTCGAAGGGGAACCCAATGTCATTATAAAGTAGAACGTCGTAAAATCGATTTTACTTTGTCAACTCTAACCAAGAACCAGACGCACGAGCGTCTTTTGAATGAAAACGCTCGATATAACCGTCACATAGAAAATTTTAATATCAATTTTTAATAACAGTATATAAAAGTTATTCTATAGGGAATATATGAATGAAATATGAAAAAAGGATGAAATTTAATACCGGAAAGCAATGGTTCTCCAGGTTTTCTTAATATCAAGGTCGTTTGGGATTCAAGGGTGCTGAAATATTCTTCATCAAGCTCAGATCCATCCAGTAGGTAAACCCTTATATCCGCCAGACTATTACTTATCTGAAATGAATCAAGACAATAAAATTTAAGAACAATATTATTTTCGAAATTTAATAAATAATTTTATAATCATTTATTCCGGTCTGAAATTCCGAAATAAATTATTTGAATGAGATACGACCTTGACCTAGGAGAATCCAACGGCCATGACACTGACTACTATTGGTTGCCATGATGTCTATGCAGTGCTGCTGGCCCGGGACGTTCGATAAAGCCATGCAGCGCAAGGTAGCAGACACATGGATGCAGTTCCGAGGTCGAAGATCATATATTTTGTAAGACTTATTAAAAAAACGTCCATACGTAAAAATGTTACGCGTGACCTAATCTCGTGTAAAATTATTGACGTGACCTGACCTACATTTTTTTATCATAACTGAACAAATGCACACGGCAGCATATACGTGAAGAACTTATGCACGTGGACACACCTTTTTTATTTCTTCTACCGTTCCAATTAAATAAAGTCAGCGCGACCTGTGAATTAATTAAAATATATATTAAAAATTGTAATATGTACTTACATTGAGCTTAGCGCAGGCTTTTCGTTTGAGTTCTTCAAGTGTACGACAGGCCACTCCGAATTTTCTTCTTCGATTCACATCCGTCACCTTATAACCTTTTAACTGTAAATATTTAAAAAAAAATATATCTATAAATACCTGTAACAATCACTAATCAATTACACTTCATCCAAACGCAAAAAAAATTCGTATCGATAGAGTCGGAACGAGCACTTCCGCTTTTCAAAAGATTACACGCGACTTCCGTTAAACAATTTAAAAGCAGAGTAAAGAATCGTAAAAAACGACTCACCTCACACTCCTTATTTCCTCGTACGATTTTTCGAAAGCACTCAGAGAACAGGGACATATCGAAGAAAGAATGAAAAAAGAAATCCAAAAAATGGTCAAGTAAAAAAAAAAAGAAAAAGATCTAGAAACAAAGGAGAAACAGAGCAAAAGGCCTGTCAGCTGCGTTTAAAAAGCAGCTGTTATCTTCCGTCAAACAACGATGTCACTCGACGATAACGAGAGCTAGCAATTTTTACCGAGAACAAAGAAAAAATAAAAGAGGATAGACGTCTTTCCTATTCACACATACGTCTCGAGTTTCAATTAGTTACGAGTGGCAATGTACAGTGTTCGAAAATCTATCTCGATAAAGGTACAACAGAAGATGCACCGGGAGTTAAAGCAAAAATGCACTACTAAGGGCGGACAGTGCTAAAGGAATGTTGTGATCGGACGGAGTCAAGTCAGCTGGGAATTCACGGCGTGCGCCTGTCTCTATGGCTGCTAAGCTAGATGGCTGGCTGGACGGCTGAATGTCTAACTCGCACGCTGCCCTCGATTCCAGGCACTAGTTCAGCTACACAGTTCGCCACTGTCAACTACAGATGACAGCACCTACCTACAGTTGTGCATCTACGTCATCCTCACGGCTGCTGCTAGTAATAATAGTATCGCCAGTGCGCCTGCACCGACTGCAACTGGATTTGCTCTAAATACAGTCCGGTGCACCTTAACGTAGGTGCATACTAATGATTATTATATCGGGAAGGCTATTATTATATCATACCATAGTATCATATATGCAGGTAAACTTACGCAACTTTTTTTTCTAACATTAAAGTGCCCTAATCTATATTAATGGCTTAATGGCTCCAATTAAAGTTTAAGTATATCAAACAGTTGACGTTTACTAGAGTATCTTGGGTAGACTTCCTAAAGTCTCTTTGACTTTTATCTTACCATTTATGATCTTTCTCTTTCTCTCTTTCTCTACCATTTGCGCGCTCTCTCTTTCTTTCTTTGCCGGTGTCAATTTCTTGCTTGACTTTTAAACGTTAATGAGAGTCGATCCAGGAAACTTTTTCAGTTTAAGATTATCCTTGCTGATGGAGATGAGATTGTTGGATGAATCTCTGTGTTTGAGATAGAAAATTCAAGCTTTATCAAGTTGATGATAGTGAAGTCCTCACTGATAAAAATCAAAACACGTGAACTCCCTTATGAATAATCATTCTATAGGAGTCATTTGAGTCCTTTTTTTTTAAACTATACATCACTTGTATAAAACCCAACGACGACTTTTACCTGAACGTCCTAACGTCCTGACATTCCGACCGGTCCCGACTTCGTGACCATGGTCAATTGTAAGTGTCATAACGCTTAAGTGTTGGACTCTTAACAGAACTTATTAACGGGTCACGATAAGCGATTGAAGGTCAACTATCTTTCGAACTGGTAGTAAACACCTAATTAACCGACAGCAAGTAGGTTTCGTGAGTTAGCTTTGAACTAGGGTCTGTTCACTGGTCTGGGCCAATTATCTGGAGATTATTTATGCAGCACTAATCATTAAAATGGCACCTAAAATGTTAAGTTGCATAATTGCATAAATGAGTAAATATCGAAGACAGACACACAGAGAGAGAGAGACAGAGAGAGAGAGAGAAAGAGAAAGGAGAAAAATATTAAGATAACACAAACGTTCGGTTCCTTCGTTAAACCTAATGATTCGGCATAACCTACGTCATTCGACCTACGCAAACACATTACCTTGAAGTTGGCGCGATTATTTGATTCGTATTATAAAGCCATGTTCAGGTAGCTTGTTTGTCGTGAGTAATCCTATATATGTATGGTACATCTAGGTACGCGACTATTCAAGACTATTTCACCACCCGAAGATTTTTCAAATAGCTCGATTAATTTTTAATTACTAGAAATATTTCTGAATATTATTGCGTATAGATAGCAGACGATAACGTCATATAGATGGCAGATCGTGCCTCTGGATTCGTTAGTGAAACTTTGAATGAGATCGGTCGCGTGACTGCTTAAGGCAAGATTATCTTTCTTTCTCTTTCTTTTTCCCTCATTCACATATACCAAAGTTAAAACACTCTCCTGCTTCAGAGAAAACTCTTGTTATTCCAAGAATCATACTTGAAATAGCGAGCCGAGTTTATAACTTAACTGTGAATCATGACAGTTTGTATTCATAAGAAAAAAAGAAATGATCTTGAGGTAAATCCCTGATCACGAGAGTTATTCTTGAAATTAAAAGTTGAACAGAGCCAATGCTTGAATTCATCATTTTAATTGGAGTTATCAGCAGTTGTGGATTATTGTCAAAGGATTTTATTACGTAACGTGTATATTTATGTCACGGCGTGAACATCGTCACACGTTATCGTGATATTTTCAAAAAATTTATGAATATTCGTCATCAGTACGATATTGCCCACGTCGCGCTACTTTCTTCAAATTTACAAGATACAAAATTTCGTAGGATACCCTAAAAGAAAATTTGAAAATTTTTTATCGATACTCGTATTTCGTTACTTGACGCGACGCGTCCCGACGTCTTTCGTCGTCGGTCTCCTACACGATTTCCTTCCATCTTGGTCCAGATCATTGTACCGGAAACTAATTTGTGTCTTTGACGATAACCCAGATTATACTTTTGGTAAAATTATTTCAGATCTTTAGGTAAGATTAAGAACGAGGATTATAATGATAAACAATGACGGTTAATAACGGGTAAAATAAAGGCTAAGAGTCAGCAGTGAAAATACTCAATGAGGAAAAATATAAAACAAAGTAGGAGTGTTTGCTGCGTCAATGTGAAAAACAAAGTCTGAAGTGTTTAGTAACTGTCTTTATGTTCACATGACTGAGACGGCTGGATGACTGAATGATGACTATCTCGAGAGGCAGGTTAAAATAAATGTTTCAGGTCAATTTTCATAAAATGCTTACTGATTTTTTTGCCAGATGGAGGAAGGAGCGACCCTTTATTTTGTCTGAGCGACGCAGTAATATTTCCAACAGATGTCGCGCGCGCGCGCGCCTGCCTGCTCCTATGTCTGAGGATTCGAAACGTCGGATGATGCGAGACTCGTTAGACGCGTCAGAAGTCTCGCTCGATTTCTCGCGCAGACAAATTATTCCGCGCGATTATTTCGTGCGGCATTTACGATGATTTCCCCAGTGACATGAAACGTGAAGAGCGAGAGAGAGTGAGTGTTTTTGTCTCGAGTCGGTTCAAGGCCTTCAATTTCACTTTTTTACAATCCGCAAATCAGCTTTAACAATTCTCGAGCTTCATCATCTCCCAGTCCATGCACCTCTTCCTATTATTTTCAATGATCTCCATTCCGAACATATCCTTCATTCCGGATGATTGATGAATCCTGAAATTTTCGAATTTTCAATAATTTCTGCTATCCACCAATTTTTCGGAAGTAACAACTCGAGATGATATATAATTTTTATTTTTAATTCTAACTTTTTTTATATACTTCTTCGCTATCGTAATCTATTTTAATTTTAATTCTGACATTGAAAATTCTTTTGGACAATGCTTATCATTATAAACATCTCGATGATAAAAAGAGTACAAAACAGATGCGATTTACAATGACGTGAGAAAAATGTCTAGAAATTTCTCGCTGGCTGTTACGCAACTTTTAAAATTACAATGCGAACATTATGCACGGGAACTCGATGCATTATGAAAACTATGAACAGTGCACGGCATGCCGTTGGATTCGCGTGTGAATTATAATTTTGGTCGCATGCTTATTTAACTGTTTAACCAGGAATCACACCTCCCAGACGTTCAGCTACCTGCGACCAACAATCGTTCTTAACGTTTGTAATACGTACACGAGTCGCTGACTGTTGTTACAAAAATTGCTCGACGCGAGACCGCTTGGACCTGCTGACAAGTACGTATGATCAATGTTACAATTGTCTACTCAGGGATATGAGAATTATATACCTGAGGTATTTTCTAACGTAATATATAGTTGAATAGGAAATTTTAACATTGTCAATAACAATCTCAAAAGTTTTGATTGTTGTCTGTTTTTTTCTCCATAGACATCAAGTGGCCGGGCAAACTCAGTTGGTAAAATTTCTTTTGACCAGCTACGATTATGGATAATATATGGATTAATATTTAAAAGAAGCCTGAATGTCATCAAAATATCGATGGCCTCAATCAATGTATATATGTAATAAAGACAATAAGAATGAATGAAAATGATAATTATTTATTAGCAAGTACGAAAATTATATTTGAATCATTGCTAAGAAAAGTTGTAACGCTTGGTGTCAACGAAATTGACCTAACCTCAACTCTATCCTTCACGGTGAATCCCATCGAAGCAAAAGGCAATTCGTAATGGATGTCTGGGCTCATTTTACTTGCTATCGACAGAAATTGCGTGGTAGGGATGCACAAAGCAGCAATAAGGATGGCGTCGTGTCAGCTCGTAGAAACAGTAGTTCTTTGTGTGGAGCACCAGGAGGTACCTGGTGGCAGTGAGACGGAATTTCATCGAGTCAGCAGGAGTCCAGCTGTCGGTATTGTGCTACAGGGGTCGTCAAGTAAAACTTCCGTCACAGGGATAAATCCAGGACCGATAAAAATTTTCGGAACTTTCGATTTGGTTGACTCGAAGATCTTACGAACTAAGTCTCAGTAACTCAAGTTAGTTCAGGGTGCAGAGTTCAGGAAAAATTCTTTCGTCAAGGTCAGTTATTACTACGATACGATAACCCTTGAAGAAGTCCTACCAAATATCCTTCGAATCGCCTGGCCTCTTTTTTTTTTACGACACCCCTTGTTATTTTCATTCATAAATTCGTCGAAAGATCAAACCAGTTTGCTTTTCTTTGAAAAGTGGGATCAGTACAAAAAATTGTCTTTATGGGTTGTTTGTATAAGAAAAATAATTTTTTTTTTTTCAACAAATGTTTTAAGGGTTCAGAATTCCGCTGTTGTGTGGTTATTTTTTGGGTCGTGGTTTACAAAAATTTACTAATGTGATAACAGTAAGCAACGATAGTGCGGTGACGTATTGACAGTTATCGATAGTTTACAACGCGAGCGAAAACAAAGCGCGGGAATACTGGCGTATTTGCATCGCATCATGCGCATTCCTTGAAAATACCTTATGCGCAATAGTGCCTTGATAAATACTATGAAATCACGATAATTCTCTTCCTCATTAACCCAAAGAAGTTGAATTACGGTAAGACATCGCATGTCATTTGCATTATGTTGGACCCAGCTTCCAGTAAATGAATTTACAATCGATATACATATATGTATACAGCATAATGTTCTAGGCTCTTTATTGACAAAGGTTATCGCAGTGATTCCCGCTTATGTATCTTTGCATTCAATGAATTCAGGCGTAAACCACAGTGAGTGACATATGATGATAATTTTTTGATAGTGATAATAGATACACACTGTGGTCCGAAAAATAGTCAAATTTCAATCGTTGAATTTAACGATTTGACATGACGGGTCGCGTATAATAAGATTGACGTCACGCGAAAGCATAAACGTTAACGCGACGTCCGAGAAAATCGCTGATGCATCAACATCCGGAATGCTATATTATTATCCATATTGTTGCAACAATCGACGATTACCGTACTTCAAATCGAAAGCCTTGACTAATTCAAAATTAGCGTGCAAATGTTATGGCTTAGCGGGAAACGTTAGGCGGATCATTGAACGTAATTCTTGATAGTATACGAATATATATATACAGTATAAATTGAAAAATAATATAATTCTGATACCTTGTGAAGAATGGAAATTAATATTAAAAATTTGATCAACAAACATGATTTAATTATTTGTTAACAATTATTATTCATTACGTAAGAAGCATCGTCGAGCCGTAAGGAAAAAGTGTTTGAGACGGTATGAGAAATAGCATGAAAAAATGTTAATTTCCCAGAAACCTTTGTCTTAGATTTTTCACGGTATTGTCAAAAATTGATGCAATTTCTTTTGTCGACTTTTGAGCTAAATCCTGTAAAAGGTAATCGAGAAAAAAACGATACTGAGAAAATCAATGGATTAAAATCGTAAAAACCAGTGGAACGTCGAAGGACTTTGGGATTAAAAAAACATAACAGTGCGCCTGTGCATCGGCACCGCCTATACGTATGCGTATCACTGACATTCCTTAAGATGGTAGTCTGTCCTCTATAAAGTACGAGGGCAACCAGAATTTCAAGGAGGGGCACTCGCTATCTTTTTTAACCATCAGACAGAACCGTAATTGATCTTGAATAACTTTAGATAATTATATTCCTATGGATTGATAGATACAATTTTTCGATCTATAAGCTTATACATTGAAGTAGGGTAACGTCATTGAGATGTTTCGTTCATTTTTTGTTGTTGTTATTTGAAACTTTTTACTTTCCATAATCAGTCTTAGATTGACTGATTATTGGTCTAGACGTAACCTTTTCGACGGAGTCTGCGACAATTACAGGCTTCAGCTTCTATCGAGGTCGTAATACTATTGTCAGGTTCTTGTTGGCTCTAATCCTATGAATGCCAGCCTCCATTTTCCCTTCACCTTCTCAGTGATTTCGTAACTGCCATCTTTTTTGCCAATGATAATTCTAAGAATGGTTATTCTTCGGGATGACGACGCCTCTCACGTCGCACAAATTATTCGCGTCTATTCATATTTGAAAATAACCTTTACTTATAGTAACGCAGGTTTCATACTATCAGGGAATTATTTATACCGTGCTCGCTATCTACATACAATTATCACAATCTTATTTTAAACAGGCAGATGCCCTTTCTGAATTAAACAAATGTGTTTGCTTCGTAGAACGCGGCTTGGATGGCGTATATCGATTTAAAGATAATATGGATCCTTTATCACATTAGAAAGTGATCGTTTGTTGAAAATTGTGATCGAGATACAGGTTTATAATGATACTGTATGCACCATATTTATACTCGATAAAATCATCATCAACGTCGCTATTGACTAAAAGCTTGAAAGTTCGTACAATTTTTTCATCTCCAGTTAAGAACAATTTTCTATGAGATAATTGGATTGACTATTTTATTTTTTTTCGTCATCTTTATTAGTCGTACTCATATGTATCTGCCTGAATTGCATCGTGCGGGGATTCCCCGGAAAGCAGAATGGTTTCTGAACTTTCAAAAAAGAAGATAAGGTCGATATAGTCAGATAATCATGTTAGAAAGAAAAAAAAAAAAATTAAACTGAAAGGCGAAGTCGTATTGGGTATCTAAATACAAATTTGTAGTTTGCATCTCGGTTCGAGAATCTTGTTCACCTTCAATTAGTGGTCAGACTAGTTGCATTGTCAAGGCCGTTTTACGTTGCGTGTTTTTGGTACGTTGCCCTTTTAAACAGTGAAGGGCCTCGGCTTAATATGCCGTACGATAAAATGTCAGCAGAAAGTTGTTCTCCATGAAAAATAACAGCTGTCACCATTAAAATTCCACTAACGGGCATCCAGATAACTGAGTGGATGATTCACACTATAGCCATCACTATTCATGTTGTATATCAATGGTGAACCTTGATGTTAAAATTTAGAGCATATATGATATATGGCTTCATCATTCATAGTTTATTTGTCGTGGGTGGTATATCCACAATTTTGCATTTTTAGCTGTTATTATCTATAATACATTTTATGAAAAACACTGCCTATTGTCGAATCAACTTTCTCTTTTAACATTTGCAGTACTCTTGAAGGACCTCTTTGACAAGATGTCTGGGGTTGTCGAATGGTACCGAGACCTTTTGTACAATAAAAACGGTAAGAAGATAATGAAATCCAAACGAATTATATCAACAGTATAAATATATAACATAAAAGAAACCTTTCTTGTATTGTAGATCCCAGAACCAACGACTGGTTTCTGATATCTGGACCTGCACCAGTAATAACCATTGTCGTGACTTACATATACTTCAGTGTATCTGCTGGACCCAGGTACATGAGAGACAAGAAGCCATATTCCTTAAGGAACACCCTGATAATCTATAATCTCATCCAAGTATTACTGAGCATCTACCTGGTGTACGAGGGCCTTATGGCTGGATGGCTTCACGATTACAGCTACAAGTGTCAGCCAGTTGATTATTCCGATAACCCCAAAGCCATGAGGGTAATTATATTATATAAATTCTCAAACAGTAAAGATAATTATTTATGCAACCTCTCCATTACTTTAGAATCATGTATTATTTTCAGATGGCCAGGGCTGTATATATTTACTTTCTCTGTAAGCTCATTGAACTTCTGGATACAGTTTTCTTTGTCTTGCGCAAGAAACACAGGCAGATTTCGTTCCTTCACGTATATCATCATGCAATGATGCCAATCTGTGCTTGGATAGGTGTCAGATTTGTGGCAGGGGGTCATCCAACATTGTTGGGCGTTATCAATTCCTTCGTTCACATAATTATGTACACATATTACATGCTTGCGGCGATTGGACCACAAGTACAAAAGTATCTCTGGTGGAAGAAGTACTTGACGTCTCTTCAGCTTATACAGTTCCTCATTGTTCTCATACACAACGGACAGTTGCTCTTCAGCGATTGCAAATTTCCAAAACCTTTAGCCAGCTTATTGACTTTGAATGCGGCACTCTTCATATACCTCTTTGGTTCCTTCTACGTGAAGAACTATCTAACCGGTAGGAAAGAGCCGAGGACGCGGCAAGAAAACGGTGCGCAGTGCCGCCTGGCGTCAAACACGGGAAATCGAATTGATGATCCTGGACAAAAACTCGATTGAGTTGCGTGATTCTTCGTTTTAGTGATGCACAGCTATGCCTTTTGCAAAGTGAGTTCACTTATTGATAAGATTGATTATTGGCTCAAAGGGATGCTCGGTAAGAAGATCGAAAAGAAAATGTCTTCCATCTTATTTTTCTTAGTTGATCTACCAATTTAGTTATCGTTCAAATATCTTAAGAGACTCGATCGTGTCTCAAGTATTATTTATTTCTACTGAGGTGTAATCCAATTGAAAGTATTCAAAGTAATAGACGTTTTTTTTTTTTAATTTGAACACTTTTAATCATTCCACCCGCTATATGAGATAATAATTACCGACAAATTGATCGACTGATAAATAGAAGAGGGAGCGAGAGAGAGAATTAATTTTATTTGATATTACAAACAACTCCCTGTAAATCGATCAAGTAGAAGCAAAGTGAGAATGCGATTTGAAGAGGCATAAATAATTCAATCGAGAAAAGTAAACGCGAAAAAGGAACTTTAAACGTAGGAAAGAAATTCAAGACAATAAATATAGTATGAAGCTTTAATTTTCGCCAGTGACAAAATTTTAAGTGTTAATACGTCAACGCTTGCATAACGGGGACAAAATTAATAGTAATAGCGATGACTATAACAATGGCGAGCATGACGAAAGACCCAATGGCGCAACCCTACTCTGCTTATTTGATAAAAGTGTCGCGAGTTCATAAGAAACATTTCGATTTGTCCATTTCAATTTCGGCGAAAGGACTTCGTTATCAATTCCTGAGTAGATCGGCTTGAAGAATAGTTCATAAACGACTGTCTTTAGATAGTAAATTACCTTATCCGCGTATAACCGATTGTTAGCGAGGTTATCGAGAAGGGCGATGGCCTAGAAAAAAAAAAGGAGAATTAACAAACGCGTTTACGTAACTCGAGGCACTTAGCTAAATGATATATACAGAACCGTTATAAAGAATGGAATAAAAAAAAAAAAAAAATGCGACGAATCCATCAAATGCAAAAAAAAGACTTTTTTTTATAACGATAATTATTGTTTTCAAACGACGAAAGTAAAATCGCTGTACACAATAAAATTTCTGATTAAAGGATTTTTATCAAATTAAAATTATTTTTGAAATTTAGTCATAATGCATTTTTCTATATGTATATTTTTTTTCTCTTGTACTTATTACAGTATGTGAAGTTTTTTTTTATAATAAAATATCTTGCCGTCGGTTATTTATTGACGATTGATTGTTACTCCTACCATTTACATATAGCGACTTTTATATAAAGAATGTAGGAATTTCATGTAAGATCGATTAATTCGTTAATATTTATGGTAATGAAAGTAAATAAAATTATCAAATCATGATGCATCGCATATTCACTATCACGAGGGATCGCTGTAAGGTCAGGATCGTGAGACCCGTGGGACCTCAGTTTCCGGTTAATGCTAAATCGCCACGAGGATCCCTTCTTTTACTTTGATGAAGAATAGTCACATCGATTCTTCGACGACGTCTATTATTATTAGCATTGCTATTATTAGCATCAATTAAATTTGGGTAGTTCTTTTAATTTCGGCCAATACCTTTTTTTCTTTGATATCACTCATAAATTCTCATTTTCATAGAAATGCGAGAAACATAAGGATTACGTGCAAGTGATTACGTACGTACAAGGTCAGACGCACTTCCGGCGAACTCGATGCTGGTAATATTGTATAGTAACATTGACGATGATCGATGTCATAATAATGAGGCACAATGGCCCGTGAAAGTAAATAAGATTATTCTGCAGCAAGCAGCCAAGTTACGGCATAGATATTGTTTAAAGTTTAAAGACCGACGATTAGTCAGAAGTTTTATTAAGTTCGGATTCGTAGGATCGATTGTCTTGATATTTCAAAAATCGTGATAAGACAATAATTATTTTTTAATCGTGTTCAAACTTCTGCCGATCTATGATCCTCTCGCTGTCATTTGCTGCTGTACAAAACTTCCAATGCGTTTAGTCAGTGATGCTATAAAATGGATGAATACAAAAAAAAGCATAAGGACGTCACTATGCTGAAATATGTAGTACGGATTGAAAAAGAAGAAAGAAATGACTTCCTAATTTATTTAACAGTGTATATTATATGAAAATCAGCTACATGATTATTCAAATTAATTATGACGAATCATTGTAAAAACTAGTAAAATCCGAATTCTTAAATTCGGTGATTTTGTTAATGAATCGACAAAAAATAAATTCTGATATAATTTCCAAAAATGGGACAAAGAAAATCTACGAAAAAAAAAAATGATATTTGGAATATTATAAAAAATATTATAAAAATTTTGCCATAGAATCAGTGGCTCAAAACCATCTGCATTTATTTTACGGGTCGATTTTCAATGTGTGTAAGATATCGTAATAACGATTAGGCGAATGAACGTTCCAAAGTGTCCTCGAATAAGGGTCAAACAACTTGGCAGCCTTGCACTTCTATACGCGTAATTTCGAAATACGTGAAATTATAATACAATGCATATTGCTTTTTCACGGGGGAAGCAGCTGGCATCAGTCTGCTCGGATACGCCGTGGTGGCTGGGTGGGTCAGAGGGTAGCTCTTATATAGATATCTCGAACTCCAACAATTGATATCATCTAACGTTAATTCCTAAAAGAGCTTCTATAACTTTTATAAGAATCAAGAGAAGGAGAAAAAAGAAGAAATAAAGCAAAATAAATATTAATAAAGAATTGACCAGTGAAAGAGTGTACGACTCTGTGGAAGAACATCGAAGAAGAGGAAGAGTGAAATCAAAGAGTAACGGAGGCCAAAGGCCACAGAATCCTTTTAGTTCGACGTTCAGTGTCCGCGTAGCGACACAGTGAGATAACTGAGTATAAAATTAATAAGTCGGAAAAATTGGGAAAATTTGAAAAAATCGATTTTCGAAAAGTAGGAGGTTACTTAAAGTCGCATGTTCTCGTTTCGTAATATCAGGGAAAAGTGCAGATTACGAGAATCATCATGGCTACGATAATTCGGGCTCTCATAAAAGGATATACCTATCTCAATGATGAAATCGCAGGTACCTAACGAAATTATTTTATAACGTATTTTTTGCATCCCTAAATCAATCCGTTAAGATAAAAATTTTCTTTCTCTTTCGTCATCCTTAATAAAAGTCTGAAAGACTCTTCAGAGAGATTTCTCCCGTTCTCGATCAGTGATGGCATTTATGGTGGTTGTACCGGTCAACCAAATTGACAAACTTCCGGTGGCAATTTTTCGAATTAAAAAAACGGTTCCAATATCCAGTGTAAGAGAATCGTAGAGGAAGCTTGTTAATTGCATCGTTAGCGACTAGTCTGAGCAGTTTTAATAATTTTATTGCTTCCTTCCATTTCTCGAGATCCAAGAACGAAGAATTGGTTTCTCATGAGTTCACCGTGGCCATTTTTGGCTCTGATCACGTTCTATCTCCACTTCGTTCACACTTTGGGACCAAGAATCATGGCCAGCAGACCGCCGTTCAATCTCGACAGGATACTGCAGATATACAATTGCGTGCAGATAGGATTATCCGCCTATCTTCTCTACAAGGTAATCTTCAAGATCGATATATCCCTGGTAGTTGGTACGATGTACATACAGGGTGTTGCAAATATCGTCGGATCTCTCTATAAGCAACAGCTTGAGACTGAAATTGCTTATACGGAGATTGTCTGAGCAGCGCCATCTCTACCGTCAAACCCTGCACTTCGAATTTGCCACTCATCGCTGTGGCTCCATAAAGTCTCATATTCGAACAGACCAGTAGTCACTGAAACATGGGATAAGAGCGGGGATACCAAAAGGTGGTCCAACGCCCTGTGGTCCTAATACTAAAGTGTAGTGAGCAAACTGTAGCTTATAGAGAGGTCCGAGTGTATCATCGCTTGGCTAAATTATGAATATCGTGACATATTCAATCTTATGGTCATAGCGAATGAAAAGATTAACAAGAGTGATAAATGATACAAATATTAAAATATATAGTCTTTTTTCATTTACAGGCATTGGTCCTTGGATGGTTAGGGCATTACAGTTTCTTTTGCGAGCCCGTAGACTATTCCTTTACCGAACGCGCCATTGAGGTAAGGGAAGACTCGTTTTCTGAGCAAAGACAGTATGTCAGTGCGATGTTTATATAATTCCTCACATATCACACGTGTGTCTGAGACGTAAACAGGATTTTTTGATTTTTCTTTGCGATAAACTTTCTCCTGAAGCATATTGACTTTTAAACAAATACCTTTTTTTTCCACTTTATTTTATTTTACACATTTTACGTATACTCTGACGTTTGGATATCACTGTTGAGTTTTAAAAAATTTCTATTCGTCACAGACTTGCATTGCAATTTATAAGCACGTATCTGGCAGAAACTATAGATTCCTTTAAAACGTGTGATATTCTAGGATTAAGGTTATGTGGGAAGACGAAGGTACCATCTAGACATATAGATACGCATAGTCGTTCTGGTAATCAATGTTTTTTGACATTTTCAAAGAATCGCAATTCTCAGCGTATCGCACGTGGCTTTTCATAAGATTATAGAAATATAATGACGAAGTATGAAAATAAAATGTATTTCAGTACAAAAATACGCACGTGAATACTTTTAAACGAAAATTTCATATTGTTCTATGTGTGACTTGCTAGACAATTCGTAGTTTCGAATCTGTCATGAAACGCATTGAACCGATGCACCGACTATAGTTAGTTGCCTTTTGAGATTAATAAACCTGGGGGCATCCCCGTTCACTGTCGACAGATCGCAGCGACCGTGTGGCTGTACTTTATCGTGAAAATTATCGACCTTCTCGACACTGTCTTCTTTATCCTTCGAAAGAAGCAAAACCAGGTGTCCTTTCTGCACGTTTACCATCATGCTGGCATGGTTTTTGGAGCTTGGGCAGGAACCAAGTATTTACCGGGTGGCCACGTTACGTTTTTGGGTACGTAAAATCATGTAAAGATTGTGCCAGCTGTGAAGCTTTTATTACGATTATTATATTTTTAGGGCTAATAAATTCTTTTGTCCACGTGGTAATGTACACGCATTATCTTGCCACGTCACTTAAGATCGGAAGACCATGGTGGAAGAAATACATAACTCAGCTTCAACTTACCCAGTTCTTCTTGATTCTCATACATTTTTCACAATTGATATGGATCGAGGATTGTGGCTTTCCAAGATGGCCAGCTGCCATTTTCATACCTCAAAATCTCTTCATGATCGTCCTCTTTGGGGACTTTTATTACAAAACTTACGTGAAGAAGCCTGCGAAGAAAATCGAGCTAAATGGCGTCTCCAAGGAATTGAATGGAACGTCTAAAGCGCAATAGCATCGAATTATTGACGATATTCATAATATCAAAGAAATCGAGCCACACGTACTTAAGCTCTCACGCTCACTCATGTTTCTCCATTTTTTTATCATACATATTAAAATCAGTATATTTTCCATTTATCTTTTTAAATTCCAAATGAACGCATCACTTCACAATTTGCGCACTTGATGCTTATCAATGCCATTTTTGTCTTGGCACTTAACAGAGACAAATTAATTCATCGTCTTGTAAATAATTAATTTGTTTCAGAGCTTCATTTACCAAATTAGAAGTTTTAATACGGATTCTTATACCGATTTGTAGTTACGTAATCGGTCGTTCAAGTGCAGCAGTATATCTCACAATGAAATATATGTCAATCCTTACAACTGCGTTACCGACTGCGGTGGGTAATGTGGAACTTGAGTCACGTGGTTACCGACTGAGCTGGTCGGATTGAAAATCGTTGTAATAAATATCTAGTATATCTGATTCTATAAAATGAAGATAATAATAGAAGTGGAAGAAGAAATATTCAATAGATACCGAATGATTACTTCAAACTGTCTGCAGAACTTACTATGCCATTAAACTGCCTAGTCTAGTTATATTTTTGTTTTTTACTGACGTCTAACAACTATAGTTGCAAGTTGCATAGCAAGGTTTCTCATAGTTGATATTTTCTATGGCGTATTGAAAAACAAAATTCTATTAAGTAATACGTAATACTTTAACGTTACGTCTATTAAGTAACGTTTGCAAGACTACAGACTATTGAACGGTGCCCGAACGATTTTCATCTTAAACCAGTCCTATTATTTAATAAAAAAATTCTCACCGTTTTTTTTTTCTTCTTCTTCTCTAACCTTATCTATGATTATTTTCTACTTTACCCAGCAAATACAAAGTAAAAGTTACATATGAGTTAAAATATCCTACACAACTATATAATAATTATAAAACACTTAACGTACGCAACTGTTTTATCTCTGAGTAGGACATTTTTAAATTATCGGTATGTAAATGTTACTATGTGTCTGCTGGGTTACTTTTAGCCACATAAAAGTACAAATATGTTCCTCGTATATTCTCGAATAACTTTTACTGTCGAATTTGAGCATTATTCGAAATGGATTTGCACCAACGTTAATGAAGAGAAAAAAAATAAAAAAAAACATTATCACATAATTCCTAAAAACCAAAATATTTACATACAATGAACTACTGGTCCAATTTGAAATACATCTGATTAGCATATGAATTTACGTAACTAAAGTAACAGCCTGACAGTGTGTATGACAATTTCTCGAAATAAAATGGTAAAATCTAATAAATTCATTTACGTCACTCGCTTTTACATTTACGTATATATTATTTATTATATATTCGTGTTGTAACGTTATCATCCCAATAATCATTCAGCGTCATAATTAACGATTCCTTGGACGAATGCAAAGAATAACTGTGTAGGTTAAAAAAAAAAAAAAGAATTTCTTGTCCCACAGAAGTAACGTCCTACTTTTAAAAAGTATTTCTCCGTAAGATAACTGGTACGTACCTACGTGTAGCATATCCCACTCGCCTGCAGTCAAGAATAAAGTGCCGTTACTTCTTTTGAGGCGCAAGACAGAGAGAGTGGAGAGTGGATGCTGGCTCCAATTTCGTTTTCGGCCATTTTATCGAACGACCTATACAAATGACAATGACGATACCTGACTAGCTCAGTAAAGAAATTTAAAAAATTTTTACGCAAGGATGCAATAGTTATAAAATGCCTGATATACCTAACCCAGTCTATAATATGTCTAAACAGGAAACAGTTCCACTGCCAATAAGGTAACTGTTACTTTGTATTTGCCGGGACGTGCGTTGCAATCGTAGTTACGTAAAATTATATAAAATTAACAATGCCCGTGCAAAAAGTTTTTTTTTTTAGTTAAAAACTTATATGCCCATATTATTTATTTACTGAATTTAGTCACGGAGTATATCAACACCAGTATCATAGGCTTACACAAAAGTGATTAAGAATTGTCATTTCAAATAAGTTTGTGGTTACGTTTAAGAAATTGACAGAAGGCGAAAATGGGAACTTTCTTGACTTGTTACTTCGTACGGAGTATACGTGGTAATGTACTATTTAATTATTATAGTTAATACGAATATATTTATTGGCTGTAACATTACGAGAATATATTGCATTTTCATGAGTTGGTGGGTGCATGTGGTCCGCTTTCTGATTATACCGTTACAGCCATATGTATTCCATCATCTATATTAACAAGATGGGTGTAAAGTCAGACATAGTTAAAGGTTTTAATTAATTCAAATTAATTACGTTGACCAGCTGGAGATTTATAAATTATTTATAAAAAATGTCGTTTAAGATAGGTGCTGCGTTAGTTAAAATTAAAGATTAAATTTTTTTCATTTCATTCTGTTACTATGATATTTAAAAAAAATATTCGACGTGATAATTAAGAATCGATGAATCTCTTTCTTTGCACTTGTCTCAAGTAGCTTACGTAGAATATATTTTCGTGATGAACGATATACCGAAATAAAAATGTTATTATTATTATGGTGCTGATGTCTTCTTAAACAATATAAAACATTAGCTGTGTCTTCTGAACAGTGTTAAAGGATAATAGACGAATTTTATATATTTTATTTTATACAATAGACAAATTTTGAATTGATGCCAGATTCGAATGGATGGTCATCATGGAACCTGCATTACCATTTGAGACTAGGTCAAGAATGACTCCAAAGTTTGAAGTCTCGAATAGTTGTTATTTTATAATTCCCACTTGGACCTAACGGTGAATTAAGTACGATCATTATGAAATTCTCCGTACATATTATTTCGTGGGATACATTAGTTTAGTTTGCCTGTATAAAATAATTCGAATTTATATCGTGATTTATTGGTGCAGTCAAAGTTAAAAAAAATTAACGTTAAATTTTTGAAATCGACAGAAAAAATATTTTAGTTCGCGCGCATTTGATTATTGAATATTTGTTTTACGTAGTAATGGCCATATGACGCAACGAACCGAGGCCAATAGTTAATATAAATATATAATAGATAGGCTTAACAAAAAGAATAACAAATCGCGTTGGCAAATCTGCATGTGGAGTTCACGAAGACATCGGCCTGTTGAGAAATTCTGAAATTATTCTGTCTATTCTTCGTCACTTCCTCTCATTCTTTAAAGCTTTATTCCTGACAAATACATCATTAACATTTTGTCGGTAATTATTTGAATATGTAATACTGACGTGGATTATAGAATACAAAAAATATAACTATTACGAAACATAAAATATTTCATTTTTAAATTTACACATTTTTAAACAACAACAAAATCGTTAATCCGCATTTTCGTCTCTTTGCCAGAAATTTCATTAAAACTCTCTCTCTCTCTCTCTCTCTCTCTCTCTCTCTCTCTCTCTCTCTCTCTCTCTCTCTCTCTCTCTCTCTCTCT
>JASANN010000125.1:141082-168776 GCA_031762395.1 Calameuta pygmaea | reverse complement strand
CCCCCCCCCCCCCCCCCCCCCCCCCCCCCCCCCCCCCCCCCCCCCCCCCCCCTAAAATTATATAAGAAATTTTTTTATCGGCTGAAATACAGCCTGTTGGGTCATAATTAAGGATTATGCAAGTCTGTATTCATTTTTGAAATTATTTCATGGCCTTGATTAGTATTTGAATTATTTGATTAAGTGGGTTGACAGTCCTCGGAAAGATGCTGATTTTTTTTTTAACGTCTCAATGTAACGATTCACGTCTATCTGTTTGTACTTGGATCGATCGAAGTCGGTATCGATCCTTCATCAATGGCGTCCTGCTTGGATCGCGAATAGAAAAGAAATAGTGAACAAAGAAAGGCGTACAGAGTCACGCCTTTCTAAGAACATAAAAAACGGCAATGCAGCCCACCTCGAGGCAAGAAGCCGTGGATACTTTTACTAAGAGAGCAGTGCCAACTTCGAACCGTTAAATTTAATCCGAAATTTGGTTGAAAATAAAATTAACACGTGCAAGGAAACGTCAGAAACACCTGATCAGTGACGAGTCAAATAAACAGGTAACTATTAACAGTCAATAATATAATTGCAATGAAAAATAATTTTCGTAAATAAAAACATCTTTTAGACACAAAGTTATAATCGGATTGAAAATCAAATTTAATAAGTTTATTTTTAAACAAATTTTTTTTTAGATAAAAATACGTGGTTCTCTGGTACTTCCGGTTTAAGAAGCTCTGTGACATATGGAAGATGTCATATACAAGTACAGATGTTGATTTTATCGAATGACAAAATTGAAGCGTAAACTATATGCCGTGACCATGTATTGTGTCATTGTCGATCACCATATGGGCACGCGTATTTAAACTACAATAACAATTATTTGGAATCCAGGTAAATAACTGCAAATAAATTGGCGTTACGAAATGAAGCATTAGGTACGCTGTTCGCTTAACGCGGCGAAGTCGTTGGTGCGGCGAGGAACGTGTGTTGGAGCAGAGGTTTCCTTTAGCAGGTGTGTGTGCAGTACAGGTACATATAGATCGTACAGATAGACTACTCAGGTGTATGCATTTGTTCATTTGTTGTGCACCGCAGAAAACGAACGAAGCCCACACACTGTACCCACATGTCTATTAAGGGTCGTAATACTTTGTAATGTGCAGTTTCTCCATTGCAACACATACGTGTTTCTAGTTGATTTCTATGACTTTGGCTTAAGTACCTAAAGAGTACGTAGAATGTATTGCGCACTCGCGCTTCTAAAATTAATATGGATTTTGTTTCCATCTTTTATCTTTATCTTTTTATTTTACAACAGCCTGCTTGTTTCCCATCTCTTCTTAATCATCCGAAGTGATATATATGTATATATGATGTTATATGTAATTTTAATGAATAACTTAATGATCATTTAATCCATGATTTTTGTGCATGTCCTGTATAAGAAAGTCAGTATATATTATTATTATGAAATATGTGGACAACACAGTGTTTTGTTATTATTAAAGCGTTAATGTCATTTTATGTCTCTGATATAACAAAATTTTATATCCTTTCATCATTGTCAGTATTTATAGGAATTTTGAGTAATCGTTACGAGGATCCAATTTATTACGGTTTTAAGACCCGCACAAGATGGGATACGTTTAGTTCGGCGGTCGAGATGAAAAATTGATCGAATAACGCGTAGCCAGGATATACTGGAACTGGAGAATATCTATGCCGCTGAGAGTATAACGTATCTTCACGAAGATGCAAACGGTGTCACAGTTGCTCTGCAAAGTTTCTATACCGGTTTTGAATGTGAGTCAAACATCCTATAGTAATAATATCACGTGCATTCACGCGAACGGAAGTCTTGAGTTCGATAAGCAACAAATGCATTATGACACCCACGCGACAGAAACTGGTGGGCACTGTGTTCAGCCACGTATTTAGCGATGTGTAACGTGACTGGTGGTTAGTTTATCAATAAACAGTGCTAAATAGATTTATGTAATTGTGCAAGAATAGACAAAGCCTGTGAGACTGTTTAAAAGAACAATTAGTACCTAACAAAAAATTGTTACAGCGTTAAATACTTCGCGTAACAGATCGTCACTTGAGTTTGCAAAAACTACCGCTAACTTGCCGTGGCGCTGCAGACCTTCCCATAATTCATTAGTAACTTTCTTCTATTATCTGTCGGTATTGCGCGAAATTACGAAACTAAATTAATTTAAAGCTTGTTAACCTTCGTGTTCGTATACCTTGAGAAGACTATGGGATTTCCAAATTACCGGTTTTTCCGTGAGCAAATGTATCGACTGAACAGTCGTGATTCATGATTCCAA
Source organism: Calameuta pygmaea (assembly GCA_031762395.1). Lineage (NCBI taxonomy): Eukaryota > Metazoa > Arthropoda > Insecta > Hymenoptera > Cephidae > Calameuta > Calameuta pygmaea. Next base: position 166,449 of record JASANN010000125.1, on the reverse strand, counting down.
AATTATTGACAATTTATCTTAAAGATTTTAGATATCGTTTATATCAATTGATACGTTAATTATCAATGACGTGGATCATTTACGACTATGTATCATGACAAGTATTGGCGGGTTTACCGTGCTTGGAATTGGACTTTACAGAAATAGTGAATTCACGTAATGCACATTGTAAATGTGCCTCTTAACAAAACGACAAGAAAAAAAGTTTCTAGATAGAAAAATATAAGAAAAATGTTGGCTTTAAAATTTACTCATCAACGATACGACTTCCCCGCTTCTTTTTCGAGTCTGATTGCGATTAATGCAAAAGCGGAGTTACTGCGCATGAGCAAAGGGAATCTTTGAAAAGTATCAGACCAAGAAATCTTATACAAATATTCTTGATCCTTTGACACTATCTTCTGATTTGTTAAAAAAAAAGCCAGTACACCTTGCCACGGCAACAGTTCGAAATTTAATCAGTGCAACGAAGCACCGCTTGATACGGATGACCTCTGTCATCGATCCATTGTCTCTTTTTATGCACATTAAAAATTCCACCCGATACTCGAAATTATTAATATTTAAGAACATGGATCAAAACAACGACACAACGCACGACTCTGATCGCACAACTTTGCCCAGGTCGATGTAACCGCGCTTTATTGGTTTCCTGCTACGCTTTCTTCCTGGCATTTCTCTGCTGACTGACATACAAGTCTCAGCGGCCGGTCGACCTGTTACGTGTACCAAACACGGCAGAGCGTGTTTATAACGCACTGAGAGGATAAGTCGGCGCGAGGTACATTCGCATCACTTGAAAAAATATTTTTTGCGTCCTGGGCCATGAGTTCAAGAAAATATTTAACAATAGAAAAACAAAATCGAGGGCACGTAAGAAGTGTACGAATCCAGGACAAAATGCAGTAACGGATAAACACGAAAGAAAAATATGTAAACATCCCTAAATCATCCCCACAATAAATTTAGCCTTTCTCCAATCCGATTAAAATTCAATAAAAATTCATCTGTCAATTCATTCTCTAATTCTGTACCGATCACTAAAAATTTCTTTTTCAACTTCTATCCAATTTCACAAAAATTCGATATCTAAAAAAAAATCAAATTTTTCATATATCTTGACTCTTTAGTGCACATACTATACAGTAATTGCTACCATTAAATTCACTCATACAAGGAAGTTAAGATCGGATGGTGATCGTACCGATCCCTACTATTTCCTGCAATCGGTCATGTAACATTGTGGGTTCTTATATGGCGGATAATACGGGTACGTAATTCACCGGTGGAAGGAGAGAAAACTGTCTAATAGTTTTGCATACGTAAAATCTTTCAAGATATACAGACTGTAGTAAATATAATCTATCAGTAATGCAGCCGCACCTCCATCGTGCGACCAAGTCTGTCGAATTGCCTTACGAAATATTTACACTTTGGGTTCATATGTATATATATATATATATATATATATTACACGTAAGAACCCCTTCTCCAGATAGTCAATCAGCACCTTTTTCTTCGTGGACCCTTTCCTTTCTTTATCCTAGAGCAGTCACGCATTCACGCATGTGCGATTTACGCATGCATCCACCAACCGTGCATGATGACTCGCGATCGTGACGGAGGAAGGACGGTGAAAGGCGACCCCTGACAACGTTACCACGAATCACGGTTAAAGTGGTACCGCGGAACGCAGGAAGCAAGATCAGATAACTAATTGGCGTCTATTTTGATCGAAATGTTTTTACACAGACAAATATTATTATTATTATTATTAACCACATTATTGTTCATATAACTTTGAACAAGTAATTTAGCAGATTTAATCGAGGTAAACTTCTTCACGCACAACAAGCTCATCTGTCTGCAAAGAATGTTCCGTTTTCTAAGTATATCGCTTAACGAGATAAATATGTGACAAAAATGAAAAAAGAAAAACTGGTTTCAACGCGGAAAAATTGCCATTTGAATTTATAGCGAAGCTTAACTGGTTTAGATTAGCATGATATTGTAGACTGCATGTCGTGTTTTTATTTCAGTGAAGTAATTAAAATATTTATTTATGAATGACTTACCGCGAATTAACAAAATACGGGAAATCGATGCTAGTGATTATGTTACACTACAAATCCATTACTAGCTCTTCCTTTTGTATTGAGAAGTATAACACTATTCGAAGAACCTCGAGCACCTCGTCCTTCCGCAGGACGAGTCAAATGGGTCTGAACGAAGGACACTGTCGGCTGATTCGAGGATCGGGAGTCGTTGGTCCGTTACGAGCGCACGAGCCAGTCGAAAGGGAAAGTCTTAAAGGTTAGGAGATTAGATGGTCCAGATTTAGTATGAGAGGTGGTGGAGGGAGATGGAAGTGGATGAGATAAGAAAAAAAAATGTGATTCAAAAAAAGTATACGCTGTATATAAAATTCATAGGAAATAGCCCGACGAGAGTCCCCATGGACGTTGTGAAAAAAAAAAGTGTTAGCCTAATTTTTCAAAAAAGGGAAAATGAAAAAATTAATAAAAAATATGGGCAAATCGAAAAAGAAAAAAAAAAACAGAAGAAAGATTAATCGTAGTACTGGGACAGTAGTGATGGAAATTGAAGTCAAGGGTGGAAGGGTCGTTCTAGGAAGAAGAAGATGGCGCAGAGGAGAAAGCACGAGGTCGATGCTGCACGTCCCGATGATCCTCTAGAACTGGGCCCATCATAGCCACGGACTCTTTTCCCTGGATAAGTCCACGAAGTGGGGCTTTGGATTTTGCAGTGGGGGTCCGATTCCAGAAGCCCCTCTTGGAGAACCAGGTCCAGCAGCTATCATTTCTCTCCCGTTACTACTGGTCAGGGTTACGTCACAGTAACAAAGTTGTATAATAACCCTCTCTCTCCGTTGATCGCCCAAGGCACGTCGTTCCTCACCGCTGTTACAAACCTTAACGCATTCACGCGTTTCACTCGATCGAAATCGTAATCGTTATCCTTTAAGATATAATCGCTTCGGTACTTCGGCAAATGTTGTTTTTGAATTATTAAAAAAATTTGATGAAAAAAATTGCTCGTCTTCCACCAGATAGATATTTCGTGCGTATCCATCATTTTTTTTATCTCAAGGATAAAGCCTGTCGGAGAAATCGTACGGAAAGTACGAAACGCACTTGAAATCAATTCACATGAGAAATCCTATGAAATATTTTACCGAACTCATATTACCTAACTAGTGTGTTTTATGTGAGGGGCCGAATTGCGATATTACGCCACTGTTGCCTTCATCCGAACACCTGGCTGATCACCTTCCAAATTTCCAATTTCTAGTCATATCCTATTACCCCCCTCCTATCCCTACCCTATCCCCTTCATTATCACGTAACTTTTAACGTACAGCTAAGGTCTGGGAGGCGATTGCAAAAAATACGGTTATTTCTCTGCATCTTGTGCCTCGAAAGCTTTCGAAGTCTGCTGAGCCGTTTTTTTTTTCAATTTTTCTTTATATTCTAATAGAAATTAAAAAAAAAAGATTTGTACCAATCTTAACTCCGTGAAAGTTCGATAATTTTTTTCGAGTTATTTACCAATGCACTTGTGACATTTCTGACTACCCCAAAATCATAAATATGCAATCTATGTATATAACGAAATGAATGCATGTTATTCGCTATGACGTAAATAATCAAAAAAATATAACAGGAATGCACACTGCAGAATGATAATACTCGTTCATTAGTTACATACGAGAATAATCGATCGTTGGATTATATGAAAAATTGATTAAGGACTTCCTGTTGAAACTTAATGATTTTGATCAACAAAAATTCCAGTCGACCGGTAATACGTGTCAGAATCTGATATAAATTGTAATAAATTCCTAAGAAAAATTTTGGTAAAAACAAATAAAATATTTGTACAAAAAGAATGACTTTCACATCCCACGTTATGTCCCAAACAGACTTTAATTGGTGAAAAAAAATACTCACAATTTCTAAAATAGCTTTAATGCATGACTCTGTCGAAAATTACTAAATTTTTTTAGAAACATTTTTTCCACTCCCCCTTCCATCCCTCCATCCACCTACTTCCAATCGGAATACGTGATTACCCACTGATCTTGCAATCTAAATTGTCGTGAAAGCTGCCAGACATCAAAGTCCACACGAAGACTACGAAATGTCTGACCATTTTAAGAAGCTGATAATTACGAATGTTAATTCCTACAATTATCATTGAGCGGTCATCATTATATTTTATCGTTCATACGGATTCCATAATATATTGATAAACTATCAAAATTTTATCATTTTACATGTTCCACGTGCTACCTGCTTTTTGTTCTTCATCGATACGTGTCGATATACGTCGTCATGCTTGTTGTGTTAAATCCTGTTGACCAAGAAAGTATATATATATATATATATACATATATACAAACACCATTTACTACCTCAACAACTTAACAGCTTAACAGGTTGGTAGTCGGACAGACTGGTAACTTAACCGGGAGATACTTCGGTAAGGACAGGCCCGCTAAGTAAATGCCTTGACTACTTCGAGAGCCAAGCTAGTATTTGATTGCGTGTTGCAATTTACTGAAGAAAGGAGAGAGAATTATTTAGCAAGAGATCCGTGTACTCGGACATCAGCTCACCTCAGTTTCGCAATATCGAAATGGCCAGAGTCGACTGGAGATGTTTGAGGACCACCGAAAATGATAAACTTATTGTCCAAATATATCGATGTCAACAGATCTATTCAATATATGGATAATTAATTATGGGTAATAAAATTATAGATTATTTTTAGAATATATGATTATTATTATTATACGAGGATAATTAGTATACGAGTATCATTGTGTATATGTGTATCGGATGTCTGTACGGTGTCCTTAGAATGTTTTTTTGTCGTGGCAATTACATACGAAATTTCTGAATTATGCCAATCGATGCTCGATAATTTGACGATGTAAATTTTGGTAACGAATACTTTATGCAACGATTAAATTTGAATTTCATGCATGGAAAATCTTTCGATTGCAGGAAGGCTTGTGTTTGTTTTCTTTGTTTTTTTTTTAACGCCGGGCAGAGACAATTGTGGCGCGACGATCACTTCGCAATTGAATCTTGCTGAAAGCCGAAACATTGTACTTTCAATTTATTTAACAGACGGTGTACAAAACTATCGAGTCACTTTGAGTACATTTTTTTTGTTTCTTTGTTGTTAAATTTAGTTCGCCCTATTAGACAACTACGACAAGTCAACTACGATGTCTTTCGTCATCGATTACGAACGCGATTCCGTTAGTCGAGTAACTTCACTCGAGAGAAAAAAAAAGTTCCCGCCATTTTTAAAATTATTTATTCATAATTAAATAAAGGGAACGTCGGAACGGAAGCATAAAATACTTTCCCCTTTTCACTCATTACGAATTGGATGACTTTCTACGAAATCTTCATTTTGTCTCGAAAAAAGCACGACAGATGGCGCTGCGGTCGTAATAAAGTTACTTACGGCCTAATTACATATAGCAAAACGTGACGCGGTTTTAGAGAAGCTCCAAACAAAATTGAAAGAATAAGTGACACTGCGCGGCAGACTAAATAATATTTTATCAGTGTGCGCGTGCGTGACATAAAAGTGATAAAATCAACCATGAACATATCAAAATTTCATAATTTATCTATTAATCGTTGTAGACTCTCTTAAGACTCGGTTCATAAAAAAGTATTTACATTTTCTCTAACGTAAAGAAGAGCGATGTAATCGTCGATTGTAAACAGCACGGTCAACCGTAGTAACTGATTTTTAAAAAATCCACAGATTTTTCTTAATTTTACAAGACGCACGTCCACGCGAGAAATAATAATAACAACTGGAGATTTTCTCCATGGCAAAACTAAACGAGACATCGTTATATTCCTTTAACTTAATTTTTTATCATTCTCAAGTTCTCCACTGAGAAAATGTTTCGTCGTATAATCCTATTATTGGTCTTTTGTCTCTTGTTTTTGTATTCTTCGTCCAGTTTTTGTGGGTCAATCGCGTTTACGTTATCTTGCAAAGCAACGACGAACAGGAAATCTTTGCTTTAATTGGATACACCACCGTGTTCAGGTACGCAATTAAAGCTTCTTCGTTTCATGTGTATATCATTCTAACCTCAAATTTCGATTTTACAAAAATTACATGTACCCCGTTATGACAAAGCGAAAGGTGCGACAGATGAGTACTGCATGTTCGATAAGTCGAAAGAAAAAGAGTTAGTCATCATTGAGAGAAGTTTTCGGGCAAAAATCATCGAAAGAAAACGCGAGTCACGTCCGATGACTTTTGATAAATTGTGAGATTAGACGAAGATGCGAAGAGACAGAAGAGGAAAGGGACAAATAAATTGACGACTAAGAAGATAAGAGACATCCCATAGAAACAGAAACCATAAACAGACTGTCATCCAATGAGGTAGATTACGAGGAATCGGCAGTCAATGTTTAAAGTACCCGCGGAATTCCGTAATCTAACGACAGATGGCAACACAGACCACAGTAATGATTTCGCGCAACGTAATCATCGGGAACTCAACGATCATCTTGTTACGCGTAGACCATGCCTAATACATATTGCACGTTAATTTTATGCGGAACACTCAAATTTTTCATTTTCAAAAAATCATTAAAAATCGCATCAACGACGACGAATAAGCAACACGGAAAAAGGTGGACAAAGTTTTTCCACGTTATTCGAAAGCTCATCAAGTAGCGTAACGACTACGAAAGCAAATTGCTAGGAACTTAAATTAGTCGGTCTTAACGCGAGAGGAAGAGGTTGTTCTTATTATGGCGCTAAGACGTCGGGAGTCCGATACTATAAGCAACGCGGGTTGCGGTTAAACAGGGGCACTGCAAACGTACCTAAACCTCCACCAGAACAGTTTTTCGCTATTTAAAAAATTTTTCTTAGCGTCGTACACTTTCAAAAAAAGTCCAAAAATTATAATTAACATTTTTTTTACTTTATCATCTTTGCTCTCACTTATCACCGTATCGCCAATAACCTTTGTATACCGATTGGCATGGAGTCAAGAAATACATATAACGGCTACTCTCGTGCGAGAGTTTCGAATGGCGCAAGACAAACGTAAGAAAGTAACGAGAGGTCGTAAACGCACGTAGGGTTGCAGGAAGGCCGACCGCTTTGCCGAAGATACGGAAAAAAAAAAAAAAAAAGGAGTGCCGCACATTGCTGATACTTGGTACGACGTTGATTCGTATGTGCATACTGCACTTATTTAATAGGTATCACGGACCCAAATGAAACTTTGAGTCAGATGCATTATGCACTTGTGCATACAAATAGAATTACCGTACTGACGTGCAAAACGTAACGTCTTCAGATATCGATCAGCCAATGGTCACGGTGCAACAACAAATAATAAATAATACCATAAAAAGTCTGAAGTGTCACACTGATGCATTTACTGCAGTTGCATTCATAATGGTGCATCAATTTTACGCAAAACATGGGAGCGCGTAATGTTTGAGAGCCGCGGGGCCTTGCGCGATCAAAACAACGATTAATTCGAGACGCAAAGAAATAAATCCCGGCTACCTATTCGATAGAACTATGATATTCAAAGCACAGTATGTAACTGGCATACGCGAACGTTACGCTGTGTGATAATACTTTGCCAGTAATTATTAATATCTCAATGTTTATCGGCTTGAGATTATTGATTAACATTTATTAGAAAAAGATTTCGGAATGTTAATCTGTTTGTTCATTTATTTCTAGAAATTATATTACACTAAGGATTATCGTTGTATTAAATAAATGTGCGTACGTGGCTGATAGGTTATGTGCCGTAAGTTTACATAATAAATCTTATTACTCATACATATACATATATACACAGACACGCGTGCGCATGCGCACGCATGATGACTATTGACGTCGAATCAAATTTTCAAAGCAATTATTGATATTCATACCAATCAGGACTTCCCCGACTACTTTTTTTCGTGTGTATTGTCGCTATGAGGAATCCTATACACTTTTTTTCCCCGACAATATAATATTCAGTGTCATAATATTTCAATGACGCAATATCACTAATATTATGCATTAATATGCAACAAGCTGTATTGCTTTTGTACGTCCGAGATTATATTATGAAACAACCTTTAATTGTATATGTGTATTAGATCTGTAAAGCAAGTTTTTAAAAACATATCGAATGGACAATAACTTTTTTGTACGAAGTAATAAAAACAGCACGGAAACATATGTAGATTTTGTTATTTCGTCTATGAAGGAATTTGATCTTAGGATTGAATGGGAAAATTATTTTTTCACATTTTTCGATGGCTGCCTCGTAGATATCATTATCATACTTATGGCACGAAACGCCATTTTGTTAGTCCGATTAGCATAAAATTTGAATAAAAAAACTTTATTCGTCGTAACAAATTTATATTTGACGTTTATGAGTTGTTTTGGAAAACTTTTGATCTATAGAATCAATTCACTCTTAACCACTCTGAAGTTAGTCTATGTGCTAAGAGACTAGTGATAGTCAGAGGAATAAGAAATAGTATATGTATAGAGTTTCATGGGATTTTTAAAAATATCCGACTAATTCAGCGGACATAAAAATGTGTTCAAAGTATCGAAGATTGTTAAATTGTGAAGTTATTGCCGCTGGAACATATAAAAAATAAAAAAGATTATGGTCAATGGCAAATGAAAAAGTAAAAGAAAGAAAATGATTAATAACACTGTAAGCCTAGCGTGAAAGAAATATGCACTTGATAATAATACATTGACTTTTTAGCGCGTACAGGTGGATAAACGTGAACAAAAGATACATTAAGAAAAATTCTAACGATCTTGACGCTAACGCTTTAGTTCCTATCCGCTAAACTTCAGTAGGTTACATATACTTATAAATGTATGCAAAAACTTGATAATTTGTATTGCATTCGCAATTGCAGCTTGATAAAGAAAATGCATGCTCATTTATGCGCGACGTGTCGTACACGATGGTCCGGGGTCAAATAGCCGATTTTGCGATTGGCCATTTTTCATAGTGTTGCGTTACCAAATAAACCGTGCACAGCGCTATTTGAGTCATAGCAGGACGGGAATTTACGTAAGTCGTACTACTTAAAATACAGTCTGTGTACGAATTTTTTTAATACATGATACAACCTTTGTTCACAGAAATCTCCTTGATTCACATAGTCATTCGCTAGGAGATTTCTTCCGCCATCTTTCATTGTCATACGGTAACATCGTGAATTCCCCATTAATCACAGTCTCCGTATGTCTTAACGAGTCGACAGAATTCTTAATACTCAATACACTCTTTATTTAATTCTTAATTAATTCCGGCAATTCTATTCGTATTACTTTTTACTTTTATATACAGCCACTAGCTAAATTGTTAGTTCAAAAATTTCCGCCAGGTTTTACTGCATCGAGCGCCTAGCGGCCATTACGGCGGGAAGGGTGACTCAGATCGGGGGGTCTGGCAAGACACAAACATCCTCGTGTCATGCCAGCACAAACTATAAACAGCGAAACTGGCCCTAAACCGGTTCTTTTACGCATATTATAAAGAATTGGACGTACTGTTGGAAGAGTGAGCACTGAAGCTGCGGAAAAGGATGGGCGACAGAGTGGGATTCCCGTGACAGTTTCATTTTTTTAACACTGTTGTTGACATTGCTTGAGAACGCCGCATTCAACGATTCATAACTTGAGAGCAGTGGAATCGACAAGGGGACACGAAGATTCTTCTTCTGGACTGTTTTACACGATCAATGTCATCAAGGTAATCTTACTCGAATACGATTATTCGTAATTAGATAAACAAATATTTACGTCACTATACACACACGTATGTATGTGCAGGGTTATTCAGGACTGTTGCACCACTTGAATATGGTTCTACCGTAGGGATCGATAGGAACAATATGAGCGCGCTAAATTCAAATGGTCCAAAAATCTTGAATGACCATATATAGGGTCATGCACGACAAACGCGTCGCCTGAAATTTTTTCAAAGACTCCGCTTTATCAGCGTAAGATAACAATTACCAGCACCGTCTTCCGTACCGCGTGTCCATTTAATTTCTGTTCTTCCATAGAAAAGACATTGTACAACCACAGAAATCAAATTTACAAATAGACTTTCATTTGATGCATTTGTCGTGAGTAACCTTGTATATCCTGCTGCGGAAATCTCTACCTGACTTAACTACAAATTTTTCCTCTTTTTAGATGGTTATTTATTTTACAAAAAAAAAAAAAGAATTTGATGAACCCAAGAAAAAGGATTGAATTGACATGTGATGCCTAATGAAGTGGCATGTGTTGGAATTCTTATGGCCGCCGGGCATAATACCATGAGAAAGATACAAGAAATGATACTTGACCTTAAGATCGATTCCTTGCGTCAATTGTTGAAGAAAAATATTATCTATTCGAAACTCAAAGGCAAGGTCAATAATTTACGGGGAATAGTGAGAATCAAAACGGGCTGATCTTTGATTGATTGGTAGAAAATTATTTATACGCGATCTTTATTCAAGGTCACTACCGGGCATCATTACAATCATTAACGAGATCAGGAAGGCCCAAGTCCTCACTTTTAATCGCTTCATAAAAGGATTCCTGGGGAAAAAATGGAAGATCACGTTCTTGTAATAGACATCTGACAAAAAGCTCATGAGTTTTCATCTTCTCAGAAAAGTCACAGAATATTTAGCTAACAATGGATTCTACAAATACTCCATTTAACGAGAAAAAAAGTTTTACATATTCTAGAATGAACCATATATAAACAGGTATGCTAACACAAGCGTCTTGGATACCGGATGGCCATGCCAGTGTGTGCTATCTAACACATTCAAGTTTATGCGGAAGAATTATTCAAATAGTCCATCCACACCATTGAATCAAGGAGGTCTTGCTGATTCGAGCGAGCCGGTACAAAGATCAGTCATTCATCCTTCTCTCGAGGAAACATAAAAAAAAGAAGACATCCGTTATTCCCAGGTAGACAATCTGTCATATATAAAATGTATACAGAATTATTTATAAAAAGTATGGATTTTCATCTATACATATTTAACACGTTTAAATATTCACAGGTAGACAAAGAAATGTGATGACGAAGATTCGAGACTCTGGAAATTGTTAATCCAGTTAAACGTGCAAGAATTGAGGAGCACCGTGGTCCTTATTAGTATTACGTAATGCTTGGTCAATCCGCAAGTGCATGGCACTGCAATTATTCCGAAAAATAATGAGGACTCTGCCGATTCTCTTTCAGTTTGTCAGTACGTAAATTATTGTCTGTTGCAAAGTCGGCCAATTTGCAATGTCTGGTTACATCGTTAGCCAAAGCAACGTTAATACCTTTAAGTGATTCTTGCCTAATCAGCCAATTGTAAATTTTTTTAATTGAAACAATGCTCCATGCAATATTGAAATTTTTGAGCGTCGAATAATGTACATATTACATATTCGCAACGACCTATTGGACTCTGAGCTTTGGTCACGAAAGTGAAGAACCAGCGAAATATAGTAAAATAAACATGCTGCCGTGTAAACAAAAGGAATCGTACGGATTTATAAGTAGCTATTACTGCCGAAAAGCATCAATGACAGAATCGAGTGAGGAACAGGACCTGAAGAAGTGCTGAATAAAAGTTCAAAGCTAAGGATGTGATGTTGACATTTTGAAGATGCTTGCAAGCTTAAGATACAAGATCAAGTGCGACCACGTTACAAAAGTTAGAGAACTTAGCGTGTCTTCGAGTTTGAATTTTGGATTTGATTTTTCTTCTATCTTTGACATTAATTCTCTACGATATTCTGACGGCCAATTAACTTTTTCAAATTGGGACCTTGACTTCTCTCGAGGTTGCTATTTCAGGTGGTGCCCACAGATTGATCTCCCACTCCTGGGCCCGCGGGACCCCACTTGGATAGCCAATACTTAAGCCAGGAGTTCGTGCTGCCTGGGACTATTCCTTCAGCATCGGCCGGTGGACCCATGTCTGTAAAATTGTGTCAACGCACGTACACACATTGTATGGACATCGAGGAGCGCGCGCGCATCTCTCCTCGAATATCTCGCGAATTTTTTTCCAATCAGGATCGATCAGTTAATCACTGAAAACGAACAGATCTGAGTGGATTTGTGAAGAATCATCAAAAAGCTCAACAAAGTTCTTCAGGATAGATACCCAGTGACTCGTTAAAATCCACCATCATTAAAATTCATAAAAAATTCTAAGACGCTGAAGACAAAAAATTGAACATCCTGAAAGTTCATATCCAACATTTTAACGAATCTAATTAATCGTACTTCGTGCAATTACGGTATTGATATTAACAATTAAAAATATTTAACTTGGATCATCCTTCCACTTAATCGATACCTTATCGAGTGAAGTGAAGTGTCGGGTACGCCAAAAACATTAAATTAAACAGGTAAGTTTGATTAAATATCAATTTTTATTTCTATTGATTTCTATCTTATTGAAATATTTATCGACTAATAATCGATTTACATTTTCTTTTATCAATCATTATACGCTATTAAGTCTTTTTTGCTCTATAAGGGTCAAAAGTAAAGATCTTAACCGCACGTCTGCTCTATAAATCGGTATTTCATACCCACACCGGTATGGTAAATGTTAGTAGTCACATCGGTACTGTGGTCACCTGCCCGCCTTAACGTGACTTAAAAATATTACGTGAAATGTAATTTAAAGAGCATGTGAAACGCGCTCCATTACACAATCATGCTACGAAACAAGCCGTAATATTCAGCACAAGGTCGCTGGACCGTTTCGACGTGTTTCTCAATGATTCCATGAGAGTATCAACATGCGTGTCCGAAATGATGCGTGTGTACCTGGGTAAAGGCAGCAACGAAGTTCGGTAACGTGAAACAAATTCTAGCCCGAACGGACCAGTCTGATAAACTGGTTCGAAAGAAGAATAATAAAAAGTTTGCTAACGATAACACATAAGAGAACTGCAACGTATATTAGATTCTCAAAATGTATAAATTAATAAAAAAAATTATTTTTTTCATTTCACCATAAATAAATAAGATCATTTACCTGCTGGATGCACCCCGCTGCATTCCTTAAGCCTACTTTCCACAGGCACGGACGGTATCCACTTCGTTCTGATATATTCAGGTCGGATCTGAAAAATTCAATTTGTCCTTAATATTTATGTAATACTGTAATAATATAATTTATATTATTCATAGAGTTACATCACAGGGAAGCATTCCCGTGACAACTGGCAATTGGCAAAAATCGTAAAATAAATTCCTGGACCATAATTTCAGGGACAGCTTGCACGCATCTTACACAATGCATAAACACATCAAAGGATACAAATACCCAAATAAACTAAATAATGGGAATATATTTATATACCAATGAGCTTTGCGATGTAAAGCGTCTACCAAGACATTGTCCAATGTTGCTGTTCTTCGGCTGGAACATGTTTTCTTAAAGTATCAAAAGATCAAATATATTGGATTTTATTCAGCATCTGATACAATTAAGAAAAATCTCATGGAGAGAAAGGTATCAGTCAGCTACCTTATTCTGCAGTTGGATACTCGGAAAGGACAAAGCGACGAGCTACGTCACCAAAGAACCGGATGGCCAAGAAGAAGTTCGTTGCCAAGGTCATATCAGAAGTCATGACGGTGTGGATAGAATTTTATTGCCCTCTGACCTTTTTCTCACCTGCTCTAAATTAATCATCTCGGCGCATCTTCGTTCACCGTACAATATCTGTCTTTCAGTCTGATGTCTATGGAATGGAGTTCGAAGTCCGCAAGAGAGTCAAGAGCAAGATGCGTGACTCGCGTGGCCACGTTTACTCAGCAATTGGGGTCGCCGTTGTGAAAAGGAGCTGCGTGAAGTCCGTCCCGTTTTTCGAAGTCAAGAATAAGTGTTACGAAAGTAAAAAGGATCTTCGAAGAACAGAAGAGAGGACAGTTCGCGATGGTACACTGTGGAATTTCAATGGTTGGCGGCCATCTTGTTTATTTTATGAGAAAAGAGGGAGAGACGGCGTTTCAATGAAATGAGAAAGAAATGCACTTAATAAAGTGAGATCTTCGTTTTTTTTTTTTTTTTTACAAAGAGAGACAAGATAATTTATCATTCTAATTATTAAACAATTTATCTTTGACTTTCATAATTACTTGCGATACGTTCACCGGACTTTCCTGAATGAACATAACATATATATCGTCCTTGCTTGAAGACACCTTCCGTGGTGTCAGTGGTCGGAAGCAGACAAGATCAGCCAGTCGTCCTCGAGATATCGAAGGGGAATATTTAAATAGCTCGAAGCAAGTGCAAAAAAATGTTAATCAGTGTCCTCGTCTCCAGTTAATTGAATTGAGGAAAATAAGTTGAAGAATTTGAGGGTGTCAACAAAAAAACCTTCACTGAACAAGGTCATCGCCTTGATAGTGAGTGGCAGAACCGACAAAATTTTTTTCAAGTTTTACAAGGACGCCCACGCGTTGCAGAACTTCCTCTAAAGATCGTACGTGGAACCAGGATGGCCACTTAAAAAGCTCAAAACTTGAGCTATCGCGCGACAAGATCTAAGATCGCTCTCTTTGGAATTTGTTGACGCATCAACAAAATGACTTTCGCGTATGTTCAAAGATCGAAAAGAAATGTATCCAAGACGTCGCCTTCCAAAAGATAAGTTGCCCTCCCTCTCTCCCTGCTTATAATAATCGAGGCCTAGATAAAACAATCACTTGGATACCGTGCAGCAGATCCCGTTTGGCTCCGTTCACCAGCCTTAAAAGAATCTGGAAGTAAAAAGCAAAAAGTTGAGGAGCAAACGACCAATGAAGGAAGTCCGTTGGTCACTTCATAAGAGGCCTCAGCAGCCGGCCCACTTACCCACTAACTTAGAGAAGAGTCCGAAGCGTCCTGATACGCGGTGTATATAGGTGGGATGCAGCAGTGTCACTCGCCGGCACGTTTCTAACCTCTATAGATACCATGTAATCAGGCAAGAGCCCCTACCCTCTAACAAAGTTTATATAGGCATAGGCCTGAATCCTAGTATTGTGAGAGTCTCGATAGAAATGTCTTTCGCTTAAGAGTGAGAAATCCGAAGGCTCTTGTAGATGAACTTTCTCTGTAGCAAGTACCGTTCGTTCACCATCCGCATGAACCATCATCCACGCCTATTGAACAAGTCTAATACGAGACCATAATAACATTGAGTCCCGTTTCCGAACATAACATCATAAGTACCGACTCATTATAATTTTCGAGAATGACATTTAGGGACGGGCGTCTATGACGTTCGTTAACTGCAGGACAGCTTGAGACTTTCGACAGACAAGCCAGATTTCGTATTCGTTTCGATGTCAATTCCAAAATTCTAGGAATTTTTTTTTTACAAAATTAAAATTCCCTAGGAATTGGCGAAGTCGGTAAAGATCCTCGTTCGTCGTTCAAGCTTGACGAATGCAGTCGATCTAGAAACTCAAAGACTAGCACAACAGTACACTCTTACCTAGAGTAACAGCGACCGGTAGATTGACGACAAAGCGATAAAAGATAAGGAACTGACCCCGGTGGTTACTCTTGTAAAAGCGTCGTTCTTAGATAACGTAGAAAAAGCAGTGAATCTAGATTAAACGCTCTACTCCGATGCATCCGATGGATTTCCGCTATTTCGCTTTATCCTCGCGCCTCGTTTCCACTTCGTTTGATCTTTACTTTTTTCCTTTAGAGGCAGTTCGCCAATTTTATAAGCAACGTATTGATGGCGCTGACGCACGCGTATACCGAATGCGTGTATTAATACACGTTTCTTTCTCTTTACAATATTAAGTTTCGTTATTGCCACGTTCCGTGATTCACCCTTGACTATTTCCTTTGCCGACACTTCCCGTGTATCTTTGTGGGTTTATTTCTCATCTCCAATGCGCTTGGGTCGAGCAGTTTTTAACTACCATAATCACTTAAAAGTTACCAGCATATTTTTTTTCAACGTTCAATCCCTCGTAGACCTTGAGCAGCAAGATATTCCGCCCAAGGGGTCTTAATTTGTCTGTGCCGGATAGAGTTACTGCTCTTCCGCCTCATTATTACGCAACTTTGAGTATAAACAAAAAACCGGTACCTCGAAATGACGTCGGCAAAAATCAAGAGAGTAGATATTCGCTTTGCTCAAAATTCACGCAGATTCTATACGCAGCTATGACCCAAGATGAGCACTTCGCGATTAGGTGTAGTCGAAAGGAAAAAAAAAAAACTATAAAAAGAAGCAATAAATTATCGTTCAAACAGGTTGGGTAAGTTTGAAGAGACGTCGGGTTAATATCCGCGAAGATTGGAGCTCGCGAGATCATCAAAACCTCGTATCATCTTGTGTGCTTTGCTTTTTCCCTTTTCGCGTCTCGTCTAAACTGTTTCAATACGAACTCGTACCTTATTGCCTAAAGTTATTTTCAAAAGTAGCATCTTATCAATGAATTTTTTACCTTTGACCCCAAACCCTGTATCATCTATCGGTACCGTATACTACTTTTATAATTGATATACGCTTGACGTGAATCTTTTATCATCGCAGACAAACTGGCATCAGCAGCTGCAGAATTGGTGGCCGAGCGGGAGCCGGAGCCACGCAATGAAATACCAATGGTGGACACGAACAGAAGTTTCGTTGGTGCTGAGGGTCTCGTCAGGATGGCCTTGCATCAGTACACCGAAATCCTTACGACGGTGTCCGATCCAAGAGTCAGCGATTGGCCGCTTATGGATTCGCCAATTCCAACCTTTGTCATTGTAGTCTTATATCTGTACACTGTGACGATCCTTGGGCCACGACTAATGGCCAACAGGAAGCCATTCAAGCTCAGGAACGCCTTGGTAGCATATAACGCCTTCCAGGTCGTCTTTTCCTTGGGAATGCTTTACGAGGTAAAAAAGAAGAAAAGAGGGAAAGAAAAATATACTTTCAATTTTTCCAATAATTTGTCATCCGGCCATATTATTATTCTGTTACCTTGGGGGATCGTCCGACTTCGTTTTCCCGTCTGGATGACTGTAGCTTCTGGAAATTCCGAAACGTAACCTGTTTAACGATCTTACGTGTCACTGAGTAAATCAGCAAACAGTCCTGTGACAAAGTATTTAGTGTCGCTAGATACGATAATTCTATTTTAACCTTCAGAAGCGGTTAGGACGCACTCGATTATTTGACATGTGTGCGAAATATCGATATCATGTCCTCGATGCTTTTCGAGAAATCGAAACGGCTGTTGGCACAAGCTTCGGGCTATGTGAATCGGATTCCTTTGATCCATGTCCCACCTTGGCCCATTTCTGAAATTTTTGGTGAACGTTAAGCCGGCCAACTGGTCACTCACGGCTAAATCTACTAATTATCACTTGTGAAATGCTCATTTAAATACTAGTCTTACTTGAATGTCCCAGGTCCATTTTTACGGATAAACTTACTACTAAGAATATTGTTATATTAACACAGAAGAAGAAACGTATGTACGTATCTGCGACGTAACTCGTGCCTTTTTTTTTAATTTCTACCGTCTTTTACTATTGTTATTAATATCGCATACGTTATTCATTCACTGAAATTATAAACGGATTTTTTTTTTCCCCCGGTTACTGACTCAGGACGGTCTTCGCAGATTCGTTCAAATCGGCAGCATTTTCTTGCAGCCTGCTTAACCCGTAGTCTGGGACCCTTTTGACTGAAAATTTTTCTACACCATCAAACGTGAACCGATGCACAGTTGCACTTAGACTGACCAGAAAAAAAGTATGAAAAAATAAAATTTATGGCGAAACATCTCGAAAAAAAAAAAAAAACAATCGCATGTTCTTTGTCGTATTTCTATGCGGTTCGAGTTTATCCAGCTGGGAGTTGCACAATTGCAATTTGAAGGAGTGCGAAAGGCGAATGTAATTTATCAAGCCGGTGCATCCTGTTTTCAAATGTTTGTGCAACCATCCTTTTTCTTTTTGCGTTGCATTATTCTTTTCCCTCCTACGTTCCTTCCTTCTCCTCTTTCTCATTCACTCTCTTCTATTTGACCCCCGTTGAAATTTCCAACGACTACTTTCGATAGCCAAGGCCGATTCTGGCGTGCGGAAAGCCCATATTTTCAGACCGAGTGCAGTTGGAAGTCATTCGTACCAACATGGACAGACCGGTTTTTGTAGAATATTATAAAAATCGCGATTCTTAAATATATTTATGCGTGTAAGATTTAACGTTTCCTCATTTCATTTTCACTAATCTCATCTGGCCTTCCCTTTCTTTGCAGCACCTCATGTCCGGCTGGCTCCTGGACTACAGTTACAAATGTCAACCGGTCGACTACTCCCACAATCCATCAGCATTAAGAATGGCCAGTCTTTGCTGGTGGTATTTTATTAGCAAGTTTACGGAATTCACTGATACGGTACGAAGTTCAGATGCTAAAACAATAATAAATTAGTCGACAATCGAGAAACAAATATTCCACAAGCAGAGTGGGTGGCTTCCTTAAAAAAAAATATTCGCACATAAAATCATTAAGACGCATGACACCATACTTGTGTCATATTATTTTTTCTTAATTCTTTAATGCCTTCGCTGTACGTACACGCAATCTCTTTACGTGGATGAATTGACCAGATAAACTTTAATCGACTCTTGCCTAATTGGCATTTATCCTTTCTATGGTATTGCCACCAAGAATTACAGTCGCGTACAGTCTTAAGAAATACAGGAGGATGTTGATAGATAGGATAAGTGATAGTATTACTGAAATATATATATATACATATATGTTCATTCATTTTACAGATATTCTTCATTCTGAGGAAGAAAGACAGTCAAGTGACATTCCTCCATATGTACCATCACTCATTGACTCCCCTGGAGACCTGGATATGCGTAAAGTTCATCGCAGGTGGACACGGCACTCTAGGCAATTTAATAAACAACGCCGTTCACGTAGTCATGTATGGATACTACATGCTCTCAGCAATGGGACCGGAGTACCAAAAGTACCTCTGGTGGAAGAAACATCTGACGACAGTTCAGTTGGTAAGGATTGCTGAAGAAAAAATATTTATGACGACATCCAGCTGATAAATCTTAAAGTAAAATGTAAAAGGAACATCTGACATTAGGCAGAGTCCAGTACCGTCCGGATATTTCACCAGGAGAGAATTGAACGTTGTTACAACGAGAGACCGAGAATGGAAGCGCCTATCTAATATTTATATAAGATTCTAATCTGTTATAATAATAATAACTAATAGGTATTCCTAACGTACTGCAAGTCCATGATAAAAGCAGAATGTAGTAAGAGTCAGAGATGAAAAGTCGAATGAGAGAGCAAGAGGGTAGTATTAGTAGGAGCAGGAGCTACTGCAGGGAACGTGACGATAGCTGGTAAAAGGAAACGGGTCCAGAGTCAGGGAAGGTAATGGGAGGGATGCTGCACACGATGCGAAGGAGCGAGTGCAGTGAAGTTGATTCGATCGATGCCGGCGAATCGGCTTGGTGGAAAGTCAAGAAGGTGAGAATGTGGGACATAGGGGAGAAGTGATCCAGTGTGTAAATGCGCGAGCGTGAGCAGGAGGCACGACGATCGTCGTCGCGTAGTTAGTAGAGACGTAGGTGCGATAGGGACGGAATTACAAATCGTCGCCAGAAACACCCTGGACTAGTGGAGAATATGGTGGGATCCGATTCGAGGTGCTACGCAGCAATGGATTCTGGGCCGTGCGAGCCGGCTGAGTGGTCGAACGAAATTTCGTAAGGGGTTAGGTGGAGAGGGACAGTAGGGGGCTGGGGGATAGGGTGACAGAGGAGGACAGGGAAGGGAAAGGGAAAGTGAAAATCACGTTGGGCAATTCCGAGTTGCTTTGCCGGTACGCGAGTGCGAGTTCGCGTTATGGCGCAATAATTTGGCATTCCGATATGCCGTAGTGATGGTGGCAAGCAGAGCGCGCAAAATCCAGGTCTGATGGAATTTAGTTGGTTACTGATCTCAGTGAAAAGTCTGCACGAGGTCGCAGGAGGTTAACGTTAGAGATCGATCGGGTTGAAATTTGAGATACTGAATCTGACTAACGTTCTTCTTTGTTTCTTTCAGGTACAATTCTTCTTGGTCTTCGTTCACAGCGCTCAGGCTCTTGTGTTTGACTGTGGATATCCCAAGCTCATTGCGGCACTTCTTCTCCTTCACTCCGCCATCTTCTTCGCTCTATTCTCAGACTTCTATAGGCGGGCTTATCACAGACAAAAGATACAGTCGAGGACAAAAGAGGTCAAGGCCGAATAAGAAGCTTTGCTCTTCTTGGCGGATTCGGCTTATCGATTTCTTCATTTTCCTTTGCTTTAATTCTTTATTTTATTTACCACCAATTCCGTCCATTCACATCGTCCCATTGTCGAACACCGTGTTGTCATTGCCAAACGCCATTTGTCAGTTTCATTATTGTCCTTTTATGTCTATTCTGTCAATATCAGCGAACGATCGATCTGGGTATCGATCGCGCTGCTTGGTTAAAGGTTTTCAATGGTTTCCGGGCAGAATTAAGAAAATTCTAAATTAAGTGGTACGAGATAGAATGATCTGCTCAGATTTGTCATTATTTTAATCGGTCCAGGTTACTGTGGATCACTGTGTAATTTGATAGCGTCATTAGTGCCCGGTTCATTAACTGTTACCTTGATCCTTTGACTGTCTTTGATCATTCTGATCGTAAAATACATCGTACTTTGCGATAGACATTCTTTCCGTAGGGAAGCTCATACATTCACGGAGAATAAACGACGAGCACGCAAGGACGTGTAGTGTAAGACGTACAAAAAAAAAAGGTAAACTTTCACGAATGCCACATAAATTTAAGGTATTAACGTTGCCTTCGTTCGGTTAAGACTCAGAGCGTTATAAATTTAATTAATGCGTTTTTGTCATGCGATGCTGATGCGAGCGAGCTGATTCAAAATCTGACCAGCATGAATTTTGATCTAAGGGACATTCCTAATTACTATACCTCAATTAATGACCTCTAACGCATTCTACAGTAGCATGGAAAATTCTTCAATGAAAACCAGTGACTATTATTTACCTCCACTTGAGAATTTCTTGTTGCTTGCAATGGCGTTGGATCAGCTGGAAAATTTGCAATCCGGACAGTCACAAGACACCGAAATTATTTATGACCACGATCCACGTGTCCAAAATTGACGGGAAAACGATATGGAAGAACCGATGGAATTATTGTAATTCAGTAAGGTTATAAATAAGAGAGTTAGCGACTGACTATTGAGAGGCAAAGAAATTTATGCTCCATTAGATATTGTCAGAGGACTTCCGATCGTTTTCATTTTAGCTGGATTCAGTCGACTGACATCAGGTCACTGTGAAAGTACGAGCGGGACACTTGTATCGAATGAAAAATAAAGAAACCGAACAAAAAGGTATTAAATGCCGGAGCCGTAGGCCGCCGCGCGTCCACGGCTTACGAGGAATCGAGGTTTGCGGTTATCGATTTTATGAACGGCTCCATGCAAAAGAGAAGCCGGAATAACGATACTCGTTGCGCGTGTCGAGATGCTGCCACCTCTTGTTGATACTCTAAGTCTACTTGTAAGTAATACTCAATCGGTAATAAATTATTTTACTAATTTCGTTGTTCGTTTGATGATCGTATTTGCCTGAGTTTGACATCCGATGTTTATGAATGGTTTGTAAATATTGTTTACTTCTTTCTTCCATTTTTTCTTTAATTCTTTCCTAATAAGCAGTTACGGTTGTCAATCTCAAGTGATAATTTTCAGTGTATTGAAACGGTTTTTATAAGAATTCTTATGGAGATAGGACACTAAACTATTTTATACATCAAATGAAAATAAATATTAACGTTTAAATTAATGACAGCTTTCTTCTATTTTTCCCATTTATGTACAGAATGTGGCTTTTCTGATTAAACCCACTGATACAGAATTATTGTATCTTTTACGATTCCTACAATATGAACGACGAGTATGGTTTTTTCTTTATCAACTGCACGAATCCTTGATCAAGCAGCTGCAGCTTGATTCTTCCTCTTCTGCCTCTTGAGAAGTCTACGTTCACGCTCATATTCCTTCATCCTAATCACATAACTAAAAACATATGTCCATATAAAAATGTTATATTCAGATTTAAAAAAAATAAAAATTGTAGGTGATCTTACTCCTCAAATTCACAGGTTTCATATTTATGCTTTTCAGCAGAACATTTGTATGTAAAGGGCCAGACATCAGCTAGACAGTGTTGTCGCTTCAGATAGAGATGTACACAATAATCTCGAAACTCTTTGGGTACAAGAGCAGCATTCATCTCTTGTTCGGTAGCTTTCATTACTGAAAACACATCATACACTAGACCATTGGTATATAATTAAACGAAACATAATCAAATAAAAAACAAAATTCACTATCTTCAACACTTCATAAAACAATTAACAACTACTAGTAACGTAATTGTTCACACTAAATCAGGTAGTTAGGAAGTTTTATCCGTTTGTTATGTCATAAGGACAAAACGGTCGTGAAAATAAACAAAAGAATCATGGATTCTTATCAGAATAAAAATGCATCATACACAAAAATAGGCAATGATTTGTTGATATCGTTTCACTTTTTTAAATTTTGCTACACATACTTAAAAACATTACATTTATTTGTAGGTTGTTCTTAACAGTTTGAGGTTATGAACAAGAGTAATTACCTCTGGGTTTTCTGCCATTTGGAAATCCAAGCATTGGATCGAAGGTGGGTGGATGATTAGCTGCAGGTGTTGGATCCTTGTCCGACGTATAAAAGGCAGACACATTACCCATCTTTTCGAAAAACAGTTTCCTCCAAAATCTAAGTAGAAGCGACTGAGTTAGCAGAAGAGGAAACCAGCCGCTTTTGAATCTCACACTGACATCTATTGGCACGAATTACGTAACACTACTGTGAAAAAAAAATTGAAAATTCATAGAATAAGCGAGGGAAAGGTGTGTACAAAAATTAATGTCGATTGTATATAAAACGCGTTTTTATTGAAAGTCCACTGAAAGAATTAGAGAAATGCATTAGAATTTTCTTGAGCATATATACATCGGTTACATTCTATGTTTCAATCGCTTCAAAGTCCTTTTAATCAATAAAGAATTTTATTACACGCAAAGATCATTGCGTCTGTTCCGTTCTGTTGGTACATATTGAAAAATGGATACTGTATTTGTGTAGTGTACAGTTTCTTATGAGCTTAATAACTAATGTTGATGGTCTTCCTCTTTTCCTTTTAAGGGCGCCACATACTTACTGAATGACTTCATCATAGTGCCTAATCTAATACTTAGAGATCTGTTCTATAATCAATCATCTTCTTCTTCCATTGCATCTGCTTTTGAATTTCCTGAAACAATGATACGTTGCGTTGTGCAAAAAGTTGTTAGTAATACATAGTTCAAATTACTGTCGATAGATACCATTGTGCTGTCTGTCATCGCCAGGTATATGACCAGCCTGTAGTAATTTACTGAGTCTCTGAACTTCTTCCAGTGACGAGGCATTTGATATGGCATCTCTAATCTTCAAACGTTCATCTGCATTTGTTGGTGGTTTGTCCATAGTATTTATGCCTGGTACTTGGGTCTTTGCTTTTTTGGCTATCTCGCGTGCCAGTTCTTTGCCTTTTTTACTTCTAAAGTATTCTAAGGCTGCCTCGCGTTCCTTTTGTTTAATTTTTCTAAAATCCAATAGGCGCAGCTGTGGCAATCTGTATATAATGTATTGTCTATATTGTGGCTTTGCAGATACAGGATTTTGTAGAAGACACAAATTTGTCAGATTCTTAAGTGGTATCAGAGGTTCCAAATCGCCAAGTTCCTGAATCATATTTCCCGTAAGCATTAAAGTTTCAAGGTTTGGAATGCAATGTTCAAGACCCTCAGCAATCCTGACAATGCGATTATTGTTGAAGAAGAGTGTTTTGATTCTTTTTAATAAAGGAAAACCATCCAGCTTGCGTATATCATTGTCAGAAAAATCTATTGTATCAAATTGGTCCTGAAAAGAGCAAATATTTTCATATTACTACAATACTTTCTTCCTATGGATAAGGTCATTAAACCAAACAAAAGCTTTTCGTGTACAGCTCCAAATTTTAATTTTACAGTAAATTCACAAACTCTACTTCTCGCATACTAAAATACTAATATATACTTACCAGTGTAGCTCCCAAATTTTCAATAGTGGGTATTTTATATCCTAAAACATACAAATCCCAGATATATTATTCAAAAGCCTCATGTTGAGGTTATAACACGAGGATACATCGCACGATACCATTTACTTATACAGTATAAAAAATCTTACTCACCTCTCAGATCCAATTCACGATCTTTGACAGGATTAATATATTGCATGGATTGTTGAATTAAATCCGGCGTTAGCTTTACCATTTTAATATAGAAGTTTTATATTTTCCAAATGCGCGACGAATTGTGTCAAACTACCTCAACAAGCGGCAAATGTACAGAATACCATACATCTAGTGCAGCCAACAGACTAACATGAATTTCCCTAAATTTGATATGAATCTAAAATCATGTTTAATCGCAAACGAATAATCTCTTTTCTTCAAGAATAAGTCATAAATAATTCACATTCGTTACAATATCAATCAATGCTACTTTGCAATCAGTCGAGAAATTAATTGTAATACCAAAAACTCCAAACACAAATGCCCCTGGTAAGATGGCAACCCGATATACCGATGAAGAAAATCAGAAAACCCATTTGCCTGTATTCAGGCGCAAAGGCGGCTTTTTACATTATCATCAATTAATATGTTAACAAAGATAAATATCATTGACCATCATTGATTAAATTAAAATGGCTTATAATGGCAAACAGTCAATACTTAAAATACAGTTCTTACTAGACCTAAAGAAACAAGGCTAAATTAAAATAGACCGTTTATTTTTACGCTGCTGCGCATCAATTTCTTTCATCTTCATTAGATCCACGTAGAAACGTTTAACTAGTGCACAGTAACGTTCTCGCGAATCTTTCTTCATCAATTAACATAAAAATTTTACGAAATAAAGAAACGAATATTATATATAATTACTCAGAATTAAAACATGAGGTATCTTATATATTTATGTTACACGCAACATGTCGTAATAGCAGAAAATCACTATCTTCTTACCTCAGTGAAGTTAGCCGGACAACTTTAACTTTTTAACTTTTTATCATACCTAATCGATTGGTGGTCGTTTGGT